>OX465580.1:542601-918534 GCA_950022655.1 Alentia gelatinosa | reverse complement strand
CCAGTCCTGTATGTCACTACGCAGTTATCAGTGTGGACCAGTCTGTATGGACACTACGCAGTCATCAGTGTGGACCAGTCTGTATGGCACTACGCAGTTGTGGACCAGTCTGTATGTCACTACGCAGTGTGGACCAGTCTGTATGTCACTACGCAGTCTCAGTGTGGACCAGTCTGTATGTCACTACGTCAGTGTGGACCAGTCTGTATGTCACTACGCAGTTCCATCAGTGTGGACCAGTCTGTATGTCACTACGCAGTGTGGACCAGTCTGTATGTCATTACGCAGTCATCAGTGTGGACCAGTCTGTATGTCAATACGCAGTGTAGGACCAGTCTGTATGTCAATACGCATGTGGACCAGTCTGTATGTCACTTCGCAGTGTGGACCAGTCTGTATGACACTACGCAGTGTGGACCAGTCTGTATGTCACTACGCAGTGTGGACCAGTCTGTATGTCACTATGCACTGTGGACCGAGTCTGTATGTCACTTCGCAGTGTGGACCAGTCTGTATGACACTACGCAGCGTGGACCAGCCTGTATGTCACTACGCAGTGTGGACCAGTCTGTATGTCACTACGCAGTCATCAGTGTGGACCAGTCTGTATGTCACTACGCAGTGTGGACCAGTCTGTATGTCACTACGCAGTCATCAGTGTGGACCAGCCTGTATGTCACTACGCAGTGTGGACCAGTCTGTATGTCACTACGCAGTCATCAGTGTGGGACCAGTCTGTATGACACTACGCAGTGTGGACCAGTCTGTATGTCACTACGCAGTGTGGACCAGTCTGTATGTCACTACGCAGTGTGGACCAGTCTGTATGTCACTACGCAGTCCATCAGTGTGGACCAGTCTGTATGTCACTACGCAGTGTGGACCAGTCTGTATGTCACTATGCAGTGTGGACCAGTCTGTATGTCACTACGCAGTGTGGACACAGTCTGTATGTCACTACGCAGTGTGGACCAGTCTGTATGTCACTTACGCAGTGTGGACCAGCCCTGTATGTCACTACGCAGTCAGAACACGGAGAAGATCATCTATAATTCACCCACATATTCTCACAGCTTCCTTTAAGTCATGCATAATTAATAGTGGAACGATAATCTTAGGCATTTCTAATATGGGAAATTCTGATAAAGTTCTAATGTCACAAATGAATCATCAGCCTCTACATAACCAGAAACCTCGTCTCCATCCACACATCCACACAACCACAGACCCCCATCCTGGTCAAAATGTCTACATCCTCACAACCACAGACCCCATCCTGGTCAAAATGTCTACATCCTCACAACCACAGACCCCACGCTGGTCAAAATGTCTACATCCTCACAACTACAGACCCGAGCCTGGTCAAAATGTCTACATCCACACAACCACAGACCTCAGCCTGGTCAAAATGTCTACAATCCACACAACCACAGACCTCAGCCTGGTCAAAATGTCTACATCCACACAACTACAGACCCCAGCCTGGTCAAATGTCTACATCCACACAACCACAGACCTCAGCCTGGTCAAAATGTCTACATCCACACAACTACGGACTCCAGCCTGGTCAAAATGTCTACATCCTCACAAACCACAGACCTCAGCCTGAGTCAAAATGTCTACATCCACACAACCACAGACCTCAGCCTGGTCAAAATGTCTACATCCACACAACCACAGACCTCAGCCTGGGTCAAAATGTCTACATCCCACACAACTACGGGACTCCAGCCTGGTCAAGAATGTCTACATCCTCACAACCACAGACCTCAGCCTGGTCAAAATGTCTACATCCACACAACCACAGACCTCAGCCTGGTCAAAATGTCTACATCCACACAACTACAGACACCAGCCTGGTCAAAATGCTGTATTATTCTAGCATTGTCAGAATGTTTTCTGCATTCTCTATACAAACATAAAAACTCACATTGTCAAAATGTCATTTGTATCTACGCCAACGTAAACTCTGACATTGTCAAAATGTCATTTGTATCTACGCCAACATAAACTCTGACATTGTCAAAATGTCATTTGTATCTACGCCAACATAAACTCTGACATTGTCAAAATGTCATTTGTATCTACGCCAACATAAACTCTCACATTGTCAAAAGGTCATTTGTATCTACGCCAACATAAACTCTCACATTGTCAAAATGTCATTTGTATCTACGCCAACATAAACTCTCACATTGTCAAAAGGTCATTTGTATCTACACAAACATAAACTCTCACATTGTCAAAAGGTCGCCTACTTCCGGTCTGCTGGGGTTTCCTGTTGAGAGCTGACACAGCGTCCATTAAGTCGCCTGTTTCCGGGATCGGATTACGACCTTACATTACGTTACAATATAAATATGTATCCCCCCCCCCCACCCTCCTGCCCACTTCAATTACCTAAAACAAAGACAGGGGGCAGCACGGGTCCCCAGACGCGCCCTCCATTATTAACGACCTGCGCGCGCAGTCTCGGCCAGCCAGGCCCCATTTTTCAATTAAGATCGACTGATGAGGGTTTTGGGGCAGGTTTCCCGCGGTTTTTCCCGGGCGTTTTTATGTGGGAATGTGCGCTGGGAGAGCGTGTGTTGACAACGTCTCGGCGTGGAGAGCGTGATATTAACCTGAGAGCAAACAGCGCGTAGAAATAAGGACGGCGAGAATCGTGTTCAGTTTACTGTGTGTGGGCTTTGTTCATGAGAATTCCAATATCACGACAACCTGCAGAGAGGCAACAAGGCAGGGTGGGTGGACCGTGTGACGGGTGTGGTTTATATATAGAGTTAGCAAATTGTGGATTAACTATAGGGGTAGTGTGTGGTGGTTAACTATAGGGGTAGGTGTGGTGGTTAACTATAGGGGTAGGGTGTGATGGTTAACTATAGGGGTAGGGTGTGGTGGTGTAACTATAGGGGTAGGGCGGGTGGTGTAACTATAGGGGTGGTTAACTATAGGGGTAGGGTGTGGTGGTTAACTATAGGGGTAGGTGTGGTGGTTAACTATAGGGGTAGTGTGTGGTGGTTAACTATAGGGGTAGGGTGTGGTTGTTAACTGTAGGGGTAGGGTGTAGTGGTGTACCTATAGGGGTAGGGTTTGGTGGTGTTACTATAGGGGTAGGGTGTGATGGTTAACTATAGGGGTAGGGTGTCGTGGTGTAACTATAGGGGTAGGGTGTTGTGGTTTAACTATAGGGGTAGGGTGTGATGGTGTAACTATAGGGGTAGGGTGTGATGGTTAACTATAGGGGTAGGGTGTCGTGGTGTAACTATAGGGGTAGGGTGTTGTGGTTTAACTATAGGGGTAGGGTGTGATGGTTAACTATAGGGGAAGGGTGTGGTGGTGTTATTATAGGGTTAGGGTGTGGTGGTGTAATTATAGGGTTAGGGTGTGGTGGTTAACTATAGGGGAAGGGTGTGATGGTTAACTATAGGGGTAGGGTGTGTGGTGTAACTTTAGGGGTAGGGTGTGATGGTGTAACTATAGGGGTAGGGTGTCGTGGTGTAACTATAGGGGTAGGGTGTCGTGGTGTAACTATAGGGGTAGGGTGTCGCGGTGTAACTATAGGGGTAGGGTGTCATGGTGTAACTATAGGGGTAGGGTGTCGCGGTGTAACTATAGGGGTAGGGTGTGGTGGTTAACTATAGGGGTAGGGTGTGATGGTGTAACTATAGGGGTAGGGTGTCGCGGTGTAACTATAGGGGTAGGGTGTCGTGGTGTAACTATAGGGGTAGGGTGTCGTGGTTAACTATAGGGGTAGGGTGTGGTGGTGTAACTATAGGGGTAGGGTGTGATGGTTAACTATAGGGGTAGGGTGTGATGGTGTAACTATAGGGGTAGGGTGTGGTGGTTAACTATAGGGGTAGGTCAATTCAAACCCAGCGAAATATAGTCCCAGTCACCGATTGATTCATATCTACAGAAATATAGTCCCAGTCACCGATTGATTCATATTTACAGAAATATAGTCCCAGTCACTGATTGATTCATACTTACAGAAATATAGTCTTAGTTACTGATAGATTCATACTCACAGAAATATAGTCCCAGTCACTGATATATTCATACTCACAGAAATATAGTCCCAGTCACTGATAGATTCATGCTCACAGAAATATAGTCCCAGGCACTGATAGATTCATACTCACTGAAATATGATTCCAGTTACTGATAGATTCATAAACTCAGAGATATAGTCTCAGCCACTGATAGATTCATACTCACAGAAATATAACTCAGAGATATAGTCCCAGCCACTGATAATTTGACAGCACAGAACTACACAGACTACTGAGTTTGAATAGACAGAAGGGAAGAATGTAGTTCTCAAATAGAAAATGGCAAGTATTGGATAGAGAATATATATGCATTGGTCATTTATAATTTGTAGAACTAGTACTCTCGAATTGTTTAGATTACCAGCGGTCTATGACAGACTGGTTGATTCTAGCCGCACTCAGTGGGATTTTAATCAACAGGATATCTCTGTTACCAGCGGTCTATGACAGACTGGTTCATTCTAGCCGCACTCAGTGGGATTTTAATCAACAGGATATCTCCGCTACCAGCGGTCTATGACAGACTGGTTCATTCTAGCCGCACTCAGTGGGATTTTAATCAACAGGATATCTCCGTTACCAGCGGTCTATGACAGACTGGTTCATTCTAGCCGCACTCAGTGGGATTTTAATCAACAGGATATCTCCGCTACCAGCGGTCTATGACAGACTGGTTCATTCTAGCCGCACTCAGTGGGATTTTAATCAACAGGATATCTCCGCTACCAGCGGTCTATGACAGACTGGTTCATTCTAGCCGCACTCAGTGGGATTTTAATCAACAGGATATCTCCGTTACCAGCGGTCTATGACAGACTGGTTCATTCTAGCCGCACTCAGTGGGATTTTAATCAACAGGATATCTCCGCAACTAGCGGTCTATGACAGACTGGTTCATTCTAGCCGCACTCAGTGGGATTTTAATCAACAGGATATCTCCGCTACTAGCGGTCTATGACAGACTGGTTCATTCTAGCCGCACTCAGTGGGGTTTTAATCAACAGGATATCTCTGCTACCTGCGGCCTATGACAAACTGGTTCATTCTAGCCGCACTCAGTGGGATTTTAATCAACAGGGTATCTCTCTCTTTAATTACTTGTTTCTGTGACTCATCAAACAAGCCGAGCAAAAGAACTGGAAGCAGAAATAAGAACCCCTGAAATCTGAGTACAGATCGTAGTGAATATTACTTCATCATCGTCATCTGGGTTTTCTGTGATAGAAATAAAAATAACTTCATATAATTCAAAGATTTTCCAATCAGCATGGTCGACGCAATGCACGTAATGTACATGAAAACCTTCTTTGTGAAGTAATCCTTCAGCTTTGTCAAAGGCTCATAAAAGTGAAACGCATGATATTACACTATGAAATGTGTAAATTGTGATATTTCTTCCAGCCCTTAATGATGAATCACATCCCAATGGAGGAATTCCCGAGTTAAGAAGCAGATCAGCCGCATCCAAAAACCGCGGGAAATTGACGAGAACAGATACAAATAATCATATTGTGGAGAGAAAACCTGATCCAGCCAAATAACTGCCTCCCACCGTCAAATTGGCCAACAATGGAACCCGCCCCTCTCCTCCCTACCTCCCCCTCCCCCTCCCCCCTCCACTCCCCTCCCCCCCCCCCCCCCCTCCACTCCCCTCCCCCGTCTGATGATTGCTCGGAGACTGCTCGTCGAGCGATGGTCGCAGGTGACGAGTTAATGTCCCGTCACGAGCAGCTGAAGTGATACCACGAGCAGTTCTCACCAGTTCTCACCAGTTCTGAGGAGCTATGACCAGTTCCGACCAGTTCCGACCAGTTCTGACCAGTTCTGACCAGTTCTGACCAGTTCTGACTGGACAGAACAGTTCTGATCAGTTCTTACTGTTATTATATACCCATGCAGTATATTTGATAATTATTTGATAATTACGTATTGCAGTATAAATTGTATACTGAACCCTGTGCAGTACACTGTTATACTGCACACGTTGAAACACCAGCAGTGTGTCTTGTATCCAAATATACGGTTTTGTATGCAAATATACGGTACAAATTGATTAATTTTGGGTATACAATAAATATAGAACGGCCTGGGGCCTGGTTCTATAAATATCAACGATTCCCCATCTCGTTGTGTAGCATGTAAAGCAGGGTCAGGTCGTTCTATATAATCACCCAACAGTTCTGACCAGTTCTGACTGTACAGATTCCCCATCTCGTTGTGTAGCATGTAAAGCAGGGTCAGGTCGTTCTATATAATCACCCAACAGTTCTGACCAGTTCTGACTGTACAGATTCCCCATCTCGTTGTGTAGCATGTAAAGCAGGGTCAGGTCGTTCTATATAATCACCCAACAGTTCTGACCAGTTCTGACTGTACAGATTCCCAATCTCGTTGTGTAGCATGTAAAGCAGGGTCAGGTCGTTCTATATAATCACCCAACAGTTCTGACCAGTTCTGACTGTACAGATTCCCAATCTCGTTGTGTAGCATGTAAAGCAGGGTCAGGTCGTTCTATATAATCACCCAACAGTTCTGACCAGTTCTGACTGTACAGATTCCCAATCTCGTTGTGTAGCATGTAAAGCAGGGTCAGGTCGTTCTATATAATCACCCAACAGTTCTGACCAGTTCTGACTGTACAGATTCCCAATCTCGTTGTGTAGCATGTAAAGCAGGGTCAGGTCGTTCTATATAATCACCCAACAGTTCTGACCAGTTCTGACTGTACAGATTCCCAATCTCGTTGTGTAGCATGTAAAGCAGGGTCAGGTCGTTCTATATAATCACCGAACAGCTCTGACCCGTTCCCACTGTCACCCAACAGTTGGATCATCGTGAGTAGCTCTGACAGCACCAAGCGGCTTGGATCATCACGAGTCGCTCTGACAGCACAGAGCGGCTTGTATCTTTACGAGTCGCTCTGACAGCACAGAGCGGCTTGGATCATGGCGAGTAGCTCAGACAGCACAGAGCGGCTTGGATCATGGCGAGTAGCTCTGACAGCACAGAGCGGCTTGGATCATGGCGAGTAGCTCTGACAGCACAGAGCGGCTTGGATAATCACGAGTAGCTCTGACAGCACAGAGCGGCTTGTATCTTTACGAGTCGCTCTGACAGCACAGAGCGGCTTGGATCATGGCGAGTAGCTCTGACAGCACAGAGCGGCTTGGATCATGGCGAGTAGCTCTGACAGCACAGAGCGGCTTGGATAATCACGAGTAGCTCTGACAGCACAGAGCGGCTTGTATCTTTACGAGTCGCTCTGACAGCACAGAGCGGCTTGGATCATGGCGAGTAGCTCTGACAGCACAGAGCGGCTTGGATCATGGCGAGTAGCTCTGACAGCACAGAGCGGCTTGGATAATCACGAGTAGCTCTGACAGCACAGAGCGGCTTGGATCTTTACGAGTAGCACAGACAGCACAGAGCAGCTCGTCGTACCGAGCAGCTCTGGTGGTCAGGTGAGTCACGGTTAATCTCACATCGCCGTCTGAGCTAACTGCTCGCCTCGCCCACCCCTCTCAAGTAGGGGCCACCACCCCCCTGAGGGGCGAGTAAAACGCGCAAAAAACTGCCCCACACCTGTCAGGTGGTAGAGGGACGCCCCCTGGCGGATCTAGTTCACGTCGTTACCGGAAGTTGGCCTGCGGTGATCACCCCCCGCCCCCCGCTCCCCCCGCCGCCCCCTCTCACCCCTCACAGCGCGTCTACTGACTGGTCGGCCGGGACCGGGACGCGGGAGAGACGCGGGAGAGACGCGGGCGGGACGCCGAAGGGACGCTGACCTGGTTTTGCTCATTTGTTTATGGTTTATTCATTTAATTTATTTTATTTATTTGCTCATTTGTTCATGGTTTATTTAGGCCCTCAACTCCCCATCAGTCTTACTTCCATTAATTCCCTTGTCAGTTAGGCGGCACTTTTTGAGGGAAATTCGACTGGGAATTCTTTGTGTATTTTTTGTCGTTCTTTCAGAAGGCTTTGTTGGTGATTGTGGGTATTAAGGGGATGCGTGTGTTAATTATTAATTCAGTAAGCTGGTTAAGTATTAAGTCACTCAGTGGCTTTCACTTAATTCAGGAGTTTGGTCGGAGATCAAAAGTTGTTACAACAACTCCTCCTTTACCCCTCCTCAGACCTCCTCCATATAATTCTTTTCTTCTATACCAGATTCCTTCCTTCATACCACCTTCTTTCTTTCATACCACATTCTTTCCTTCATACCACATTCTTTCCTTCTTACAACCTTCTTTCCTTCATGCCACCTTCTTTCCTTCATACCACCTTCTTTCCTACATACCACCTTCTTTCCTTCATACCACGTTCTTTCCTTCATACCACCCTCTTTCCTTCATACCACCCTCTTTCCTTCATACCACATTCCTTCCTACATACCACCTTCTTTCCTTCATGCCACCTTCTTTCCTTCATACCACATTCTTTCTTTCATACCACCTTCTTTCCTTCATACCACCTTCTTTCCTACATACCACCTTCTTTCCTTCATAAAACCTTCTTTCCTTCATACCACCCTCTTTCCTTCATACCACATTCTTTCTTTCATACCACATTCTTTCTTTCATACCACCTTCTTTCCTACATACCACCTTCTTTCCTTCATACCACATTCTTTCCTTCATACCACATTCTTTCTTTCATACCACCTTCTTTCCTTCATGCCACCTTCTTTCCTTCATACCACCTTCTTTCCTTCATACCACATTCTTTCCTTCATACAACCTTCTTTCCTTCATACCACCCTCTTTCCTTCATACCACATTCTTTCCTTCATACAACCTTCTTTCCTTCATACCACCCTCTTTCCTTCATACCACATTCTTTCTTTCATACCACCTTCTTTCCTTCATACCACCTTCTTTCTTTCATACCACCCTCTTTCCTTCATACCACCTTCTTTCCTTCATACCACCTTCTTTCTTTCATACCACCTTCTTTCCTTCATACCACATTCTTTCTTTCATACCACCCTCTTTCCTTCATACCACATTCTTTCCTTCATACCACATTCTTTCTTTCATACCACCCTCTTTCCTTCATACCACCTTCTTTCCTACATACCACCCTCTTTCCTTCATACCACCCTCTTTCCTTCATACAACCTTCTTTTCTTCATACCACCTTTTTTTCTTTTATGCCACCTGTTTTCTTTCATACCAACTTCTTTCCTTCATACCATCTCCTTTCCTACATCCTTCTGCTTCTTTCCCTTATCCTGTCTTCTGTCTAAATTTATTCCACCTCATTTCCTTCTTCATCCTCCAACCTCAACTTCCATCCCTGAATCCCGGACTACTTTAGTCTCCCTCCTTCCCTCACCTCCCTCCTTCCCTCACCTCCCTCCTTCCCTCACCTCCCTCCTTCCCTCACCTCCCTCCTTCCCTCACCTCCCTCCTTCCCTCACCTCCCTCCTTCCCTCCTTCCCTCCTTCCCTCACCTCCCTCCTTCCCTCACCTCCCTCCTTCCCTCACCTCCCTCCTTCCCTCACCTCCCTCCTTCCCTCACCTCCCTCCTTCCCTCACCTCCCTCCTTCCCTCACCTCCCTCCTTCCCTCATCTCCCTCACCTCCTTCCTTCCCTTACCTCCCTCCTTCCCTCACCTCCCTCCTTCCCTCCCTCCTTCCTTCCCTCACCTCCCTCCTTCCCTCACCTCCCTCCTTCCCTCACCTCCCTCCCTCCTTCCCTCACCTCCCTCCTTCCCTCACCTCCCTCCTTCCCTCACCTCCCTCCTCCCCTCACCTCCCTCCTTCCCTCACCTCCCTCCTTCCCTCACCTCCCTCCTTCCCTCACCTCCCTCCTTCCCTCACCTCCCTCCTTCCCTCACCTCCCTCCTTCCCTCACCTCCCTCCTTCCCTCACCTCCCTCTGTTCTCACCTCCCTCCTTCCCTCACCTCCCTCCTTCCCTCACCTCCCTCCTTCCCTCACCTCCCTCCTTCCCTCACCTCCCTCCTTCCCTCACCTCCCTCCTTCCCTCACCTCCCTCCTTCCCTCACCTCCCTCTGTTCTCACCTCCCTCCTTTCCTCACCTCCCTCCTTCCCCCACCTCCCTCCTTCCCCCACCTCCCTCCTTCCCTCACCTCCCTCCTTCCCTCCTTCCCTCCCCTCCCTCCTTCCCTCACCTCCCTCCCTCCCTCACCTCCCTCCTTCCCTCACCTCCCTCCTTCCCTCACCTCCCTCCTTCCCTCATCTCCCTCCTTCCCTCATCTCCCTCCTTCCCTCACCTCCCTCCTTCCCTCATCTCCCTCCTTCCCTCACCTCCCTCCTTCCCTCATCTCCCTCCTTCCCTCACCTCCTTCCTTCCCTCCCCTGCTCTCCTGCCTCTCTGTCTCTGTCTTCCTTCTCACTCTCCTGATCCTTCTCCCTTATTCTCTTTTTTTCTGAGAACCTGTTGGGTATCGACGTGATGAACCCTGGATAGAAATAATCCAGTTTTTCTTTAGCTACCCTATAACTCACCGCCTATGACCCACCCTCCCCTCACTCTATTCCCATCACCCCTCACTTAGCCGTCCCTGCCATCCGTGACACTACAACCCCCCTCCCCCCTCACGCCCAACCTTGGTGATACGGCAGTCTCCCCCCACCACATCACCACATCCCTTACCTCGCCCTCCCTCCCCTCCCTGTCACACCCCTCACCCCGCCCTCCCTCCCCTTCCTGTCACACCCCTCACCCCGCCCTCCCTCCCCTCTGTCACACCCCTCACCTCGCCCTCCCTCCCCTCCCTGTCACACCCTCACCCCGCCCTCCCTCCCCTCCCTGTCACACCCCTCACCCCGCCCTCCCTCCCCTCCCTGTCACACCCCTCACCTCGCCCTCCCTCCCCTCCCTGTCACACCCTTCACCCCGCCCTCCCTCCCCTCCCTGTCACACCCCTCACCCCGCCCTCCCTCCCCTCCCTGTCACACCCCTCACCCCGCCCTCCCTCCCCTCCCTGTCACACCCCTCACCCCGCCCTCCCTCCCCTCCCTGTCACACCCCTCACCTCGCCCTCCCTCCCCTCCCTGTCTCACCCTCACCCCGCCCTCCCTCCCCTCCCTGTCACACCCTTCACCCCGCCCTCCCTCCCCTCCCTGTCTCACCCCTCACCCCGCCCTCCCTCCCCTCCCTGTTACACCCCGCCCTCCCTCCCCTCCCTGTCACACCCCTCACCTCGCCCTCCCTCCCCTCCCTGTCTCACCCTCACCCCGCCCTCCCTCCCCTCCCTGTCTCACCCCTCACCCCGCCCTCCCTCCCCTCCCTGTCTCACCCCTCACCTCGCCCTCCCTCCCCTCCCTGTCACACCCCTCACCCCGCCCTCCCTCCCCCTCCCTGTCACACCCCTCACCTCGCCCTCCCTCCCCATCCCTGTCACACCCTCACCCCGCCCTGCCTCCCCCTCCCTGTCACACCCCTCACCTCGCCTTCCCTCCCCTCCCTGTCTCACCCTCACCCCGCCCTCCCTCCCCTCCCTGTCTCACCCCTCACCCCGCCCTCCCTCCCCCTCCCTGTCACACCCCTCGGCCCGCCCTGCCTCCCCCTCCCTGTCGAACCCCTCACCCCGCCCTCCCTCCCCTCTGTCACACCCCGCCCTCCCTCCCTCCCCTCCCTGTCACACCCCTCACCCCACCCTCCCTCCCCCTCCCTGTCACACCCCTCACCCCGCCCTCCCTCCCCTCCCTGTCACTACCCTCACCTCGCCCTCCCTCCCCTCCCTGTCACACCCCTCACCCCGCCCTCCCTCCCCTTCCTGTCACACCCCTCACCCCGCCCTCCCTCCCCTCCCTGTCCCACCCCTCACCCCGCCCTCCCTCCTCTCCCTGTCTCACCCCTCACCCCGCCCTCCCTCCCTGTCTCACCCCTCACCCCGCCCTCCCTCCCCTCCCTGTCTCACCCTCACCCCGCCCTCCCTCCCCTCCCTGTCTCACCCCTCACCTCGCCCTCCCTCCCCTCCCTGTCACACCCCTCACCCCGCCCTCCCTCCCCCTCCCTGTCACACCCTCACCCCGCCCCCCCTCCCCTCCCTGTCTCCACCCCGACCTCCCTCCCCTCCCTGTCTCACCCTCACCCTGCCCTCCCTCCCCTCCCTGTCTTACCCCTCACCCCGCCCTCCCTCCCCTCCCTGTCTCACCCCTCACCCTGCCCTCCCTCCCCTCCCTGTCTCACCCCTCACCCCGCCCTCCCTCCCCTCCCTGTCACTACCCTCACCTCGCCCTCCCTCCCCTCCCTGTCACACCCCTCACCTCGCCCTCCCTCCCCTCCCTGTCACACCCCTCACCTCGCCCTCCCTCCCCTCCCTGTCTCACCCTCACCCCGCCCTCCCTCCCCTCCCTGTCTCACCCTCACCCCGCCCTCCCTCCCCTCCCTATCTCACCCCTCACCCCGCCCTCCCTCCCCCTCCCTGTCACACCCCTCGGCCCGCCCTGCCTCCCCCTCCCTGTCGAACCCCTCACCCCGCCCTCCCTCCCCTCTGTCACACCCCGCCCTCCCTCCCTCCCCTCCCTGTCACACCCCTCACCCCACCCTCCCTCCCCCTCCCTGTCACACCCCTCACCCCGCCCTCCCTCCCCTCCCTGTCACTACCCTCACCTCGCCCTCCCTCCCCTCCCTGTCACACCCCTCACCCCGCCCTCCCTCCCCTTCCTGTCACACCCCTCACCCCGCCCTCCCTCCCCTCCCTGTCACAACCCTTACCCCGCCCTCCCTCCCCTCCCTGTCACACCCCTCACCCCGCCCTCCCTCCCCTCCCTGTCTCACCCCTCACCCCGCCCTCCCTCCCCTCCCTGTCCCACCCCTCACCCCGCCCTCCCTCCCCTCCCTGTCTCACCCCTCACCCCGCCCTCCCTCCCTGTCTCACCCCTCACCCCGCCCTCCCTCCCCTCCCTGTCTCACCCTCACCCCGCCCTCCCTCCCCCTCCCTGTCACACCCTCACCCCGCCCTGCCTCCCCCTCCCTGTCACACCCCTCACCCCGCCCTCCCTCCCCTCCCTGTTACACCCCGCCCTCCCTCCCCTCCCTGTCACACCCCTCACCCCGCCCTCCCTCCCCTCCCTGTCTCACCCTCACCCCGCCCTCCCTCCCCTCCCTGTCTCACCCCTCACCCCGCCCTGCCTCCCCTCCCTGTCTTACCCTCACCCCGCCCTCCCTCCCCGACCTGTCTCACCCTCACCCCGCCCCCCTCCCCTCCCTGTCACACCCTCACCCTGCCCTCCCTCCCCTCCCTGTCACACCCCTCACCCCGCCCTCCCTCCCCCTCCCTGTCACACTCTCACCCCGCCCCCCCTCCCCTTCCTGTCACACCCTCACCCTGCCCTCCCTCCCCTCCCTGTCACACCCTAACCCCGCCCTCCCTCCCCCTCCCTGTCACACCCCGCCCTCCCCTCCCCTCCCTGTCTCCACCCCGCCCTCCCTCCTACCGACGATCCCGTAATCTCTGCCTCCCTCGTCATCTGCAAACATCTTTTTTTCCAGGGCACATTGTTTGCAGGAGTTATTACACGCTGCCTACATCTGTGTCCCGAGCCGTGCCGGGGGTGGTGAGTGGGATGGGGTTTAGCGCGGGTTGAGCAGCTCTTTAGTTGTCTGATACGTTTCTGTGAGCGGGGTGAGAGGGAACCAGTCAGAGCGTCCACACAATCAGTCTCCGTCCCCGCTCCTCTCAGCCGCTCAGCCTCGACGACAACAGAATATGTCACCCACAGTGATTCAATCAGATGTCACCAATACATGTCACTAACAGCACGGGATCAACAGCAACATGTCAGCCACAACATGTCAGCCACAACACGTCAGCCACAACATGTCAGCCACAACATGTCACCCACAACATGTCACCCACAACATGTCACCCACAACATGTCACCCACAACATGTCACCCATAACATGTCACCCACAACATGTCACCCACAACATGTCACCCACAGTTTGTCACCAACATGATGTCAGCCAAATCATGTCATCCACATGTCACCCCAAGTTTGTCCCCTGAAGCTTGTCACCCACTACATGTCACCAAAATCACATTAGCATCTTTTATCATATCTCTCCCCAGCCTTTTTCTGTATCCTTCTAAAGCAGCTCTAAAGATATCATCGTCATTACGTATAACGCTAACACCCTCCTGTCACAGTGAGACATCAGTAAAGATATCATCGTCATTACTTATAACGCTAACACCCTCCTGTCACAGTCAGACATCAGTAAAGATATCATCGTCATTACTTATAACGCTAACACCCTCCTCTGTCACAGTCAGACATCAGTAAAGATATCATCGTCATTACTTATAACGCTAACACCCTCCTGTGTCACAGTCAGACATCAGTAAAGATATCATCGTCATTACTTATAACGCTACACCCTCCTCTGTCAGTGAGACATCAGTAAAGATATCATCGTCATTACTTATAACGCTAACACCCTCCTGTGTCACAGTCAGACATCAGTAAAGATATCATCGTCATTACTTATAATGCTAACACCCTCCTCTGTCACAGTCAGACATCAGTAAAGATATCATCGTCATTACTTATAACGCTAACACCCTCCTGTCACAGTGAGACATCAGTAAAGATATCATCGTCATTACTTATAACGCCAACACCCTCCTGTGTCACAGTCAGACATCAGTAAAGACATCATCGTCATTACTTATAACGGTAACACCCTCCTGTCACAGTCAGACATCAGTAAAGACATCATCGTCATTACTTATAACGGTAACACCCTCCTCTGTCAGTGAGACATCAGTAAAGATATCATCGTCATTACTTATAACGCTAACACCCTCCTGTGTCACAGTCAGACATCAGTAAAGATATCATCGTCATTACTTATAACGCTAACACCCTCCTGTCACAGTCAGATATCAGTAAAGATATCATCGTCATTACTTATAACGCTAACACCCTCCTGTCACAGTCAGACATCAGTAAAGATATCATCGTCATTACTTATAACGCTAACACCCTCCTGTCACAGTCAGACATCAGTAAAGATATCATCGTCATTACTTATAACGCTAACACCCTCCTGTCACAGTCAGACATCAGTAAAGATATCATCGTCATTACTTATAACGCTAACACCCTCCTGTCACAGTCAGACATCAGTAAAGATATCATCGTCATTACTTATAACGCTAACACCCTCCTGTGTCACAGTGAGACATCAGTAAAGATATCATCGTCATTACTTATAACGCTAACACCCTCCTGTCACAGTCAGACATCAGTAAAGATATCATCGTCATTACTTATAACGCTAACACCCTCCTGTCACAGTCAGACATCAGTAAAGATATCATCGTCATTACTTATAACGCTAACACCCTCCTGTCACAGTCAGATATCAGTAAAGATATCATCGTCATTACTTATAACGCTAACACCCTCCTGTCACAGTCAGACATCAGTAAAGATATCATCGTCATTACTTATAACGCTAACACCCTCCTGTCACAGTCAGACATCAGTAAAGATATCATCGTCATTACTTATAACGCTAACACCCTCCTGTCACAGTCAGACATCAGTAAAGATATCATCGTCATTACTTATAACGCTAACACCCTCCTGTCACAGTCAGACATCAGTAAAGATATCATCGTCATTACTTATAACGCTAACACCCTCCTGTGACGACTTGATGTAGTTAATAAAGACACATCAGACATTGCTGCAGTTCTGAGTTATTTTCTGATATAGGTCATTATCAAATAGTAAAAGTGAAGAAGTTCTACATTAGGGTTTTTTAAAATTAACATCTATTTCTTAGGAAATAGAGACATTCTTATATTTAGCTATCAGTATACTTTTATCGTTATTGTTAACATGCGATCATCTGAAGAAGTGCATTCAACATGCACGAAACGTCGTGAACGTGGCCGATATCAAAATGTTCAACCATTTTCTTCTTGACTGATAATAACCTCCTCCAAAAAGAATTACTGTGTCTGGATTTTTGTGAGTTTACCTCCTTTACTTTTTATTTTCATCAGAGGACTATTTTTCTTGCTCGTTTACAGAAAAATAACTTCATGATTACACTACGACATTCTGTATGGTCATCGTTTCTCTAGTTCAAGCAGGGACTGAACTTGACGTTTCTCTGCGCTCTCCTCACTGACGGCCGACCTCAACCTGCAGGATCCCGTCCACCTGGTTTTAAACACCTACCAGGTTGTGTCAATCCATTGTCTTTGTCGCTAAAACCATCTGTAAAACGGTGTCGCTGCGTGATTTGTCAACTACAAAGATAATCAACCATCGAAGCCAATTCCGGTTGGAATGAGAAAATAACGATCATGAATTGGGTTGAGAGTAATAATTATGTTGTTATTTTCTTCAGACATCGCTCACTGTTAGCATCACACCAGATTACACAGAGTGGGGAGAAGGAGGTCTGAGACTGAGGGCCCCTCACTGTTAGCATCACACCAGATTATAAACACAGAGTGGGGAGAAGGAGGTCTGAGACTGAGGGCCGCTCACTGTTAGCATCACACCAGATTATAAACACAGAGTGGGGAGAAGGAGGACTGAGACTGAGGGCCGCTCACTGTTAGCATCACACCAGATTATAAACACAGAGTGGGGAGAAGGAGGACTGAGACTGAGGGCCGCTCACTGTTAGCATCACACCAGATTATAAACACAGAGTGGGGAGAAGGAGGACTGAGACTGAGGGCCGCTCACTGTTAGCATCACACCAGATTATAAACACAGAGTGGGGAGAAGGAGGTCTGAGACTGAGGGCCGCTCACTGTTAGCATCACACCAGATTACACAGAGTGGGGAGAAGGAGGTCTGAGACTGAGGGCCGCTCACTGTTAGCATCACACCAGATTATAAACACAGAGTGGGGAGAAGGAGGACTGAGACTGAGGGCCGCTCACTGTTAGCATCACACCAGATTATAAACACAGAGTGGGGAGAAGGAGGTCTGAAACTGAGGGCCGCTCACTGTTAGCATCACACCAGATTACAAACACAGAGTGGGGAGAAGGAGGTCTGAGACTGAGGGCCGCTCACTGTTAGCATCACACCAGATTATAAACACAGAGTGGGGAGAAGGAGGTCTGAGACTGAGGGCCGCTCACTGTTAGCATCACACCAGATTATAAACACAGAGTGGGGAGAAGGAGGTCTGAGACTGAGGGCCACTCACTGTTAGCATCACACCAGATTATAAACACAGAGTGGGGAGAAGGAGGTCTGAGACTGAGGGCCGCTCACTGTTAGCATCACACCAGATTATAAACACAGAGTGGGGAGAAGGAGGTCTAAGACTGAGGGCCGCTCACTGTTAGCATCACACCAGATTATAAACACAGAGTGGGGAGAAGGAGGTCTGAGACTGAGGGCCGCTCACTGTTAGCATCACACCAGATTACACAGAGTGGGGAGAAGGAGGTCTGAGACTGAGGGCCGCTCACTGTTAGCATCACACCAGATTATAAACACAGAGTGGGGAGAAGGAGGTCTGAGACTGAGGGCCGCTCACTGTTAGCATCACACCAGATTATAAACACAGAGTGGGGAGAAGGAGGTCTGAGACTGAGGGCCGCTCACTGTTAGCATCACACCAGATTAGAAACACAGAGTGGGGAGAAGGAGGTCTGAGACTGAGGGCCGCTCACTGTTAGCATCACACCAGATTATAAACACAGAGTGGGGAGAAGGAGGTCTGAGACTGAGGGCCGCTCACTGTTAGCATCACACCAGATTATAAACACAGAGTGGGGAGAAGGAGGTCTGAGACTGAGTGCCGCTCACTGTTAGCATCACACCAGATTATAAACACAGAGTGGGGAGAAGGAGGTCTGAGACTGAGGGCCGCTCACTGTTAGCATCACACCAGATTATAAACACAGAGTGGGGAGAAGGAGGTCTGAGACTGAGGGCCGCTCACTGTTAGCATCACACCAGATTATAAACACAGAGTGGGGAGAAGGAGGTCTGAGACTGAGGGCCGCTCACTGTTAGCATCACACCAGATTACACAGAGTGGGGAGAAGGAGGTCTGAGACTGAGGGCCGCTCACTGTTAGCATCACACCAGATTATAAACACAGAGTGGGGAGAAGGAGGTCTGAGACTGAGGGCCGCTCACTGTTAGCATCACACCAGATTATAAACACAGAGTGGGGAGAAGGAGGTCTGAGACTGAGGGCCGCTCACTGTTAGCATCACACCAGATTATAAACACAGAGTGGGGAGAAGGAGGTCTGAGACTGAGGGCCGCTCACTGTTAGCATCACACCAGATTATAAACACAGAGTGGGGAGAAGGAGGTCTGAGACTGAGGGCCGCTCACTGTTAGCATCACACCAGATTATAAACACAGAGTGGGGAGAAGGAGGTCTGAGACTGAGGGCCGCTCACTGTTAGCATCACACCAGATTATAAACACACAGAGTTGGGAGAAGGAGGTCTGAGACTGAGTGCCGCTCACTGTTAGCATCACACCAGATTATAAACACAGAGTGGGGAGAAGGAGGTCTGAGACTGAGGGCCGCTCACTGTTAGCATCACACCAGATTATAAACACAGAGTGGGGAGAAGGAGGTCTGAGACTGAGGGCCGCTCACTGTTAGCATCACACCAGATTATAAACACAGAGTGGGGAGAAGGAGGTCTGAGACTGAGGGCCGCTCACTGTTAGCATCACACCAGATTATAAACACAGAGTGGGGAGAAGGAGGTCTGAGACTGAGGGCCGCTCACTGTTAGCATCACACCAGATTATAAACACAGAGTGGGGAGAAGGAGGTCTGAGACTGAGGGCCGCTCACTGTTAGCATCACACCAGATTATAAACACAGAGTGGGGAGAAGGAGGTCTGAGACTGAGGGCCGCTCACTGTTAGCATCACACCAGATTACAAACACAGAGTGGGGAGAAGGAGGTCTGAGACTGAGGGCCGCTCACTGTTAGCATCACACCAGATTATAAACACAGAGTGGAGAGAAGGAGGTCTGAGACTGAGGGCCGCTCACTGTTAGCATCACACCAGATTATAAACACAGAGTGGGGAGAAGGAGGTCTGAGACTGAGGGCCGCTCACTGTTAGCATCACACCAGATTATAAACACAGAGTGGGGAGAAGGAGGTCTGAGACTGAGGGCCGCTCACTGTTAGCATCACACCAGATTATAAACACAGAGTGGGGAGAAGGAGGTCTGAGACTGAGGGCCGCTCACTGTTAGCATCACACCAGATTATAAACACAGAGTGGGGAGAAGGAGGTCTGAGACTGAGGGCCGCTCACTGTTAGCATCACAACAGATTATAAACACAGAGTGGGGAGAAGGAGGTCTGAGACTGAGGGCCGCTCACTGTTAGCATCACACCAGATTATAAACACAGAGTGGGGAGAAGGAGGTCTGAGACTGAGGGCCGCTCACTGTTAGCATCACACCAGATTATAAACACAGAGTGGGGAGAAGGAGGTCTGAGACTGAGGGCCGCTCACTGTTAGCATCACACCAGATTATAAACACAGAGTGGGGAGAAGGAGGTCTGAGACTGAGGGCCGCTCACTGTTAGCATCACACCAGATTATAAACACACAGAGTGGGGAGAAGGAGGTCTGAGACTGAGGGCCGCTCACTGTTAGCATCACACCAGATTATAAACACAGAGTGGGGAGAAGGAGGTCTGAGACTGAGGGCCGCTCACTGTTAGCATCACACCAGATTATAAACACAGAGTGGGGAGAAGGAGGTCTGAGACTGAGGGCCGCTCACTGTTAGCATCACACCAGATTATAAACACAGAGTGGGGAGAAGGAGGTCTGAGACTGAGGGCCGCTCACTGTTAGCATCACACCAGATTATAAACACAGAGTGGGGAGAAGGAGGACTGAGACTGAGGTCCGCTTACTGTTAGCATCACACCAGATTATAAACACAGAGTGGGGAGAAGGAGGTCTGAGACTGAGGGCCGCTCACTGTTAGCATCACACCAGATTATAAACACAGAGTGGGGAGAAGGAGGTCTGAGACTGAGGGCCGCTCACTGTTAGCATCACACCAGATTATAAACACAGAGTGGGGAGAAGGAGGTCTGAGACTGAGGGCCGCTCACTGTTAGCATCACACCAGATTACACAGAGTGGGGAGAAGGAGGTCTGAGACTGAGGGCCGCTCACTGTTAGCATCACACCAGATTATAAACACAGAGTGGGGAGAAGGAGGTCTGAGACTGAGGGCCGCTCACTGTTAGCATCACACCAGATTATAAACACAGAGTGGGGAGAAGGAGGTCTGAGACTGAGGGCCGCTCACTGTTAGCATCACACCAGATTACACAGAGTGGGGAGAAGGAGGTCTGAGACTGAGGGCCGCTCACTGTTAGCATCACACCAGATTATAAACACAGAGTGGGGAGAAGGAGGTCTGAGACTGAGGGCCGCTCACTGTTAGCATCACACCAGATTATAAACACAGAGTGGGGAGAAGGAGGTCTGAGACTGAGGGCCGCTCACTGTTAGCATCACACCAGATTATAAACACAGAGTGGGGAGAAGGAGGTGTGAGACTGAGGGCCGCTCACTGTTAGCATCACACCAGATTATAAACACAGAGTGGGGAGAAGGAGGTCTGAGACTGAGGGCCGCTCACTGTTAGCATCACACCAGATTATAAACACAGAGTGGGGAGAAGGAGGACTGAGACTGAGGGCCGCTCACTGTTAGCATCACACCAGATTATAAACACAGAGTGGGGAGAAGGAGGTCTGAGACTGAGGGCCGCTCACTGTTAGCATCACACCAGATTATAAACACAGAGTGGGGAGAAGGAGGTCTGAGACTGAGGGCCGCTCACTGTTAGCATCACACCAGATTATAAACACAGAGTGGGGAGAAGGAGGTCTGAGACTGAGGGCCGCTCACTGTTAGCATCACACCAGATTATAAACACAGAGTGGGGAGAAGGAGGTCTGAGACTGAGGGCCGCTCACTGTTAGCATCACACCAGATTATAAACACAGAGTGGGGAGAAGGAGGACTGAGACTGAGGGCCGCTCACTGTTAGACTCACACCAGATTACACAGAGTGGGGAGAAGGAGGACTGAGACTGAGGGCCGCTCACTGTTAGCATCACACCAGATTATAAACACAGAGTGGGGAGAAGGAGGTCTGAGACTGAGGGCCGCTCACTGTTAGCATCACACCAGATTATAAACACAGAGTGGGGAGAAGGAGGTCTGAGACTGAGGGCCGCTCACTGTTAGCATCACACCAGATTATAAACACAGAGTGGGGAGAAGGAGGTCTGAGACTGAGGGCCGCTCACTGTTAGCATCACACCAGATTATAAACACAGAGTGGGGAGAAGGAGGTCTGAGACTGAGGGCCGCTCACTGTTAGCATCACACCAGATTATAAACACAGAGTGGGGAGAAGGAGGTCTGAGACTGAGGGCCGCTCACTGTTAGCATCACACCAGATTATAAACACTGAGTGGGGAGAAGGAGGTCTGAGACTGAGGGCCGCACACTGTTAGCATCACACCAGATTATAAACACAGAGTGGGGAGAAGGAGGTCTGAGACTGAGGGCCGCTCACTGTTAGCATCACACCAGATTATAAACACAGAGTGGGGAGAAGGAGGACTGAGACTGAGGGCCGCTCACTGTTAGCATCACACCAGATTATAAACACAGAGTGGGGAGAAGGAGGTCTGAGACTGAGGGCCGCTCACTGTTAGCATCACACCAGATTATAAACACAGAGTGGGGAGAAGGAGGTCTGAGACTGAGGGCCGCTCACTGTTAGCATCACACCAGATTATAAACACAGAGTGGGGAGAAGGAGGACTGAGACTGAGGGCCGCTCACTGTTAGCATCACACCAGATTATAAACACAGAGTGGGGAGAAGGAGGTCTGAGACTGAGGGCCGCTCATTGTTAGCATCACACCAGATTATAAACACAGAGTGGGGAGAAGGAGGTCTGAGACTGAGGGCCGCTCACTGTTAGCATCACACCAGATTATAAACACAGAGTGGGGAGAAGGAGGTGTGAGATTGAGGGCCGCTCACTGTTAGCATCACACCAGATTATAAACACAGAGTGGGGAGAAGGAGGTCTGAGACTGAGGGCCGCTTACTGTTAGCATCACACCAGATTACACAGAGTGGGGAGAAGGAGGTGTGAGACTGAGGGCCGCTCACTGTTAGCATCACACCAGATTATAAACACAGAGTGGGGAGAAGGAGGACTGAGACTGAGGGCCGCTCACTGTTAGCATCACACCAGATTATAAACACAGAGTGGGGGAGAAGGAGGTCTGAGACTGAGGGCCGCTCACTGTTAGCATCACACCAGATTATAAACACAGAGTGGGGAGAAGGAGGTCTGAGACTGAGGGCCGCTCACTGTTAGCATCACACCAGATTATAAACACAGAGTGGGGAGAAGGAGGACTGAGACTGAGGGCCGCTCACTGTTAGACTCACACCAGATTACACAGAGTGGGGAGAAGGAGGACTGAGACTGAGGGCCGCTCACTGTTAGCATCACACCAGATTATAAACACAGAGTGGGGAGAAGGAGGTCTGAGACTGAGGGCAGCTCACTGTTAGCATCACACCAGATTATAAACACAGAGTGGGGAGAAGGAGGTCTGAGACTGAGGGCCGCTCACTGTTAGCATCACACCAGATTATAACAGAGTGGGGAGAAGGAGGTCTGAGACTGAGGGCCGCTCACTGTTAGCATCACACCAGATTATAAACACAGAGTGGGGAGAAGGAGGTCTGAGACTGAGGGCCGCTCACTGTTAGCATCACACCAGATTATAAACACAGAGTGGGGAGAAGGAGGTCTGAGACTGAGGGCCGCTCACTGTTAGCATCACACCAGATTATAAACACAGAGTGGGGAGAAGGAGGTCTGAGACTGAGGGCCGCTCACTGTTAGCATCACACCAGATTATAAACACAGAGTGGGGAGAAGGAGGTCTGAGACTGAGGGCCGCTCACTGTTAGCATCACACCAGATTATAAACACAGAGTGGGGAGAAGGAGGTCTGAGACTGAGGGCCGCTCACTGTTAGCATCACACCAGATTATAAACACAGAGTGGGGAGAAGGAGGTCTGAGACTGAGGGCCGCTCACTGTTAGCATCACACCAGATTAACACAGAGTGGGGAGAAGGAGGTCTGAGACTGAGGGCCGCTCACTGTTAGCATCACACCAGATTATAAACACAGAGTGGGGAGAAGGAGGTCTGAGACTGAGGGCCGCTCACTGTTAGCATCACACCAGATTACACAGAGTGGGGAGAAGGAGGTCTGAGACTGAGTGCCGCTCACTGTTAGCATCACACCAGATTATAAACACAGAGTGGGGAGAAGGAGGTCTGAGACTGAGGGCGCTCACTGTTAGCATCACACCAGATTATAAACACAGAGTGGGGAGAAGGAGGTCTGAGACTGAGGGCCGCTCACTGTTAGCATCACACCAGATTACACAGAGTGGGGAGAAGGAGGTCTGAGACTGAGGGCCGCTCACTGTTAGCATCACACCAGATTATAAACACAGAGTGGGGAGAAGGAGGTCTGAGACTGAGGGCCGCTCACTGTTAGCATCACACCAGATTATAAACACAGAGTGGGGAGAAGGAGGACTGAGACTGAGGGCCGCTCACTGTTAGCATCACACCAGATTATAAACACAGAGTGGGGAGAAGGAGGTCTGAGACTGAGGGCCGCTCACTGTTAGCATCACACCAGATTATAAACACAGAGTGGGGAGAAGGAGGTCTGAGACTGAGGGCCGCTCACTGTTAGCATCACACCAGATTATAAACACAGAGTGGGGAGAAGGAGGTCTGAGACTGAGGGCCGCTCACTGTTAGCATCACACCAGATTATAAACACAGAGTGGGGAGAAGGAGGTCTGAGACTGAGGGCCGCTCACTGTTAGCATCACACCAGATTATAAACACAGAGTGGGGAGAAGGAGGACTGAGACTGAGGGCCGCTCACTGTTAGCATCACACCAGATTATAAACACAGAGTGGGGAGAAGGAGGACTGAGACTGAGGGCCGCTCACTGTTAGCATCACACCAGATTATAAACACAGAGTGGGGAGAAGGAGGTCTGAGACTGAGGGCCGCTCACTGTTAGCATCACACCAGATTATAAACACAGAGTGGGGAGAAGGAGGTCTGAGACTGAGGGCCGCTCACTGTTAGCATCACACCAGATTATAAACACAGAGTGGGGAGAAGGAGGTCTGAGACTGAGGGCCGCTCACTGTTAGCATCACACCAGATTATAAACACAGAGTGGGGAGAAGGAGGTCTGAGACTGAGGGCCGCTCACTGTTAGCATCACACCAGATTATAAACACAGAGTGGGGAGAAGGAGGTCTGAGACTGAGGGCCGCTCACTGTTAGCATCACACCAGATTATAAACACAGAGTGGGGAGAAGGAGGTCTGAGACTGAGGGCCGCTCACTGTTAGCATCACACCAGATTATAAACACAGAGTGGGGAGAAGGAGGTCTGAGACTGAGGGCCGCTCACTGTTAGCATCACACCAGATTATAAACACAGAGTGGGGAGAAGGAGGTCTGAGACTGAGGGCCGCTCACTGTTAGCATCACACCAGATTATAAACACAGAGTGGGGAGAAGGAGGTCTGAGACTGAGGGGCCGCTCACTGTTAGCATCACACCAGATTATAAACACAGAGTGGGGAGAAGGAGGTCTGAGACTGAGGGCCGCTCACTGTTAGCATCACACCAGATTATAAACACAGAGTGGGGAGAAGGAGGTCTGAGACTGAGGGCCGCTCACTGTTAGCATCACACCAGATTATAAACACAGAGTGGGGAGAAGGAGGTCTGAGACTGAGGGCCGCTCACTGTTAGCATCACACCAGATTATAAACACAGAGTGGGGAGAAGGAGGACTGAGACTGAGGGCCGCTCACTGTTAGCATCACACCAGATTATAAACACAGAGTGGGGAGAAGGAGGTCTGAGACTGAGGGCCGCTCACTGTTAGCATCACACCAGATTATAAACACAGAGTGGGGAGAAGGAGGTCTGAGACTGAGGGCCGCTCACTGTTAGCATCACACCAGATTATAAACACAGAGTGGGGAGAAGGAGGTCTGAGACTGAGGGCCGCTCACTGTTAGCATCACACCAGATTATAAACACAGAGTGGGGGAGAAGGAGGTCTGAGACTGAGGGCCGCTCACTGTTAGCATCACACCAGATTATAAACACAGAGTGGGGAGAAGGAGGTCTGAGACTGAGGGCCGCTCACTGTTAGCATCACACCAGATTATAAACACAGAGTGGGGAGAAGGAGGTCTGAGACTGAGGGCCGCTCACTGTTAGCATCACACCAGATTATAAACACAGAGTGGGGAGAAGGAGGTCTGAGACTGAGGGCCGCTCACTGTTAGCATCACACCAGATTATAAACACAGAGTGGGGAGAAGGAGGTCTGAGACTGAGGGCCGCTCACTGTTAGCATCACACCAGATTACACAGAGTGGGGAGAAGGAGGTCTGAGACTGAGGGCCGCTCACTGTTAGCATTACACCAGATTATAAACACAGAGTGGGGAGAAGGAGGTCTGAGACTGAGGGCCGCTCACTGTTAGCATCACACCAGATTATAAACACAGAGTGGGGAGAAGGAGGACTGAGACTGAGGGCCGCTCACAGTAGCATCACACCAGATTATAAACACAGAGTGGGGAGAAGGAGGACTGAGACTGAGGGCCGCTCACTGTTAGCATCACACCAGATTATAAACACAGAGTGGGGAGAAGGAGGACTGAGACTGAGGGCCGCTCACTGTTAGCATCACACCAGATTATAAACACAGAGTGGGGAGAAGGAGGTCTGAGACTGAGGGCCGCTCACTGTTAGCATCACACCAGATTATAAACACAGAGTGGGGAGAAGGAGGACTGAGACTGAGGGCCGCTCACTGTTAGCATCACACCAGATTATAAACACAGAGTGGGGAGAAGGAGGTCTGAGACTGAGGGCCGCTCACTGTTAGCATCACACCAGATTATAAACACAGAGTGGGGGAGAAGGAGGTCTGAGACTGAGGGCCGCTCACTGTTAGCATCACACCAGATTATAAACACAGAGTGGGGAGAAGGAGGACTGAGACTGAGGGCCGCTCACTGTTAGCATCACACCAGATTATAAACACAGAGTGGGGAGAAGGAGGTCTGAGACTGAGGGCCGCTCACTGTTAGCATCACACCAGATTATAAACACAGAGTGGGGAGAAAGAGGTCTGAGACTGAGGGCCGCTCACTGTTAGCATCACACCAGATTACACAGAGTGGGGAGAAGGAGGTCTGAGACTGAGGGCCGCTCACTGTTAGCATCACACCAGATTATAAACACAGAGTGGGGAGAAGGAGGTCTGAGACTGAGGGCCGCTCACTGTTAGCATCACACCAGATTATAAACACAGAGTGGGGAGAAGGAGGTCTGAGACTGAGGGCCGCTCACTGTTAGCATCACACCAGATTACACAGAGTGGGGAGAAGGAGGTCTGAGACTGAGGGCCGCTCACTGTTAGCATCACACCAGATTATAAACACAGAGTGGGGAGAAGGAGATCTGAGACTGAGGGCCGCTCACTGTTAGCATCACACCAGATTATAAACACAGAGTGGGGAGAAGGAGGTCTGAGACTGAGGGCCGCTCACTGTTAGCATCACACCAGATTATAAACACAGAGTGGGGAGAAGGAGATCTGAGACTGAGGGCCGCTCACTGTTAGCATCACACCAGATTATAAACACAGAGTGGGGAGAAGGAGATCTGAGACTGAGGGCCGCTCACTGTTAGCATCACACCAGATTATAAACACAGAGTGGGGAGAAGGAGGTCTGAGACTGAGGGCCGCTCACTGTTAGCATCACACCAGATTACACAGAGTGGGGAGAAGGAGGTCTGAGACTGAGGGCCGCTCACTGTTAGCATCACACCAGATTATAAACACAGAGTGGGGAGAAGGAGGACTGAGACTGAGGGCCGCTCACTGTTAGCATCACACCAGATTATAAACACAGAGTGGGGAGAAGGAGGTCTGAGACTGAGGGCCGCTCACTGTTAGCATCACACCAGATTATACAGAGTGGGGAGAAGGAGGTCTGAGACTGAGGGCCGCTCACTGTTAGCATCACACCAGATTATACAGAGTGGGGAGAAGGAGGTCTGAGACTGAGGGCCGCTCACTGTTAGCATCACACCAGATTATAAACACAGAGTGGGGAGAAGGAGGTCTGAGACTGAGGGCCGCTCACTGTTAGCATCACACCAGATTATAAACACAGAGTGGGGAGAAGGAGGTCTGAGACTGAGGGCCGCTCACTGTTAGCATCACACCAGATTATAAACACAGAGTGGGGAGAAGGAGGTCTGAGACTGAGGGCCGCTCACTGTTAGCATCACACCAGATTATACAGAGTGGGGAGAAGGAGGTCTGAGACTGAGGGCCGCTCACTGTTAGCATCACACCAGATTATAAACACAGAGTGGGGAGAAGGAGGTCTGAGACTGAGGGCCGCTCACTGTTAGCATCACACCAGATTATAAACACAGAGTGGGGAGAAGGAGGTCTGAGACTGAGGGCCGCTCACTGTTAGCATCACACCAGATTATAAACACAGAGTGGGGAGAAGGAGGTCTGAGACTGAGGGCCGCTCACTGTTAGCATCACACCAGATTATAAACACAGAGTGGTGAGAAGGAGGTCTGAGACTGAGGGCCGCTCACTGTTAGCATCACACCAGATTATAAACACAGAGTGGGGAGAAGGAGGTCTGAGACTGAGGGCCGCTCACTGTTAGCATCACACCAGATTATAAACACAGAGTGGGGAGAAGGAGGTCTGAGACTGAGGGCCGCTCACTGCTAGCATCACACCAGATTATAAACACAGAGTGGGGAGAAGGAGGTCTGAGACTGAGGGCCGCTTACTGTTAGCATCACACCAGATTATAAACACAGAGTGGGGAGAAGGAGGACTGAGACTGAGGGCCGCTCACTGTTAGCATCACACCAGATTATAAACACAGAGTGGGGAGAAGGAGGACTGAGACTGAGGGCCGCTCACTGTTAGCATCACACCAGATTATAAACACAGAGTGGGGAGAAGGAGGTCTGAGACTGAGGGCCGCTCACTGTTAGCATCACACCAGATTATAAACACAGAGTGGGGAGAAGGAGGACTGAGACTGAGGGCCGCTCACTGTTAGCATCACACCAGATTATAAACACAGAGTGGGGAGAAGGAGGACTGAGACTGAGGGCCGCTCACTGTTAGCATCACACCAGATTATAAACACAGAGTGGGGAGAAGGAGGTCTGAGACTGAGGGCCGCTCACTGTTAGCATCACACCAGATTATAAACACAGAGTGGGGAGAAGGAGGTCTGAGACTGAGGGCCGCTCACTGTTAGCATCACACCAGATTATAAACACAGAGTGGGGAGAAGGAGGTCTGAGACTGAGGGCCGCTCACTGTTAGCATCACACCAGATTATAAACACAGAGTGGGGAGAAGGAGGACTGAGACTGAGGGCCGCTCACTGTTAGCATCACACCAGATTATAAACACAGAGTGGGGAGAAGGAGGTCTGAGACTGAGGGCCGCTCACTGTTAGCATCACACCAGATTACACAGAGTGGGGAGAAGGAGGTCTGAGACTGAGGGCCGCTCACTGTTAGCATCACACCAGATTATAAACACAGAGTGGGGAGAAGGAGGTCTGAGACTGAGGGCCGCTCACTGTTAGCATCACACCAGATTATAAACACAGAGTGGGGAGAAGGAGGTCTGAGACTGAGGGCCGCTCACTGTTAGCATCACACCAGATTATAAACACAGAGTGGGGAGAAGGAGGTCTGAGACTGAGGGCCGCTCACTGTTAGCATCACACCAGATTATAAACACAGAGTGGGGAGAAGGAGGTCTGAGACTGAGGGCCGCTCACTGTTAGCATCACACCAGATTATAAACACAGAGTGGGGAGAAGGAGGTCTGAGACTGAGGGCCGCTCACTGTTAGCATCACACCAGATTATAAACACAGAGTGGGGAGAAGGAGGTCTGAGACTGAGGGCCGCTCACTGTTAGCATCACACCAGATTATAAACACAGAGTGGGGAGAAGGAGGTCTGAGACTGAGGGCCGCTCACTGCTAGCATCACACCAGATTACACAGAGTGGGGAGAAGGAGGTCTGAGACTGAGGGCCGCTCACTGTTAGCATCACACCAGATTATAAACACAGAGTGGGGAGAAGGAGGTCTGAGACTGAGGGCCGCTCACTGTTAGCATCACACCAGATTATAAACACAGAGTTGGGAGAAAGAGGTCTGAGACTGAGGGCCGCTCACTGTTAGCATCACACCAGATTATAAACACAGAGTGGGGAGAAGGAGGTCTGAGACTGAGGGCCGCTCACTGTTAGCATCACACCAGATTATAAACACAGAGTGGGGAGAAGGAGGTCTGAGACTGAGGGCCGCTCACTGTTAGCATCACACCAGATTATAAACACAGAGTGGGGAGAAGGAGGTCTGAGACTGAGGGCCGCTCACTGTTAGCATCACACCAGATTACACAGAGTGGGGAGAAGGAGGTCTGAGACTGAGGGCCGCTCACTGTTAGCATCACACCAGATTATAAACACAGAGTGGGGAGAAGGAGGTCTGAGACTGAGGGCCGCTCACTGTTAGCATCACACCAGATTATAAACACGGAGTGGGGAGAAGGAGGTCTGAGACTGAGGGCCGCTCACTGTTAGCATCACACCAGATTACACAGAGTGGGGAGAAGGAGGTCTGAGACTGAGGGCCGCTCACTGTTAGCATCACACCAGATTATAAACACAGAGTGGGGAGAAGGAGGTCTGAGACTGAGGGCCGCTCACTGTTAGCATCACACCAGATTATAAACACAGAGTGGGGAGAAGGAGGTCTGAGACTGAGGGCCGCTCACTGTTAGCATCACACCAGATTATAAACACAGAGTGGGGAGAAGGAGGTCTGAGACTGAGGGCCGCTCACTGTTAGCATCACACCAGATTATAAACACGGAGTGGGGAGAAGGAGGTCTGAGACTGAGGGCCGCTCACTGTTAGCATCACACCAGATTACACAGAGTGGGGAGAAGGAGGTCTGAGACTGAGGGCCGCTCACTGTTAGCATCACACCAGATTATAAACACAGAGTGGGGAGAAGGAGGTCTGAGACTGAGGGCCGCTCACTGTTAGCATCACACCAGATTATAAACACAGAGTGGGGAGAAGGAGGTCTGAGACTGAGGGCCGCTCACTGTTAGCATCACACCAGATTATAAACACAGAGTGGGGAGAAGGAGGTCTGAGACTGAGGGCCGCTCACTGTTAGCATCACACCAGATTACACAGAGTGGGGAGAAGGAGGTCTGAGACTGAGGGCCGCTCACTGTTAGCATCACACCAGATTATAAACACAGAGTGGGGAGAAGGAGGTCTGAGACTGAGGGCCGCTCACTGTTAGCATCACACCAGATTATAAACACAGAGTGGGGAGAAGGAGGTCTGAGACTGAGGGCCGCTCACTGTTAGCATCACACCAGATTACACAGAGTGGGGAGAAGGAGGTCTGAGACTGAGGGCCGCTCACTGTTAGCATCACACCAGATTATAAACACAGAGTGGGGAGAAGGAGGTCTGAGACTGAGGGCCGCTCACTGTTAGCATCACACCAGATTATAAACACAGAGTGGGGAGAAGGAGGTCTGAGACTGAGGGCCGCTCACTGTTAGCATCACACCAGATTATAAACACAGAGTGGGGAGAAGGAGGTCTGAGACTGAGGGCCGCTCACTGTTAGCATCACACCAGATTATAAACACGGAGTGGGGAGAAGGAGGTCTGAGACTGAGGGCCGCTCACTGTTAGCATCACACCAGATTATAAACACAGAGTGGGGAGAAGGAGGTCTGAGACTGAGGGCCGCTCACTGTTAGCATCACACCAGATTATAAACACAGAGTGGGGAGAAGGAGGTCTGAGACTGAGGGCCGTATCGTCATGAGTCACGGGGCGAGGTGGGGACGGGGCAGATTGGTTAATTATTGTCTAAATGTTAGTGATGCTCATTGAGGGCTGAATCACCAGAACCTCTCAGACACACCGGCGCCACTGTCGCCACCATTTACAGGACAGGGATATCGTAAAGTCTGCTTAGTTCTTTTCAGAGGTTTTGCTGGTGAAATATCCGTGACATGGAATATTGCGATGCACCTATAGGGCACCCATCTCTTAAGGTCTCACACTCTCTAAGTGGTTTTCTGTATTCCAGTCCAAATAAAGCCACTAGGGCGCCAAGTACACTGTATTCCCGCATCAATGAGATTATAGAAATGTATGGGTTGCATCAATGTACCTGTTTAGCACGGGAGGCAGGCTAGTGGATTCTCAAGGCTCTAAGCCAAGTTCGATAAAAATTCTTCTCGCATAGAGCGTAGTGAGAATCTTGTAGAGAATACCACTTAGAGATTGTGAGTTCTTATGAGAGGGGTGCACCCGCCATGTATCTCTCCAACGCCCGCTCCTACACACATATTCACGGCCATACGTCACACTGTCTCCCCATTGTTAGCTCTATACAAAATTGAAAAACGTTTCTCGCCACAATACTTTATAAAACTTTAACGAATATGTTGATGTATGCAGATAGTCTCCCGCCATTTTCCATGTAATTTACATTTCTCTGCTGCACTGCTGCCCTCTCTCTCTCCAGGAAGTTGAATTTTCTGTGAGGGACAAACTTTTATTACCAAGCCAATACAGAGTCTCCATACTAAGCCTATGGAGCCTACAAATCGCTATTATTACCCACCTAATACGGAGTCTCCATACTAAGCCTATGGAGCCTCCAGATCGCTATTATTACCCACCCAATACAGAGTCTCCATACTAAACCTATGGAGCCTCCAGATCGCTATTATTACCCACCCAATACGGAGTCTCCATATTCAGCCTATGGAGCCTCCAGATCGCTATTATTACCCACCCAATACAGAGTCTCCATACTAAACCTATGGAGCCTCCAGATCGCTATTATTACCCACCCAATACAGAGTCTCCATACTAAACCTATGGAGCCTCCAGATCGCTATTATAACCCACCCAATACGGAGTCTCCATACTAAACCTATGGAGCCTCCAGATCGCTATTATTACCCACCCAATACGGAGTCTCCATACTAAACCTATGGAGCCTGCAGATCGCTATTATTACCCACCCAATACGGAGTCTCCATACTACACCTACAGAGCCTCCAGATCGCTATTATTACCCACCCAATACGGAGTCTCCATACTAAACCTATGGAGCCTGCAGATCGCTATTATTACCCACCCAATACGGAGTCTCCATACTAAACCTATGGAGCCTACAGATCGCTATTATTACCCACCTAATACGGAGTCTCCATACTAAGCCTATGGAGCCTATAGATCGCTATTATTACCCACCTAATACGGAGTCTCCATACTAAGCCTATGAAGACTCCAGATCACTACTGAGTAGAATACGGACCTCCGGAATCTCCTAGGAGAATACAGCTTTTTGGGCCACCTGACGGGCATTATAGGAACTAATATATATAAAGAATGCACGGTGCTTGGGTCGAATTACTAATTATTTACAATATTTTTTTCCTAATAATTACTCGACGGGTGAGTAATAAATACAACATTACCATGATTTCAATCGGAGTGGCCGTATTCTCCTTGTAGTTGACACCACGTAATTCTCCTTGCTATCGCTCGGAGTTTTACTTCGCGTCAACTACGTGGAGAATACGGCCACTCAGATCGAAATCATGGTAATATTGTGTGTGTTCCGTGAGAAGTAGTCTTTTGAAGTAGTTTCATATTGTTTATAGTGAAGAGAACCGCCACCTTTACAACGAGGAGAATGCCGTATTAGAGAGAGAAACGACGGTCTTAGTTCTGACATGAGTGATCATGAAACTGTCAATAACCAGGTAGCGGTTGTATTAATGCATTATAAACACTATACCTAACTGTACTATCTTAGAGGTGATGGTCAATCAGTAGAGACGGGCTCTAGTTAGGAGGTAGGACCAGCATCCAGGTAGCGGTTGTATTAATAAACTATAAAAACTATACCTAACTGTACTATCTTAGAGGTGATGGTCAATCAGTAGAGACGGGCTCTAGTTAGGAGGTAGGGCCATCAACCAGGTAGCGGTAGTATTAATAAACTATAAAAACTATACCTAACTGTACTATCTTAGAGGTGATGGTCAATCAGTAGAGACGGGCTCTAGTTAGGAGGTAGGGCCATCAACCAGGTAGCGGTAGTATTAATAAACTATAAAAACTATACCTAACTGTACTATCTTAGAGGTGATGGTCAATCAGTAGAGACGGGCTCTAGTTAGGAGGTAGGGATATCAACCAGGTAGTGGTTGTATTAATAGATTATAAACACTATACCTAACTGTACTATCTTAGAGGTGAAGGTCAATCAGTGAAGACGGGCTCTAGTTAGGAGGTAGGGCCATCAACCAGGTAGTGGTTGTATTAATAAACTATAAAAACTATAACTAACTGTACTATCTTTGAGGTGATGGCCAATCAGTAGAGACGGGCTCTAGTTAGGAGGTAGGGCCATCATCCAGGTAGCGGTTGTATTAATAAACTATAAAAACTATAACTAACTGTACTATCTTAGAGGTGATGGTCAATCAGTAGAGACGGGCTCTAGTTAGGAGGTAGGGCCATCATCCAGGCAGCGGTTGTATTAATAGATTATAAAAACTATAACTAACTGTACTATCTTAGAGGTGATGGCCAATCAGTAGAGACGGGCTCTAGTTAGGAGGTAGGGCCATCAACCAGGTAGCGGTTGTATTAATAAACTATAAAAACTATACCTAACTGTACTATCTTAGAGGTGATGGTCAATCAGTAGAGACGGGCTCTAGTTAGGAGGTAGGGCCATCAACCAGGTAGTGGTTGTATTAATAAACTATAAAAACTATAACTAACTGTACTATCTTTGAGGTGATGGCCAATCAGTAGAGACGGGCTCTAGTTAGGAGGTAGGGCCATCATCCAGGTAGTGGTTGTATTAATAAACTATAAAAACTATACCTAACTGTATTATCTTAGAGGTGATGGTCAATCAGTAGAGACGGGCTCTAGTTAGGAGGTAGGGCCATCATCCAGGTAGCGGTTGTATTAATAAACTATAAAAACTATACCTAACTGTATTATCTTAGAGGTGATGGTCAATCAGTAGAGACGGGCTCTAGTTAGGAGGTAGGGCCATCATCCAGGTAGCGGTTGTATTAATAAACTATAAAAACTATACCTAACTGTATTATCTTAGAGGTGATGGCCAATCAGTAGAGACGGGCTCTAGTTAGGAGGTAGGGCCATCATCCAGGTAGCGGTTGTATTAATAAACTATAAAAACTATACCTAACTGTATTATCTTAGAGGTGATGGCCAATCAGTAGAGACGGGCTCTAGTTAGGAGGTAGGGCCATCAACCAGGTAGCGGTTGTATTAATAAACTATAAAAACTATACCTAACTGTACTATCTTAGAGGTGATGGTCAATCAGTAGAGACGGGCTCTAGTTAGGAGGTAGGGCCATCAACCAGGTAGTGGTTGTATTAATAAACTATAAAAACTATAACTAACTGTACTATCTTTGAGGTGATGGCCAATCAGTAGAGACGGGCTCTAGTTAGGAGGTAGGGCCATCAACCAGGTAGTGGTTGTATTAATAAACTATAAAAACTATAACTAACTGTACTATCTTAGAGGTGATGGTCAATCAGTAGAGACAGGCTCTAGTTAGGAGGTAGGGCCATCATCCAGGTAGCGGTTGTATTAATAAACTATAAAAACTATACCTAACTGTATTATCTTAGAGGTGATGGTCAATCAGTAGAGACGGGCTCTAGTTAGGAGGTAGGGCCATCATCCAGGTAGCGGTTGTATTAATAAACTATAAAAACTATACCTAACTGTATTATCTTAGAGGTGATGGTCAATCAGTAGAGACGGGCTCTAGTTAGGAGGTAGGGCCATCATCCAGGTAGCGGTTGTATTAATAAACTATAAAAACTATACCTAACTGTACTATCTTAGAGGTGATGGTCAATCAGTAGAGACGGGCTCTAGTTAGGAGGTAGGGCCATCATCCAGGCAGTGGTTGTATTAATAGATTATAAAAACTATAACTAACTGTACTATCTTAGAGGTGATGGCCAATCAGTAGAGACGGGCTCTAGTTAGGAGGTAGGGCCATCAACCAGGTAGTGGTTGTATTAATAAACTATAAAAACTATAACTAACTGTACTACATTTGAGGTGATGGCCAATCAGTAGAGACGGGCTCTAGTTAGGAGGTAGGGCCATCAACCAGGTAGCGGTTGTATTAATAAACTATAAAAACTATACCTAACTGTACTATCTTAGAGGTGATGGTCAATCAGTAGAGACGGGTGAAGGCTCTAGTCATTTAGGTAACAGTGATATCAGTGACTTATTGACTACAGGTACAGATAATAGCTCGGAGCTAGATCTCTAATCACGGTAACAGTGATATCAGTGACTTATTGACTACAGATAATAGCTCGGAGCTAGATCTCTAATCACGGTAACGCTGACGGTATTGAATTACACGGAACTCGTAATGAGGGATAATCATTGGTTTTCTTCCAGGGATCTCTAAAAAAGACTGATCAAGGTAACAGTCACCACCCGCCTTCACTCCCCCCCCCCCCCGACACGCTCACCGTGCTACTGCGGCAGGTTTGATTGATATTAAGGATTATAAAAAGAGTCGACTTGAGACGAGGACCTGAGTGAGATGTGAGTCACGGTGGTCGCTGTACATTTACCGCTGTGAGCTGTATTCAGTTTGAACTGAATGGACAGAACATGTACAGAGTCACACGTTTAATAAGAATGTATCAGGGACAGGGGAAGTGTTTCGTTCTGTAATTTGTAAAACTAGGCGAAGAAGTGTGTGAGTGTGTGTGTGTGTTGGTGTCACAGGTCTCACCACCCGAGGACAGAATTCTAACCTAATCAGTAGTTGTTCTACCCAGATTCTCCGGAAATGAGTTGAGCCCAGATGACTGACGAAGAAACCAACAAGAAGTTCCCCATGAGTTTAATAGAGCGATAAGAAGGAGGTGAAAGCAAGTGAATATTGTGTAGTGTTCAAATGAATCTCTGTCCACACTAAAATACACGGGATATAAAACGACCATGAAGAATGGACCGCAATACTCGTAAGGGCATGGAAAACGAGTTACCAATGTTAAGCCTAAGGGACAGAAATACCAGTGGTGAGATTATGATCAGTAGAAACTGAACGAGAGTTAGACTTGTCAGGATTATGCCAAGATGGGAAGGTCGTGTATTACTACGTAAAGTGTTAGCTAAGTGTAAGACTGTATCCCGCCACATACCCCGCCACACACCCCGCCCCACACCCCGCCCCACTATACAACCCGCCCCACACCCCGCCCCACACCCCGCCACACACCCCGCCCCACACCCCGCCCCACTATACAACCCGCCCCACACCCCGCCCCACTATACAACCCGCCCCACACCCCGCCCCACACCCCGCCACACACCCCGCCCCACACCCCGCCCCACTATACACCCCGCCACACACCCCACCACACACCCCGCCACACACCCCGCCACACACCCCGCCCCACACCCCGCCCCACACCCCGCCCCACACCCCGCCCTACACCCCGCCCCACACCCCGCCCTACACCCCGCCACACACCCCACCACACCCCGCCCCACACCCCGCCCCACACCCTGCCACACACCCCGCCCCACACCCCGCCACACACCCTGCCACACACCCCGCCCACACCCCGCCCCACACCCCGCCCCACACCCCGCCACACACACCCCGCCACACACCCCGCCACACACCCCGCCCCACACCCCGCCCCACACCCCGCACCACACCCCACCATACACCCCGCCCCACACCCCGCCCCACACCCCGCCACACACACCCCGCCACACATCCCGCCCTACACCCCGCCACACACCCCGCCCCACACACCCCGCCACACACCCCGCCCCACACCCCGCCACACACCCCGCCCCACACCCCGCCACACCATACAACCCGCCACACACCCCGCCACAGACCCCGCCCCACCCCCCGCCACACACCCCGCCACACACCCCGCCACACACCCCGCCACACACCCCGCCCCACCACACACCCCCCCCCACACCCCGCCACACACCCCGGCACACACCCCGCCACACACCCCGCCACACACCCCGCCACACACCCCGCTCCACCATACAACCCGCCCCACACCCCGCCCCACACCCCGCTCTACACCCCGCCACACACCCCACCACACACCCCGCCACACACCCCGCCACACACCCCGCCCCAAACCCCGCCATACACCCCGCCACACAACCCGCCCCACACCCCGCCACACACCCCGCCCCACACCCCGCCACACACCCCGCCCCACACCCCGCCATACACCCCGCCACACAACCCGCCCCACACCCCGCCCCACACACCCCGCCCCACACCCCGCCCCACACCCCGCCCCACACCCCGCCACACACCCCGCCACACACCCCGCCCCACACCCCGCCACACACCCCGCCCCACACCCCGCCCCACTATACAACCCGCCCCCCACCCCGCCCCACACCCCGCCCCACACCCCGCCACACACACCCCGCCACACACCCCGCCACACACCCCGCCACACACCCCGCCCCACACCCCGCCCCACACCCCGCCACACACCCCGCCACACACCCCGCCACACACCCCGCCCCAAACCCCGCCATACACCCCGCCACACAACCCGCCCCACACCCCGCCACACACACCCCGCCACTCACCCCGCCCCACACCCCGCCACACACCCCGCCCCACACCCCGCCATACACCCCGCCACACAACCCGCCCCACACCCCGCCACACACACCCCGCCCCACACCCCGCCACACACCCCGCCACACACCCCGCCACACACCCCGCCACACACCCCGCCCCACACCCCGCCACACACCCCGCCCCACACCCCGCCCCACTATACAACCCGCCCCCCACCCCGCCCCACACCCCGCCCCACACCCCGCCACACACACCCCGCCCCACACCCCGCCACACACCCCGCCACACACCCCGCCCCACACCCCGCCCCACACCCCGCCACACACCCCGCCACACACCCCGCCACACACCCCGCCCCACACCCCGCCACACACACCCCGCCACACACCCCGCCCCACACCCCGCCACACACCCCGCCCCACACCCCGCCATACACCCCGCCACACAACCCGCCCCACACCCCGCCACACACACCCCGCCCCACACCCCGCCACACACCCCGCCACACACCCCGCCCCACACCCCGCCACACACCCCGCCACACACCCCGCCACACACCCCGCCACACACCCCGCCCCACACCCCGCCCCACACCCCGCCACAGACTGCACCCCGCCAGACTGTACCCCGCCACAGACTGCACCCCGCCACACACCCCGCCACAGACTGCACCCCGCCACACACCCCGCCACAGACTGCACCCTGCCACAGACTGAACCCAGCCACAGACTGAACCCAGCCACAGACTGCAGCCCGCGCTGAAGACGACAACGACGTAATGACATGACATTAATCTACACGGGGAGACACAGATGTTGTGTGAGTCAGAGTCTCTCAGACACGGCCAGGAAAATGAAGAGCAAAGTGACGGGTTTGACGAGACCAGAAAACAACCTCTCCGTGCAAATAAGGACGGGTCATTATTTGCTGTACACAATGAGGGATGAGAGTATTGTAATCAGTAATGATTTAATCGTCAAACTCGTTTATAAAGTTTTGTATCTCCAGCCGCCATCTATGATGCCGAGTATTTCCTAAATCACGTATTTGGTGATGTGTGTCCGTAAGTCCCTTCACAAACCCACATGTGGGGGGGGGGGGGGGGTCCCTGCCGCGTTACTCCGCCGTGTGGGATTTTATTTGACTACAAAGTTTTAGACAATAATTACCAAAATAAGATAACATTCCACATGATGATGAATGCCGTCATCATTCACGGTGTTTTACGGTTCTGTGTCAGTTAGTGATTCTGAATCGTTCCCCAGTTGTTCACTCTGCACCTCTTAGAAAATGCAACTTGTATAACTGACATTTCCCTGTGGAAAATAAGGAAAATGACATTAATATGGTCTATAATTACTGTCTAGGACAAGGTGAAATTATCCAGATAAATCCCCCCATATTAGCCCCCCCACTCCTCACACACAATATCCAACCCTGTAATAATCACATACCACCCCCCACTCTTCACACACAATGACTGGTCCTGTCATAATCACATACTACCCCCCACTCCTCACACACAATGACCAGCCCTGTAATAATCAGATATCACCCCCCCCCCACTCCTCACACATAATGACCAGCCCTGTAATAGCCACATATCACCCCCCACTCCTCACACACAATGACTGGTCCTGTAATATTCACATATCACCCCCCACTCCTCACACACAATGACCAGCCCTGTAATAATCACATATCACCCCCCACTCCTCACACACAATGACCAGCCCTGTAATAATCACATACCACCCCCCACTCTTCACACACAATGACTGGTCCTGTCATAATCACATACTACCCCCCACTCCTCACACACAATGACCAGCCCTGTAATAATCAGATATCACCCCCCCCCCCACTCCTCACACATAATGACCAGCCCTGTAATAGCCACATATCACCCCCCACTCCTCACACACAATGACTGGTCCTGTAATAATCACATATCACCCCCCACTCCTCACACACAATGACTGGTCCTGTAATAATCACATATCACCCCCACTCCTCACACACAATGACCGGTCCTGTAATAATCACATATCACCCCCCACTCCTCACACACAATGACTGGCCCTGTAATAATCACATATCACCCCCCCCCCACTCCTCACACACAATGACCGGTCCTGTAATAATCACATATCACCCCCCACTCCTCACACACAGTGACTGGTCCTGTAATAATCACATATCACCCCCCCCCCCCCACTCCTCACACACAATGACCGGTCCTGTAATAATCACATATCACCCCCCACTCCTCACACACAATGACTGGTCCTGTAATAATCACATATCACCCCCCACTCCTCACACACAATGACTGGTCCTGTAATAATCACATATCACCCCCCACTCCTCACACACAATGACTGGTCCTGTAATAGCCACATATCACCCCCCACTCCTCACACACAATGACCGGTCCTGTAATAATCACATATCACCCCCCACTCCTCACACACAATGACTGGTCCAGTATTAATCACATATCACCCCCCCCCCCCCACTCCTCACACACAATGACTGGTCCTGTAATAATCACATATCACCCCCCACTCCTCACACACAATGACCGGTCCTGTCCCAACACGCCCTCTAGCGGCGCGGGGGGCGGATCACTTCCTGTCTTTGTTTGACGCCGCTCTTCGCTGGTCGGCGGCCAAACTGCGGCCGGTAACAATCGCCGACCCCACTTCTCGTGCGGCTCTCACGTGACGACGAGATACCGCGAGATACCGCGAGACACGGACACGGCGACAATAGTGATGACGTCAACACGGAGAGTGGTGACGTAGACACGTGTCACGTCGTTGTCATGACGACCGCCGCGCCCAGAGGCTGCTGGGAAAACAAAGAGACGCGGAGGACGCCGGGAAGGCGCGTGTAGGGACGCTGCTCTTATTGTCGCCCACCTGTCTGCGCTGGTTCCTGAACTCTCCTCACAACTCGTTTCATAAAGCCCAATGCCCATCTCGCGATTTCAGAACACTGTGTGCGTCTGTCGGCGACAAAGGGACGGTAATTTGTGTCAGGCGAGCCACCCTAACGGAGTCGGCCCCAGTCAGTAGATGTGGGACAGCTCGGCACGGGTCAGCCATAGATTAGAGAAACCACCCGCTCAAGATGTTCTTTTGTCGCCGATAAGTTGTAGTTCCACGTTCCTAAATCGGTCGCCAAAAGTTTATCAACATGTTGATAAATCCAGTTGCTGACAACAGAACGTTGGTAAATAGTAGAAACCGAACGAGAGTTAGACTTGACATCGAGTTCGGTTTCGTATTTATCCTACCTCGTCTCTGTTTTTGTATTACTAAAAGATAAATATTGACTCAACGACCTACAGAACTTTTTTCATAGTAGCTGACATCCTGCTCTCTGATTGGTCAATAATGTTATTACTCTAGTGGCATAAAAAAAACACTTTATGTCACGGCCTGCCACATAAAATTTGCCTATGTTAAGTCTATGGCGGTTTTTTATTAGGGGTAGGATAATTAGAAGAAACCAAACGAGAGTCAGCCTTGTCAATGTTTATGCCACGATGGGCAGGTTGTGTATTACTACACGAGGCGATAGCCGAGTGTAGTGAGTAGCAGACCTGACCAGAGTAGCATAAACATTGAGAAGGCTAACTCGAGTTTGGTTTTGTATTTATCCTACCCCATCTCACCGATATACAGAGAAAATTTGGTAATTATCCATGATAGTAGCGTGTTGACACTGTCGGATCTACTTTCGTTATCTGGTCCCTGATTGGTCAGTTTTTTTATTCACCTCGGTGCATAAATAGCACTTTATTAACGCTCCTTCAAATACATTGAGTCAATGTTAAACCTATGGCGTTTTTTATTAGGGGTAGGATAATGGCCTTTGATTGGGCGGCCGACACGGGCCGAGGGTTTACGTAATTCGCCTGCGACAAGTTCACCGACTCCTTTACGATCTGGGAACTAATCGTTCGACCCTGAATCGGTAGATGTGTATTTGACTTTATTGTCGTTATCAATGCGGTGAAACACTCCTCCACCTCCCTTCTCACAAACTCTCTTTATTATTGATCTGATTGGGAGTAGCAAAGATTAAACTAATTTCCACATTATTGTCCTGAAATGATCTTTTTGAAGCCAGATAATGACGCCTTTTTAGAAATATTCTAATCACACTTTAGTTATTGAAAGCATGTGTTCATCCATTCTCTCAAATCCTGACATAACATCTTTTATCCTACCCCTAATAAAAAAACACCATAGGGTTAACATGGGATTTGTTTATGTCACGGGTGTGACATAAAGTGTTGTTTATGCCACTACTATCTGATACTGAAAAAACGTCTCTTGATATTATGACATGTCGAAATTTAATCAGTATGTGACATATTGCACGGTCAAATTCACTAAGACAGTATTAGTCTCCATAAGGTCGTCCATAGGTGTTGAATAAAGTTGAGCCCGTAGCATACAGGAAAGGGTCTTCATGCGGGATCCTAGATCATCAAACTGGTCCCGGGCCATCTAAGCTTGTAACCCTGTCGAATCCTTACCGCTTGTGCCAAGGTTGTAGAGATATCAAGACAAGTCCAGGCCCCTGTTGTATTCTGTGTAGCCCCCCGTGATAAAGGGTTAAATGTGTACTCTGTGTAGCCCCCCGTGATAAAGGGTTAAATGTTTACTCTGAGTAGCCCCCGTGATAAAGGGTTAAATGTTTACTCTGAGTAGCCCCCGTGATAAAGGGTTAAATGTTTACTCTGAGAAGCCCTCCGTGATAAAGGGTTAAATGTTTACTCTGTGTAGCCCCCGTGAAAAAGGGGTAACTGCTGGCTCATGTCAGGTGGTTTGAGTTGACGTTCCGCGCATGCCCAGAAGAGGACAGAGGACGTTTGTTTGTGAGCGCGGTTTTCAGCAGAGATACGCGGAACTTGAAGAAGAATGGCGATGTTATCGTTCAGAATTCAGACCAGGCGCCACTCGGTCATCGGGGACACATCGGCCAGGTCTCCTCTGTGAAAGGTGGGCAGCAGTTGAAGCGTTTTCAGCTTCCCGCGAAAAGCCCGCCCAGTACTGCACCCTGTACAGAAGTCAGTCAGTCGCCCACTACGTGCACCCCGTACAGAAGTCAGTCAGTCACTACGTGCACCCCGTACAGAAGTCAGTCGTCCACTACGTGTACCCCGTACAGAAGTCAGTCAGTCACCCACTACATGCACCCCGTACAGAAGTCAGTCAGTCGCCCACTACGTGCACCCTGTACAGAAGTCAGTCAGTCACTACGTGCACCCCGTACAGAAGTCAGTCGTCCACTACGTGTACCCCGTACAGAAGTCAGTCAGTCACCCACTACGTGCACCCCGTACAGAAGTCAGTCAGTCACCCACTACGTGCACCCCGTACAGAAGTCAGTCAGTCGCCCACTACGTGCACCCCGTACAGAAGTCAGTCAGTCGCCCACTACGTGCACCCCGTACAGAAGTCAGTCAGTCGCCCACTACGTGCACCCCGTACAGAAGTCAGTCAGTCACCCACTACGTGCACCCCGTACAGAAGTCAGTCAGTCGTCCACTACGTGCACCCCGTACAGAAGTCAGTCAGTCGCCCACTACGTGCAGCCCGTACAGAAGTCAGTCAGTCGCCCACTACGTGCACCCCGTACAGAAGTCAGTCAGTCGTCCACTACGTGCACCCCGTACAGAAGTCAGTCAGTCGTCCATTACGTGCACCCCGTACAGAAGTCAGTCGCCCACTACGTGCACCCCGTACAGAAGTCAGTCAGTCGCCCACTACGTGCACCCCGTACAGAAGTCAGTCACCCACTACGTGCACCCCGTACAGAAGTCAGTCAGTCACCCACTACGTGCACCCCGTACAGAAGTCAGTCAGTCGTCCACTACGTGCACCCCGTACAGAAGTCAGTCAGTCGTCCATTACGTGCACCCCGTACAGAAGTCAGTCAGTCACCCACTACGTGCACCCCGTACAGAAGTCAGTCAGTCACCCACTACGTGCACCCCGTACAGAAGTCAGTCGTCCACTACGTGCACCCCGTACAGAAGTCAGTCGTCCACTACGTGCAGCCCGTACAGAAGTCAGTCGTCCACTACGTGCACCCCGTACAGAAGTCAGTCAGTCGTCCACTACGTGCACCCCGTACAGAAGTCAGTCAGTCGCCCACTACGTGCACCCCGTACAGAAGTCAGTCGTCCACTACGTGCACCCCGTACAGAAGTCAGTCCCCCACTACGTGCACCCCGTACAGAAGTCAGTCAGTCACCCACTACGTGCACCCCGTACAGAAGTCAGTCAGTCACCCACTACGTGCACCCCGTACAGAAGTCAGTCGCCCACTACGTGCACACCGTACAGAAGTCAGTCAGTCGCCCACTACGTGCACCCCGTACAGAAGTCAGTCAGTCGCCCACTACGTGCACCCCGTACAGAAGTCAGTCACCCACTACGTGCACCCCGTACAGAAGTCAGTCGCCCACTACGTGCACCCCGTACAGAAGTCAGTCAGTCACCACTACGTGCACCCCGTACAGAAGTCAGTCGCCCACTACGTGCACCCCGTACAGAAGTCAGTCGCCCACTACGTGCACCCCGTACAGAAGTCAGTCAGTCGTCCACTACGTGCACCCCATACAGAAGTCAGTCAGTCGCCCACTACGTGCACCCCGTACAGAAGTCAGTCGTCCACTACGTGCACCCCATACAGAAGTCAGTCAGTCACCACTACGTGCACCCCGTACAGAAGTCAGTCGCCCACTACGTGCACCCCGTACAGAAGTCAGTCACCCACTACGTGCACCCCGTACAGAAGTCAGTCGCCCACTACGTGCACCCCGTACAGAAGTCAGTCAGTCACCACTACGTGCACCCCGTACAGAAGTCAGTCGCCCACTACGTGCACCCCGTACAGAAGTCAGTCAGTCGTCCACTACGTGCACCCCGTACAGAAGTCAGTCAGTCGCCCACTTCGTGCACCCTGTACAGAAGTCAGTCGTCCACTACGTGCACCCCGTACAGAAGTCAGTCGCCCACTACGTGCACCCCGTACAGAAGTCAGTCAGTCGCCCACTACGTGCAGCCCGTACAGAAGTCAGTCGTCCACTACGTGCACCCCGTACAGAAGTCAGTCAGTCGCCCATTACGTGCACCCCGTACAGAAGTCAGTCAGTCGCCCATTACGTGCACCCCGTACAGAAGTCAGTCAGTCACCACTACGTGCACCCCGTACAGAAGTCAGTCGCCCACTACGTGCACCCCGTACAGAAGTCAGTCGTCCACTACGTGCACCCCGTACAGAAGTCAGTCGTCCACTACGTGCAACCCGTACAGAAGTCAGTCAGTCGCCCACTACGTGCACCCCGTACAGACGTCAGTCGTCCATTACGTGCACCCCGTACAGAAGTCAGTCAGTCGTCCACTACGTGCACCCCGTACAGAAGTCAGTCGCCCACTACGTGCACCCCGTACAGAAGTCAGTCAGTCGTCCACTACGTGCACCCCGTACAGAAGTCAGTCAGTCGCCCACTACGTGCACCCCGTACAGAAGTCAGTCAGTCGCCCACTACGTGCACCCCGTACAGAAGTCAGTCACCCACTACGTGCACCCCGTACAGAAGTCAGTCAGTCGTCCACTACGTGCAGCCCGTACAGAAGTCAGTCAGTCGTCCACTACGTGCACCCCGTACAGAAGTCAGTCAGTCGTCCACTACGTGCACCCCGTACAGAAGTCAGTCGCCCACTACGTGCACCCCGTACAGAAGTCAGTCAGTCGCCCACTACGTGCACCCCGTACAGAAGTCAGTCGTCCACTACGTGCACCCCGTACAGAAGTCAGTCACCCACTACGTGCACCCTGTACAGAAGTCAGTCAGTCGTCCACTACGTGCACCCCGTACAGAAGTCAGTCAGTCACCCACTACGTGCACCCCGTACAGAAGTCAGTCACCCACTACGTGCACCCTGTACAGAAGTCAGTCAGTCACCCACTACGTGCACCCCGTACAGAAGTCAGTCAGTCACCCACTACGTGCACCCCGTACAGAAGTCAGTCAGTCGCCCACTACGTGCACCCCGTACAGAAGTCAGTCAGTCGCCCACTACGTGCACCCCGTACAGAAGTCAGTCAGTCGTCCACTACGTGCACCCCGTACAGAAGTCAGTCAGTCACCCACTACGTGCACCCCGTACAGAAGTCAGTCAGTCACCCACTACGTGCACCCCGTACAGAAGTCAGTCAGTCGCCCACTACGTGCACCCCGTACAGAAGTCAGTCAGTCGTCCACTACGTGCAGCCCGTACAGAAGTCAGTCAGTCGTCCACTACGTGCACCCCGTACAGAAGTCAGTCAGTCGTCCACTACGTGCACCCCGTACAGAAGTCAGTCGCCCACTACGTGCACCCCGTACAGAAGTCAGTCAGTCGCCCACTACGTGCACCCCGTACAGAAGTCAGTCGTCCACTACGTGCACCCCGTACAGAAGTCAGTCACCCACTACGTGCACCCTGTACAGAAGTCAGTCAGTCGTCCACTACGTGCACCCCGTAAAGAAGTCAGTCAGTCGCCCACTACGTGCACCCCGTACAGAAGTCAGTCAGTCACCCACTACGTGCACCCCGTACAGAAGTCAGTCACCCACTACGTGCACCCTGTACAGAAGTCAGTCAGTCACCCACTACGTGCACCCCGTACAGAAGTCAGTCAGTCACCCACTACGTGCACCCCGTACAGAAGTCAGTCAGTCGCCCACTACGTGCACCCCGTACAGAAGTCAGTCAGTCGCCCACTACGTGCACCCCGTACAGAAGTCAGTCAGTCGTCCACTACGTGCACCCCGTACAGAAGTCAGTCAGTCACCCACTACGTGCACCCCGTACAGAAGTCAGTCAGTCACCCACTACGTGCACCCCGTACAGAAGTCAGTCAGTCGCCCACTACGTGCACCCCGTACAGAAGTCAGTCAGTCGCCCACTACGTGCACCCCGTACAGAAGTCAGTCACCCACTACGTGCACCCCGTACAGAAGTCAGTCAGTCGCCCACTACGTGCACCCCGTACAGAAGTCAGTCAGTCGCCCACTACGTGCACCCCGTACAGAAGTCAGTCAGTCGTCCACTACGTGCACCCCGTACAGAAGTCAGTCAGTCGCCCACTACGTGCACCCCGTACAGAAGTCAGTCGCCCACTACGTGCACCCCGTACAAAAGTCAGTCAGTCACCCACTACGTGCACCCCGTACAGAAGTCAGTCAGTCGTCCATTACGTGTACCCCGTACAGAAGTCAGTCAGTCGTCCACTACGTGCACCCCGTACAGAAGTCAGTCAGTCGCCCACTACGTGCACCCCGTACAGAAGTCAGTCGTCCACTACGTGCACCCCGTACAGAAGTCAGTCAGTCGCCCACTACGTGCACCCCGTACAGAAGTCAGTCACCCACTACGTACACCCCGTACAGAAGTCAGTCAGTCGTCCACTACGTGCACCCCGTACAGAATTCAGTCAGTCGCCCACTACGTGCACCCCGTACAGAAGTCAGTCAGTCGTCCACTACGTGCACCCCGTACAGAAGTCAGTCGCCCACTACGTGCACCCCGTACAGAAGTCAGTCAGTCGCCCACTACGTGCACCCCGTACAGAAGTCAGTCAGTCTCCCACTACGTGCACCCCGTACAGAAGTCAGTCGTCCACTACGTGCACCCCGTACAGAAGTCAGCCGCCCACTACGTGCACCCCGTACAGAAGTCAGTCAGTCGTCCACTACGTGCACCCCGTACAGAAGTCAGTCACCCACTACGTGCACCCCGTACAGAAGTCAGTCAGTCGCCCACTACGTGCACCCCGTACAGAAGTCAGTCAGTCGCCCACTACGTGCACCCCGTACAGAAGTCAGTCGCCCACTACGTGCACCCCGTACAGAAGTCAGTCAGTCGCCCACTACGTGCACCCCGTACAGAAGTCAGTCAGTCGCCCACTACGTGCACCCCGTACAGAAGTCAGTCGCCCACTACGTGCACCCCGTACAGAAGTCAGTCGCCCACTACGTGCACCCCGTACAGAAGTCAGTCAGTCACCCACTACGTGCACCCCGTACAGAAGTCAGTCAGTCGCCCACTACGTGCACCCCGTACAGAAGTCAGTCCCCCACTACGTGCACCCCGTACAGAAGTCAGTCAGTCGCCCACTACGTGCACCCCGTACAGAAGTCAGTCGTCCACTACGTGCACCCCGTACAGAAGTCAGTCGCCCACTACGTGCAACCCGTACAGAAGTCAGTCAGTCACTACGTGCACCCCGTACAGAAGTCAGTCAGTCGCCCACTACGTGCACCCCGTACAGAAGTCAGTCGCCCACTACGTGCACCCCGTACAGAAGCCAGTCGCCCACTACGTGTACCCCGTACAGAAGTCAGTCAGTCGCCCACTACGTGCACCCCGTACAGAAGTCAGTCAGTCGCCCACTACGTGCACCCCGTACAGAAGTCAGTCAGTCGCCCACTACGTGCACCCCGTACAGAAGTCAGTCAGTCGTCCACTACGTGCACCCCATACAGAAGTCAGTCGCCCACTACGTGCACCCCGTACAGAAGTCAGTCAGTCACCACTACGTGCACCCCGTACAGAAGTCAGTCGCCCACTACGTGCACCCCGTACAGAAGTCAGTCGCCCACTACGTGCACCCCGTACAGAAGTCAGTCAGTCACCACTACGTGCACCCCGTACAGAAGTCAGTCAGTCGTCCACTACGTGCACCCCGTACAGAAGTCAGTCAGTCACCCACTACGTGCACCCCGTACAGAAGTCAGTCACCCACTACGTGCACCCCGTACAGAAGTCAGTCAGTCGTCCACTACGTGCACCCCGTACAGAAGTCAGTCAGTCGCCCACTACGTGTACCCTGTACAGAAGTCAGTCAGTCGCCCACTACGTGCACCCCGTACAGAAGTCAGTCACCCACTACGTGCACCCCGTACAGAAGTCAGTCAGTCGTCCACTACGTGCACCCCGTACAGAAGTCAGTCAGTCGCCCACTACGTGTACCCTGTACAGAAGTCAGTCAGTCGCCCACTACGTGTACCCCGTACAGAAGTCAGTCAGTCGTCCACTACGTGTACCCCGTACAGAAGTCAGTCAGTCGCCCACTACGTGCACCCCGTACAGAAGTCAGTCGTCCACTACGTGTACCCCGTACAGAAGTCAGTCAGTCGCCCACTACGTGCACCCCGTACAGAAGTCAGTCAGTCGTCCACTACGTGCACCCCGTACAGAAGTCAGTCGCCCACTACGTGCACCCCGTACAGAAGTCAGTCAGTCGCCCACTACGTGCACCCCGTACAGAAGTCAGTCGCCCACTACGTGCACCCCGTACAGAAGTCAGTCGCCCACTACGTGCACCCCGTACAGAAGTCAGTCAGTCGTCCACTACGTGCACCCCGGGAAAACAAAGAGACGCGGAGGACGCCGGGAAGGCGCGTGTAGGGACGCTGCTCTTATTGTCGCCCACCTGTCTGCGCTGGTTCCTGAACTCTCCTCACAACTCGTTTCATAAAGCCCAATGCCCATCTCGCGATTTCAGAACACTGTGTGCGTCTGTCGGCGACAAAGGGACGGTAATTTGTGTCAGGCGAGCCACCCTAACGGAGTCGGCCCCAGTCAGTAGATGTGGGACAGCTCGGCACGGGTCAGCCATAGATTAGAGAAACCACCCGCTCAAGATGTTCTTTTGTCGCCGATAAGTTGTAGTTCCACGTTCCTAAATCGGTCGCCAAAAGTTTATCAACATGTTGATAAATCCAGTTGCTGACAACAGAACGTTGGTAAATAGTAGAAACCGAACGAGAGTTAGACTTGACATCGAGTTCGGTTTCGTATTTATCCTACCTCGTCTCTGTTTTTGTATTACTAAAAGATAAATATTGACTCAACGACCTACAGAACTTTTTTCATAGTAGCTGACATCCTGCTCTCTGATTGGTCAATAATGTTATTACTCTAGTGGCATAAAAAAAACACTTTATGTCACGGCCTGCCACATAAAATTTGCCTATGTTAAGTCTATGGCGGTTTTTTATTAGGGGTAGGATAATTAGAAGAAACCAAACGAGAGTCAGCCTTGTCAATGTTTATGCCACGATGGGCAGGTTGTGTATTACTACACGAGGCGATAGCCGAGTGTAGTGAGTAGCAGACCTGACCAGAGTAGCATAAACATTGAGAAGGCTAACTCGAGTTTGGTTTTGTATTTATCCTACCCCATCTCACCGATATACAGAGAAAATTTGGTAATTATCCATGATAGTAGCGTGTTGACACTGTCGGATCTACTTTCGTTATCTGGTCCCTGATTGGTCAGTTTTTTTATTCACCTCGGTGCATAAATAGCACTTTATTAACGCTCCTTCAAATACATTGAGTCAATGTTAAACCTATGGCGTTTTTTATTAGGGGTAGGATAATGGCCTTTGATTGGGCGGCCGACACGGGCCGAGGGTTTACGTAATTCGCCTGCGACAAGTTCACCGACTCCTTTACGATCTGGGAACTAATCGTTCGACCCTGAATCGGTAGATGTGTATTTGACTTTATTGTCGTTATCAATGCGGTGAAACACTCCTCCACCTCCCTTCTCACAAACTCTCTTTATTATTGATCTGATTGGGAGTAGCAAAGATTAAACTAATTTCCACATTATTGTCCTGAAATGATCTTTTTGAAGCCAGATAATGACGCCTTTTTAGAAATATTCTAATCACACTTTAGTTATTGAAAGCATGTGTTCATCCATTCTCTCAAATCCTGACATAACATCTTTTATCCTACCCCTAATAAAAAAACACCATAGGGTTAACATGGGATTTGTTTATGTCACGGGTGTGACATAAAGTGTTGTTTATGCCACTACTATCTGATACTGAAAAAACGTCTCTTGATATTATGACATGTCGAAATTTAATCAGTATGTGACATATTGCACGGTCAAATTCACTAAGACAGTATTAGTCTCCATAAGGTCGTCCATAGGTGTTGAATAAAGTTGAGCCCGTAGCATACAGGAAAGGGTCTTCATGCGGGATCCTAGATCATCAAACTGGTCCCGGGCCATCTAAGCTTGTAACCCTGTCGAATCCTTACCGCTTGTGCCAAGGTTGTAGAGATATCAAGACAAGTCCAGGCCCCTGTTGTATTCTGTGTAGCCCCCCGTGATAAAGGGTTAAATGTGTACTCTGTGTAGCCCCCCGTGATAAAGGGTTAAATGTTTACTCTGAGTAGCCCCCGTGATAAAGGGTTAAATGTTTACTCTGAGTAGCCCCCGTGATAAAGGGTTAAATGTTTACTCTGAGAAGCCCTCCGTGATAAAGGGTTAAATGTTTACTCTGTGTAGCCCCCGTGAAAAAGGGGTAACTGCTGGCTCATGTCAGGTGGTTTGAGTTGACGTTCCGCGCATGCCCAGAAGAGGACAGAGGACGTTTGTTTGTGAGCGCGGTTTTCAGCAGAGATACGCGGAACTTGAAGAAGAATGGCGATGTTATCGTTCAGAATTCAGACCAGGCGCCACTCGGTCATCGGGGACACATCGGCCAGGTCTCCTCTGTGAAAGGTGGGCAGCAGTTGAAGCGTTTTCAGCTTCCCGCGAAAAGCCCGCCCAGTACTGCACCCTGTACAGAAGTCAGTCAGTCGCCCACTACGTGCACCCCGTACAGAAGTCAGTCAGTCACTACGTGCACCCCGTACAGAAGTCAGTCGCCCACTACGTGCACCCCGTACAGAAGTCAGTCAGTCACCCACTACGTGCACCCCGTACAGAAGTCAGTCAGTCGCCCACTACGTGCACCCCGTACAGAAGTCAGTCAGTCACTACGTGCACCCCGTACAGAAGTCAGTCGTCCACTACGTGTACCCCGTACAGAAGTCAGTCAGTCACCACTACGTGCACCCCGTACAGAAGTCAGTCAGTCGTCCACTACGTGCAGCCCGTACAGAAGTCAGTCAGTCATCACTACGTGCACCCCGTACAGAAGTCAGTCAGTCGTCCACTACGTGCACCCCGTACAGAAGTCAGTCAGTCGCCCACTACGTGCACCCCGTACAGAAGTCAGTCGTCCACTACGTGCACCCCGTACAGAAGTCAGCCGCCCACTACGTGCACCCCGTACAGAAGTCAGTCAGTCGTCCACTACGTGCACCCCGTACAGAAGTCAGTCACCCACTACGTGTACCCCGTACAGAAGTCAGTCAGTCGTCCACTACGTGCACCCCGTACAGAAGTCAGTCAGTCGCCCACTACGTGCACCCCGTACAGAAGTCAGTCACCCACTACGTGCACCCCGTACAGAAGTCAGTCAGTCGTCCACTACGTGCACCCCATACAGAAGTCAGTCAGTCGCCCACTACGTGCACCCCGTACAGAAGTCAGTCGTCCACTACGTGCACCCCGTACAGAAGTCAGCCGCCCACTACGTGCACCCTGTACAGAAGTCAGTCAGTCGTCCACTACGTGCACCCCGTACAGAAGTCAGCCGCCCACTACGTGCACCCTGTACAGAAGTCAGTCAGTCGTCCACTACGTGCACCCCGTACAGAAGTCAGCCGCCCACTACGTGCACCCTGTACAGAAGTCAGTCAGTCGTCCACTACGTACACCCCGTACAGAAGTCAGCCGCCCACTACGTGCACCCTGTACAGAAGTCAGTCAGTCGCCCACTACGTGCACCCCGTACAGAAGTCAGTCGCCCACTACGTGCACCCTGTACAGAAGTCAGTCAGTCGTCCACTACGTGCACCCCGTACAGAAGCCAGTCAGTCGCCCACTACGTGCACCCCGTACAGAAGTCAGTCGTCCACTACGTGTACCCCGTACAGAAGTCAGTCAGTCACCCACTACGTGTACCCCGTACAGAAGTCAGTCAGTCACCCACTACGTGTACCCCGTACAGAAGTCAGTCAGTCGTCCACTACGTGCACCCCGTACAGAAGTCAGTCAGTCGCCCACTACGTGCACCCCGTACAGAAGTCAGTCGTCCACTACGTGCACCCCGTACAGAAGTCAGCCGCCCACTACGTGCACCCCGTACAGAAGTCAGTCAGTCGCCCACTACGTGCACCCCGTACAGAAGTCAGTCGTCCACTACGTGCACCCCGTACAGAAGTCAGCCGCCCACTACGTGCACCCCGTACAGAAGTCAGTCAGTCGTCCACTACGTGCACCCCGTACAGAAGTCAGTCAGTCGCCCACTACGTGCACCCCGTACAGAAGTCAGTCAGTCGTCCACTACGTGCACCCCGTACAGAAGTCAGTCGTCCACTACATGCACCCCGTACAGAAGTCAGTCAGTCCTCCACTACGTGCACCCCGTACAGAAGTCAGTCAGTCGCCCACTACGTGCACCCCGTACAGAAGTCAGTCAGTCGCCCACTACATGTACCCCGTACAGAAGTCAGTCAGTCGCCCACTACGTGCACCCCGTACAGAAGTCAGTCGCCCACTACGTGCACCCCGTACAGAAGTCAGTCAGTCGCCCACTACGTGCACCCCGTACAGAAGTCAGTCAGTCGTCCACTACGTGCACCCCGTACAGAAGTCAGTCGCCCACTACGTGCACCCCGTACAGAAGTCAGTCAGTCGTCCACTACGTGCACCCCGTACAGAAGTCAGTCAGTCGCCCACTACGTGCACCCCGTACAGAAGTCAGTCAGTCGTCCACTACGTGCACCCCGTACAGAAGTCAGTCAGTCGCCCACTACGTGCACCCCGTACAGAAGTCAGTCAGTCGTCCACTACGTGCACCCCGTACAGAAGTCAGTCAGTCGCCCACTACGTGCACCCCGTACAGAAGTCAGTCGCCCACTACGTGCACCCCGTACAGAAGTCAGTCAGTCGCCCACTACGTGCACCCCGTACAGAAGTCAGTCAGTCGCCCACTACGTGCACCCCGTACAGAAGTCAGTCGTCCACTACGTGCACCCCATACAGAAGTCAGTCAGTCGTCCACTACGTGCACCCCGTACAGAAGTCAGTCGTCCACTACGTGCACCCTGTACAGAAGTCAGTCGTCCACTACGTGCACCCCGTACAGAAGTCAGTCGCCCACTACGTGCACCCCGTACAGAAGTCAGTCAGTCGCCCACTACGTGCACCCCGTACAGAAGTCAGTCGCCCACTACGTGCACCCCGTACAGAAGTCAGTCAGTCGCCCACTACGTGCACCCCGTACAGAAGTCAGTCAGTCGCCCACTACGTGCACCCCGTACAGAAGTCAGTCAGTCGCCCACTACGTGCACCCCGTACAGAAGTCAGTCGCCCACTACGTGCACCCCGTACAGAAGTCAGTCGCCCACTACGTGCACCCCATACAGAAGTCAGTCAGTCGCCCACTACGTGCACCCCGTACAGAAGTCAGTCAGTCGTCCACTACGTGCACCCCGTACAGAAGTCAGTCGCCCACTACGTGCACCCCGTACAGAAGTCAGTCAGTCGCCCACTACGTGCACCCCGTACAGAAGTCAGTCGCCCACTACGTGCACCCCGTACAGAAGTCAGTCGCCCACTACGTGCACCCCGTACAGAAGTCAGTCAGTCGTCCACTACGTGCACCCCGGGAAAACAAAGAGACGCGGAGGACGCCGGGAAGGCGCGTGTAGGGACGCTGCTCTTATTGTCGCCCACCTGTCTGCGCTGGTTCCTGAACTCTCCTCACAACTCGTTTCATAAAGCCCAATGCCCATCTCGCGATTTCAGAACACTGTGTGCGTCTGTCGGCGACAAAGGGACGGTAATTTGTGTCAGGCGAGCCACCCTAACGGAGTCGGCCCCAGTCAGTAGATGTGGGACAGCTCGGCACGGGTCAGCCATAGATTAGAGAAACCACCCGCTCAAGATGTTCTTTTGTCGCCGATAAGTTGTAGTTCCACGTTCCTAAATCGGTCGCCAAAAGTTTATCAACATGTTGATAAATCCAGTTGCTGACAACAGAACGTTGGTAAATAGTAGAAACCGAACGAGAGTTAGACTTGACATCGAGTTCGGTTTCGTATTTATCCTACCTCGTCTCTGTTTTTGTATTACTAAAAGATAAATATTGACTCAACGACCTACAGAACTTTTTTCATAGTAGCTGACATCCTGCTCTCTGATTGGTCAATAATGTTATTACTCTAGTGGCATAAAAAAAACACTTTATGTCACGGCCTGCCACATAAAATTTGCCTATGTTAAGTCTATGGCGGTTTTTTATTAGGGGTAGGATAATTAGAAGAAACCAAACGAGAGTCAGCCTTGTCAATGTTTATGCCACGATGGGCAGGTTGTGTATTACTACACGAGGCGATAGCCGAGTGTAGTGAGTAGCAGACCTGACCAGAGTAGCATAAACATTGAGAAGGCTAACTCGAGTTTGGTTTTGTATTTATCCTACCCCATCTCACCGATATACAGAGAAAATTTGGTAATTATCCATGATAGTAGCGTGTTGACACTGTCGGATCTACTTTCGTTATCTGGTCCCTGATTGGTCAGTTTTTTTATTCACCTCGGTGCATAAATAGCACTTTATTAACGCTCCTTCAAATACATTGAGTCAATGTTAAACCTATGGCGTTTTTTATTAGGGGTAGGATAATGGCCTTTGATTGGGCGGCCGACACGGGCCGAGGGTTTACGTAATTCGCCTGCGACAAGTTCACCGACTCCTTTACGATCTGGGAACTAATCGTTCGACCCTGAATCGGTAGATGTGTATTTGACTTTATTGTCGTTATCAATGCGGTGAAACACTCCTCCACCTCCCTTCTCACAAACTCTCTTTATTATTGATCTGATTGGGAGTAGCAAAGATTAATCTAATTTCCACATTATTGTCCTGAAATGATCTTTTTGAAGCCAGATAATGACGCCTTTTTAGAAATATTCTAATCACACTTTAGTTATTGAAAGCATGTGTTCATCCATTCTCTCAAATCCTGACATAACATCTTTTATCCTACCCCTAATAAAAAAACACCATAGGGTTAACATGGGATTTGTTTATGTCACGGGTGTGACATAAAGTGTTGTTTATGCCACTACTATCTGATACTGAAAAAACGTCTCTTGATATTATGACATGTCGAAATTTAATCAGTATGTGACATATTGCACGGTCAAATTCACTAAGACAGTATTAGTCTCCATAAGGTCGTCCATAGGTGTTGAATAAAGTTGAGCCCGTAGCATACAGGAAAGGGTCTTCATGCGGGATCCTAGATCATCAAACTGGTCCCGGGCCATCTAAGCTTGTAACCCTGTCGAATCCTTACCGCTTGTGCCAAGGTTGTAGAGATATCAAGACAAGTCCAGGCCCCTGTTGTATTCTGTGTAGCCCCCCGTGATAAAGGGTTAAATGTGTACTCTGTGTAGCCCCCCGTGATAAAGGGTTAAATGTTTACTCTGAGTAGCCCCCGTGATAAAGGGTTAAATGTTTACTCTGAGTAGCCCCCGTGATAAAGGGTTAAATGTTTACTCTGAGAAGCCCTCCGTGATAAAGGGTTAAATGTTTACTCTGTGTAGCCCCCGTGAAAAAGGGGTAACTGCTGGCTCATGTCAGGTGGTTTGAGTTGACGTTCCGCGCATGCCCAGAAGAGGACAGAGGACGTTTGTTTGTGAGCGCGGTTTTCAGCAGAGATACGCGGAACTTGAAGAAGAATGGCGATGTTATCGTTCAGAATTCAGACCAGGCGCCACTCGGTCATCGGGGACACATCGGCCAGGTCTCCTCTGTGAAAGGTGGGCAGCAGTTGAAGCGTTTTCAGCTTCCCGCGAAAAGCCCGCCCAGTACTGCACCCTGTACAGAAGTCAGTCAGTCGCCCACTACGTGCACCCCGTACAGAAGTCAGTCAGTCACTACGTGCACCCCGTACAGAAGTCAGTCGTCCACTACGTGTACCCCGTACAGAAGTCAGTCAGTCACCACTACGTGCACCCCGTACAGAAGTCAGTCAGTCGTCCACTACGTGCAGCCCGTACAGAAGTCAGTCAGTCATCACTACGTGCACCCCGTACAGAAGTCAGTCAGTCACCCACTACGTGCACCCCGTACAGAAGTCAGTCAGTCACCCACTACGTGCACCCCGTACAGAAGTCAGTCAGTCATCCACTACGTGCACCCCGTACAGAAGTCAGTCAGTCGCCCACTACGTGCACCCCGTACAGAAGTCAGTCGTCCACTACGTGCACCCCGTACAGAAGTCAGTCGCCCACTACGTGTACCCCGTACAGAAGTCAGTCACCCACTACGTGCACCCCGTACAGAAGTCAGTCAGTCGCCCACTACGTGCACCCCGTACAGAAGTCAGTCGTCCACTACGTGCACCCCGTACAGAAGTCAGTCAGTCGCCCACTACGTGCACCCCGTACAGAAGTCAGTCAGTCGCCCACTACGTGCACCCCGTACAGAAGTCAGTCAGTCGCCCACTACGTGCACCCCGTACAGAAGTCAGTCAGTCGCCCACTACGTGCACCCCGTACAGAAGTCAGTCAGTCGCCCACTACGTGCACCCTGTACAGAAGTCAGTCAGTCGCCCACTACGTGTACCCCGTACAGAAGTCAGTCGCCCACTACGTGCACCCCGTACAGAAGTCAGTCAGTCGCCCACTACGTGCACCCCGTACAGAAGTTAGTCAGTCGCCCACTACGTGCACCCCGTACAGAAGTCAGTCAGTCGCCCACTACGTGCACCCCGTACAGAAGTCAGTCGCCCACTACGTGCACCCCGTACAGAAGTCAGTCAGTCGCCCACTACGTGCACCCCGTACAGAAGTCAGTCAGTCACTACGTGCACCCCGTACAGAAGTCAGTCAGTCGTCCACTACGTGCACCCCGTACAGAAGTCAGTCAGTCACTACGTACACCCCGTACAGAAGTCAGTCAGTCGTCCACTACGTGCACCCCGTACAGAAGTCAGTCAGTCGCCCACTACGTGCACCCCGTACAGAAGTCAGTCGTCCACTACGTGCACCCCGTACAGAAGTCAGCCGCCCACTACGTGCACCCCGTACAGAAGTCAGTCAGTCGTCCACTACGTGCACCCCGTACAGAAGTCAGTCACCCACTACGTGTACCCCGTACAGAAGTCAGTCAGTCGTCCACTACGTGCACCCCGTACAGAAGTCAGTCAGTCGCCCACTACGTGCACCCCGTACAGAAGTCAGTCAGTCACCCACTACGTGTACCCCGTACAGAAGTCAGTCACCCACTACGTGCACCCCGTACAGAAGTCAGTCAGTCGCCCACTACGTGTACCCCGTACAGAAGTCAGTCGTCCACTACGTGCACCCCGTACAGAAGTCAGTCAGTCGTCCACTACGTGCACCCCGTACAGAAGTCAGTCAGTCGCCCACTACGTGCACCCCGTACAGAAGTCAGTCAGTCGCCCACTACGTGCACCCCGTACAGAAGTCAGTCGCCCACTACGTGCACCCTGTACAGAAGTCAGTCAGTCGTCCACTACGTGCACCCCATACAGAAGTCAGTCAGTCGCCCACTACGTGCACCCCGTACAGAAGTCAGTCGCCCACTACGTGCACCCCGTACAGAAGTCAGTCAGTCGCCCACTACGTGCACCCCGTACAGAAGTCAGTCAGTCGTCCACTACGTGCACCCCGTACAGAAGTCAGTCGTCCACTACGTGCACCCCGTACAGAAGTCAGTCAGTCGCCCACTACGTGCACCCCGTACAGAAGTCAGTCAGTCGTCCACTACGTGCACCCCGTACAGAAGTCAGTCAGTCGCCCACTACGTGTACCCCGTACAGAAGTCAGTCGCCCACTACGTGCACCCCGTACAGAAGTCAGTCAGTCGCCCACTACGTGCACCCCGTACAGAAGTCAGTCGTCCACTACGTGCACCCCATACAGAAGTCAGTCAGTCGTCCACTACGTGCACCCTGTACAGAAGTCAGTCGTCCACTACGTGCACCCCGTACAGAAGTCAGTCGCCCACTACGTGCACCCCGTACAGAAGTCAGTCAGTCGCCCACTACGTGCACCCCGTACAGAAGTCAGTCGCCCACTACGTGCACCCCGTACAGAAGTCAGTCAGTCGCCCACTACGTGCACCCCGTACAGAAGTCAGTCAGTCGCCCACTACGTGCACCCCGTACAGAAGTCAGTCAGTCGCCCACTACGTGCACCCCGTACAGAAGTCAGTCGCCCACTACGTGCACCCCGTACAGAAGTCAGTCGCCCACTACGTGCACCCCGTACAGAAGTCAGTCAGTCACCCACTACGTGCACCCCGTACAGAAGTCAGTCAGTCGCCCACTACGTGCACCCCGTACAGAAGTCAGTCCCCCACTACGTGCACCCCGTACAGAAGTCAGTCAGTCGCCCACTACGTGCACCCCGTACAGAAGTCAGTCCCCCACTACGTGCACCCTGTACAGAAGTCAGTCAGTCGTCCACTACGTGCACCCCGTACAGAAGTCAGTCGCCCACTACGTGCACCCCGTACAGAAGTCAGTCAGTCACCCACTACGTGCACCCCGTACAGAAGTCAGTCAGTCGCCCACTACGTGCACCCCGTACAGAAGTCAGTCCCCCACTACGTGCACCCCGTACAGAAGTCAGTCAGTCGCCCACTACGTGCACCCCGTACAGAAGTCAGTCGTCCACTACGTGCACCCCGTACAGAAGTCAGTCGCCCACTACGTGCAACCCGTACAGAAGTCAGTCAGGCACTACGTGCACCCCGTACAGAAGTCAGTCAGTCGCCCACTACGTGCACCCCGTACAGAAGTCAGTCGCCCACTACGTGCACCCCGTACAGAAGCCAGTCGCCCACTACGTGTACCCCGTACAGAAGTCAGTCAGTCGCCCACTACGTGCACCCCGTACAGAAGTCAGTCAGTCGCCCACTACGTGCACCCCGTACAGAAGTCAGTCAGTCGTCCACTACGTGCACCCCGTACAGAAGTCAGTCAGTCGTCCACTACGTGCAGCCCGTACAGAAGTCAGTCAGTCCACTACGTGCACCCCGTACAGAAGTCAGTCAGTCGTCCACTACGTGCACCCCGTACAGAAGTCAGTCAGTCACCCACTACGTGCACCCCGTACAGAAGTCAGTCAGTCGTCCACTACGTGCACCCCGTACAGAAGTCAGTCAGTCGCCCACTACGTGCACCCCGTACAGAAGTCAGTCAGTCGCCCACTACGTGCACCCCGTACAGAAGTCAGTCACCCACTACGTGCACCCCGTACAGAAGTCAGTCAGTCGTCCACTACGTGCACCCCGTACAGAAGTCAGTCAGTCGTCCACTACGTGCACCCCGTACAGAAGTCAGTCAGTCGCCCACTACGTGCACCCCGTACAGAAGTCAGTCAGTCGTCCACTACGTGCACCCCGTACAGAAGTCAGTCGCCCACTACGTGCACCCCGTACAGAAGTCAGTCGCCCACTACGTGCACCCTGTACAGAAGTCAGTCAGTCGTCCACTACCTGTACCCCGTACAGAAGTCAGTCAGTCGCCCACTACGTGCACCCCGTACAGAAGTCAGTCACCCACTACGTGTACCCCGTACAGAAGTCAGTCAGTCACCCACTACGTGCACCCCGTACAGAAGTCAGTCAGTCGTCCACTACGTGCACCCCGTACAGAAGTCAGTCAGTCACCCACTACGTGCACGCCGTACAGAAGTCAGTCAGTCGCCCACTACGTGCACCCCGTACAGAAGTCAGTCGTCCACTACGTGCACCCCGTACAGAAGTCAGTCGCCCACTACGTGCAACCCGTACAGAAGTCAGTCAGTCACTACGTGCACCCCGTACAGAAGTCAGTCAGTCGCCCACTACGTGCACCCCGTACAGAAGTCAGTCGCCCACTACGTGCACCCCGTACAGAAGTCAGTCGCCCACTACGTGTACCCCGTACAGAAGTCAGTCAGTCGCCCACTGCGTGCACCCCGTACAGAAGTCAGTCAGTCGCCCACTACGTGCACCCCGTACAGAAGTCAGTCAGTCGTCCACTACGTGCACCCCGTACAGAAGTCAGTCAGTCGCCCACTACGTGCACCCCGTACAGAAGTCAGTCGTCCACTACGTGCACCCCGTACAGAAGTCAGTCAGTCGCCCACTACGTGCACCCCGTACAGAAGTCATTCAGTCGCCCACTACGTGCACCCCGTACAGAAGTCAGTAAGTCGCCCACTACGTGCACCCCGTACAGAAGTCAGTCAGTCGTCCACTACGTGTACCCCGTACAGAAGTCAGTCAGTCGCCCACTACGTGCACCCCGTACAGAAGTCAGTCGTCCACTACGTGCACCCCGTACAGAAGTCAGTCGCCCACTACGTGCAACCCGTACAGAAGTCAGTCAGGCACTACGTGCACCCCGTACAGAAGTCAGTCAGTCGCCCACTACGTGCACCCCGTACAGAAGTCAGTCGCCCACTACGTGCACCCCGTACAGAAGCCAGTCGCCCACTACGTGTACCCCGTACAGAAGTCAGTCAGTCGCCCACTACGTGCACCCCGTACAGAAGTCAGTCAGTCGCCCACTACGTGCACCCCGTACAGAAGTCAGTCAGTCGTCCACTACGTGCACCCCGTACAGAAGTCAGTCAGTCGTCCACTACGTGCAGCCCGTACAGAAGTCAGTCAGTCCACTACGTGCACCCCGTACAGAAGTCAGTCAGTCGTCCACTACGTGCACCCCGTACAGAAGTCAGTCAGTCGTCCACTACGTGCACCCCGTACAGAAGTCAGTCAGTCACCCACTACGTGCACCCCGTACAGAAGTCAGTCAGTCGCCCACTACGTGCACCCCGTACAGAAGTCAGTCAGTCGCCCACTACGTGCACCCCGTACAGAAGTCAGTCACCCACTACGTGCACCCCGTACAGAAGTCAGTCAGTCGTCCACTACGTGCACCCCGTACAGAAGTCAGTCAGTCGTCCACTACGTGCACCCCGTACAGAAGTCAGTCAGTCGCCCACTACGTGCACCCCGTACAGAAGTCAGTCAGTCGTCCACTACGTGCACCCCGTACAGAAGTCAGTCGCCCACTACGTGCACCCCGTACAGAAGTCAGTCGCCCACTACGTGCACCCTGTACAGAAGTCAGTCAGTCGTCCACTACCTGTACCCCGTACAGAAGTCAGTCAGTCGCCCACTACGTGCACCCCGTACAGAAGTCAGTCACCCACTACGTGTACCCCGTACAGAATTCAGTCAGTCACCCACTACGTGCACCCCGTACAGAAGTCAGTCAGTCGTCCACTACGTGCACCCCGTACAGAAGTCAGTCAGTCACCCACTACGTGCACGCCGTACAGAAGTCAGTCAGTCGCCCACTACGTGCACCCCGTACAGAAGTCAGTCGTCCACTACGTGCACCCCGTACAGAAGTCAGTCGCCCACTACGTGCAACCCGTACAGAAGTCAGTCAGTCACTACGTGCACCCCGTACAGAAGTCAGTCAGTCGCCCACTACGTGCACCCCGTACAGAAGTCAGTCGCCCACTACGTGCACCCCGTACAGAAGTCAGTCGCCCACTACGTGTACCCCGTACAGAAGTCAGTCAGTCGCCCACTGCGTGCACCCCGTACAGAAGTCAGTCAGTCGCCCACTACGTGCACCCCGTACAGAAGTCAGTCAGTCGTCCACTACGTGCACCCCGTACAGAAGTCAGTCAGTCGCCCACTACGTGCACCCCGTACAGAAGTCAGTCGTCCACTACGTGCACCCCGTACAGAAGTCAGTCAGTCGCCCACTACGTGCACCCCGTACAGAAGTCATTCAGTCGCCCACTACGTGCACCCCGTACAGAAGTCAGTAAGTCGCCCACTACGTGCACCCCGTACAGAAGTCAGTCAGTCGTCCACTACGTGTACCCCGTACAGAAGTCAGTCAGTCGCCCACTACGTGCACCCCGTACAGAAGTCAGTCAGTCGCCCACTACGTGCACCCCGTACAGAAGTCAGTCAGTCGCCCACTACGTGCACCCCGTACAGAAGTCAGTCACCCACTACGTGCACCCCGTACAGAAGTCAGTCAGTCGCCCACTACGTGCACCCCGTACAGAAGTCAGTCAGTCGCCCACTACGTGCACCCCGTACAGAAGTCAGTCAGTCGTCCACTACGTGCACCCTGTACAGAAGTCAGTCAGTCGCCCACTACGTGCACCCCGTACAGAAGTCAGTCAGTCGTCCACTACGTGCACCCCGTACAGAAGTCAGTCGCCCACTACGTGCACCCCGTACAGAAGTCAGTCGCCCACTACGTGCACCCCGTACAGAAGTCAGTCAGTCGTCCACTACGTGTACCCCCTACAGAAGTCAGTCAGTCGCCCACTACGTGCACCCCGTACAGAAGTCAGTCAGTCGCCCACTACATGCACCCCGTACAGAAGTCAGTCAGTCACCCACTACATGCACCCCGTACAGAAGTCAGTCAGTCGCCCACTACGTGCACCCCGTACAGAAGTCAGTCGCCCACTACGTGCACCCCGTACAGAAGTCAGTCAGTCGCCCACTACGTGCACCCCATACAGAAGTCAGTCGTCCACTACGTGCACCCTGTACAGAAGTCAGTCAGTCACCCACTACGTGCACCCCGTACAGAAGTCAGTCAGTCGCCCACTACGTGCACCCCGTACAGAAGTCAGTCAGTCCACTACGTGCACCCCGTACAGAAGTCAGTCACCCACTACGTGCACCCCGTACAGAAGTCAGTCGTCCACTACGTGCACCCCGTACAGAAGTCAGTCGCCCACTACGTGCACCCCGTACAGAAGTCAGTCAGTCGCCCACTACGTGCACCCCGTACAGAAGTCAGTCAGTCGTCCACTACGTGCACCCCGTACAGAAGTCAGTCAGTCGCCCACTACGTGCACCCCGTACAGAAGTCAGTCGTCCACTACGTGCACCCCGTACAGAAGTCAGTCGCCCACTACGTGCACCCCGTACAGAAGTCAGTCAGTCGCCCACTACGTGCACCCCGTACAGAAGTCAGTCGTCCACTACGTGCACCCCGTACAGAAGTCAGTCACCCACTACGTGCACCCCGTACAGAAGTCAGTCAGTCGTCCACTACGTGCACCCCGTACAGAAGTCAGTCGTCCACTACGTGTACCCCGTACAGAAGTCAGTCGTCCACTACGTGCACCCCGTACAGAAGTCAGTCGCCCACTACGTGCACCCCGTACAGAAGTCAGTCAGTCGCCCACTACGTGCACCCCATACAGAAGTCAGTCAGTCACCCACTACGTGCACCCCGTACAGAAGTCAGTCGTCCACTACGTGCACCCCGTACAGAAGTCAGTCAGTCGCCCACTACGTGCACCCCATACAGAAGTCAGTCAGTCGCCCACTACGTGCACCCCGTACAGAAGTCAGTCGCCCACTACGTGCACCCCGTACAGAAGTCAGTCAGTCGCCCACTACGTGCACCCCGTACAGAAGTCAGTCAGTCGTCCACTACGTGCACCCCGTACAGAAGTCAGTCAGTCGCCCACTACGTGCACCCTGTACAGAAGTCAGTCGCCCACTACATGCACCCCTTACAGAAGTCAGTCGCCCACTACGTGCACCCCGTACAGAAGTCAGTCAGTCGTCCACTATGTGCACCCCGTACAGAAGTCAGTCACCCACTACATGCACCCCGTACAGAAGTCAGTCAGTCGTCCACTACGTGTACCCCGTACAGAAGTCAGTCACCCACTACGTGCACCCCGTACAGAAGTCAGTCAGTCGTCCACTACGTGCACCCCGTACAGAAGTCAGTCGCCCACTACGTGCACCCCGTACAGAAGTCAGTCAGTCGCCCACTACGTGCACCCCGTACAGAAGTCAGTCAGTCACCCACTACGTGCACCCCGTACAGAAGTCAGTCAGTCATCCACTACGTGCACCCCGTACAGAAGTCAGTCAGTCACCCACTACGTGCACCCCGTACAGAAGTCAGTCAGTCGCCCACTACTTGCACCCCGTACAGAAGTCAGTCAGTCGCCCACTAAGTGCACCCCGTACCGAAGTCAGTCGTCCACTACGTGCACCCCGTACAGAAGTCAGTCAGTCGCCCACTACGTGCACCCCGTACAGAAGTCATTCAGTCGCCCACTACGTGCACCCCGTACAGAAGTCAGTCGTCCACTACGTGCACCCCGTACAGAAGTCAGTCAGTCGCCCACTACGTGCACCCCGTACAGAAGTCAGTCAGTCACCCACTACGTGCACCCCGTACAGAAGTCAGTCAGTCGCCCACTACGTGCACCCCGTACAGAAGTCAGTCAGTCGCCCACTACGTGCACCCCGTACCGAAGTCAGTCGTCCACTACGTGCACCCCGTACAGAAGTCAGTCAGTCGCCCACTACGTGCACCCCGTACAGAAGTCATTCAGTCGCCCACTACGTGCACCCCGTACAGAAGTCAGTCGTCCACTACGTGCACCCCGTACAGAAGTCAGTCAGTCGCCCACTACGTGCACCCCGTACAGAAGTCAGTCAGTCACCCACTACGTGCACCCCGTACAGAAGTCAGTCAGTCGCCCACTACGTGCACCCCGTACAGAAGTCAGTCAGTCGCCCACTACGTGCACCCCGTACAGAAGTCAGTCAGTCGTCCACTACGTGCACCCCGTACAGAAGTCAGTCAGTCGCCCACTACGTGCACCCCGTACAGAAGTCAGTCAGTCGCCCACTACGTGCACCCCGTACAGAAGTCAGTCACCCACTACGTGCACCCCGTACAGAAGTCAGTCAGTCACCCACTACGTGCACCCCGTACAGAAGTCAGTCAGTCGCCCACTACGTGCACCCCGTACAGAAGTCAGTCAGTCGCCCACTACGTGCACCCCGTACAGAAGTCAGTCGCCCACTACGTGCACCCCGTACAGAAGTCATTCAGTCGCCCACTACGTGCACCCCGTACAGAAGTCAGTCAGTCGCCCACTACGTGTACCCCGTACAGAAGTCAGTCAGTCGTCCACTACGTGTACCCCGTACAGAAGTCAGTCAGTCGCCCACTTCGTGCACCCTGTACAGAAGTCAGTCAGTCGTCCACTACGTGCACCCCGTACAGAAGTCAGTCAGTCGTCCACTACGTGCAGCCCGTACAGAAGTCAGTCAGTCCACTACGTGCACCCCGTACAGAAGTCAGTCAGTCGCCCACTACGTGCACCCCGTACAGAAGTCAGTCGCCCACTACGTGCACCCCGTACAGAAGTCAGTCACCCACTACGTGCACCCCGTACAGAAGTCAGTCAGTCGTCCACTACGTGCAACCGTACAGAAGTCAGTCGTCCACTACGTGCACCCCGTACAGAAGTCAGTCAGTCGTCCACTACGTGCAGCCCGTACAGAAGTCAGTCAGTCGTCCACTACGTGCACCCCGTACAGAAGTCAGTCGTCCACTACGTGCACCCCGTACAGAAGTCAGTCAGTCGCCCACTACATGCACCCCGTACAGAAGTCAGTCAGTCGCCCACTACGTGCACCCCGTACAGAAGTCAGTCAGTCGTCCACTACGTGCACCCCGTACAGAAGTCAGTCGCCCACTACGTGCACCCCGTACAGAAGTCAGTCAGTCGTCCACTACGTGCACCCCGTACAGAAGTCAGTCAGTCGTCCACTACGTGCACCCCGTACAGAAGTCAGTCGCCCACTACGTGCACCCCGTACAGAAGTCAGTCAGTCGTCCACTACGTGCACCCCGTACAGAAGTCAGTCAGTCGCCCACTACGTGCACCCTGTACAGAAGTCAGTCAGTCGTCCACTACGTGCACCCCGTACAGAAGTCAGTCACCCACTACGTGCACCCCGTACAGAAGTCAGTCAGTCGTCCACTACGTGCAACCCGTACAGAAGTCAGTCGTCCACTACGTGCACCCCGTACAGAAGTCAGTCAGTCGTCCACTACGTGCAGCCCGTACAGAAGTCAGTCAGTCGTCCACTACGTGCACCCCGTACAGAAGTCAGTCAGTCGTCCACTACGTGCACCCCGTACAGAAGTCAGTCAGTCACCCACTACGTGCACCCCGTACAGAAGTCAGTCGCCCACTACGTGCACCCTGTACAGAAGTCAGTCAGTCGCCCACTACGTGCACCCCGTACAGAAGTCAGTCAGTCACCCACTACGTGCACCCCGTACAGAAGTCAGTCGCCCACTACGTGCACCCCGTACAGAAGTCAGTCAGTCGTCCACTACGTGCACCCCGTACAGAAGTCAGTCGTCCACTACGTGCACCCCGTACAGAAGTCAGTCAGTCGTCCACTACGTGCACCCCGTACAGAAGTCAGTCGTCCACTACGTGCACCCCGTACAGAAGTCAGTCAGTCGCCCACTACGTGCACCCCGTACAAAAGTCAGTCAGTCGCCCACTACGTGCACCCCATACAGAAGTCAGTCAGTCGCCCACTACGTGCACCCCGTACAGAAGTCAGTCGCCCACTACGTGCACCCCGTACAGAAGTCAGTCAGTTGTCCACTACGTGCACCCCGTACAGAAGTCAGTCACCCACTACGTGCACCCCGTACAGAAGTCAGTCGCCCACTACGTGCACCCCGTACAGAAGTCAGTCGCCCACTACGTGCACCCCGTACAGAAGTCTGTCAGTCGCCCACTACGTGCACCCCGTACAGAAGTCAGTCAGTCGCCCACTACGTGCACCCCGTACAGAAGTCAGTCAGTCACCCACTACGTGCACCCCGTACAGAAGTCAGTCAGTCGCCCACTACGTGCACCCCGTACAGAAGTCAGTCAGTCACCCACTACGTGCACCCCGTACAGAAGTCAGTCAGTCGCCCACTACGTGCACCCCGTACAGAAGTCAGTCAGTCGTCCACTACGTGCACCCCGTACAGAAGTCAGTCAGTCGTCCACTACGTGCACCCCGTACAGAAGTCAGTCAGTCGCCCACTACGTGCACCCCGTACAGAAGTCAGTCGCCCACTACGTGCACCCCGTACAGAAGTCAGTCACCCACTACGTGCACCCCGTACAGAAGTCAGTCACCCACTACGTGCACCCCGTACAGAAGTCAGTCAGTCGTCCACTACGTGCACCCCGTACAGAAGTCATTCAGTCGCCCACTACGTGCACCCCGTACAGAAGTCAGTCAGTCGTCCACTACGTGCACCCCGTACAGAAGTCAGTCGCCCACTACGTGCACCCCGTACAGAAGTCAGTCAGTCGTCCACTACGTGCACCCCGTACAGAAGTCAGTCAGTCGTCCACTACTTGCACCCCGTACAGAAGTCAGTCAGTCGCCCACTACGTGCACCCCGTACAGAAGTCAGTCAGTCGCCCACTACGTGCACCCCGTACAGAAGTCAGTCAGTCGCCCACTACGTGCACCCCGTACAGAAGTCAGTCAGTCGCCCACTACGTGCACCCCGTACAGAAGTCAGTCGTCCACTACATGCACCCCGTACGGAAGTCAGTCAGTCGTCCACTACGTGCACCCCGTACAGAAGTCAGTCAGTCGCCCACTACGTGCACCCCGTACAGAAGTCAGTCAGTCGCCCACTACGTGCACCCTGTACAGAAGTCAGTCAGTCACCCACTACGTGCACCCCGTACAGAAGTCAGTCAGTCACCCACTACGTGCACCCCGTACAGAAGTCAGTCAGTCACCCACTACGTGCACCCCGTACAGAAGTCAGTCAGTCGCCCACTACGTGCACCCCGTACAGAAGTCAGTCAGTCACCCACTACGTGCACCCCGTACAGAAGTCAGTCAGTCACCCACTACGTGCACCCCGTACAGAAGTCAGTCAGTCGCCCACTACGTGCACCCCGTACAGAAGTCAGTCAGTCCCCCACTACGTGCACCCTGTACAGAAGTCAGTCAGTCGTCCACTACGTGCACCCCGTACAGAAGTCAGTCACCCACTACGTGCACCCCGTACAGAAGTCAGTCAGTCGCCCACTACGTGCACCCCGTACAGAAGTCAGTCAGTCGCCCACTACGTGCACCCCGTACAGAAGTCAGTCAGTCGCCCACTACGTGCACCCCGTACAGAAGTCAGTCAGTCGTCCACTACCTGTACCCCGTACAGAAGTCAGTCAGTCGCCCACTACGTGCACCCCGTACAGAAGTCAGTCGTCCACTACATGCACCCCGTACAGAAGTCAGTCAGTCGTCCACTACGTGCACCCCGTACAGAAGTCAGTCAGTCGTCCACTACGTGCACCCCGTACAGAAGTCAGTCAGTCGTCCACTACGTGCACCCCGTACAGAAGTCAGTCAGTCGCCCACTACGTGCACCCCGTACAGAAGTCAGTCAGTCGTCCACTACGTGCACCCCGTACAGAAGTCAGTCAGTCGTCCACTACGTGCACCCCGTACAGAAGTCAGTCAGTCGTCCACTACGTGTACCCCGTACAGAAGTCAGTCGTCCACTACGTGCACCCCGTACAGAAGTCAGTCAGTCGTCCACTACGTGCACCCCGTACAGAAGTCAGTCAGTCGCCCACTACGTGCACCCCGTACAGAAGTCAGTCAGTCGTCCACTACGTGCACCCCGTACAGAAGTCAGTCAGTCGTCCACTACGTGCACCCCGTACAGAAGTCAGTCAGTCGTCCACTACGTGTACCCCGTACAGAAGTCAGTCACCCACTACGTGCACCCCGTACAGAAGTCAGTCAGTCACCCACTACGTGCACCCCGTACAGAAGTCAGTCAGTCACCCACTACGTGCACCCCGTACAGAAGTCAGTCAGTCGCCCACTACGTGCACCCCGTACAGAAGTCAGTCAGTCACCCACTACGTGCACCCCGTACAGAAGTCAGTCAGTCACCCACTACGTGCACCCCGTACAGAAGTCAGTCAGTCGCCCACTACGTGCACCCCGTACAGAAGTCAGTCAGTCCCCCACTACGTGCACCCTGTACAGAAGTCAGTCAGTCGTCCACTACGTGCACCCCGTACAGAAGTCAGTCACCCACTACGTGCACCCCGTACAGAAGTCAGTCAGTCGCCCACTACGTGCACCCCGTACAGAAGTCAGTCAGTCGCCCACTACGTGCACCCCGTACAGAAGTCAGTCAGTCGCCCACTACGTGCACCCCGTACAGAAGTCAGTCAGTCGTCCACTACCTGTACCCCGTACAGAAGTCAGTCAGTCGCCCACTACGTGCACCCCGTACAGAAGTCAGTCGTCCACTACATGCACCCCGTACAGAAGTCAGTCAGTCGTCCACTACGTGCACCCCGTACAGAAGTCAGTCAGTCGTCCACTACGTGCACCCCGTACAGAAGTCAGTCAGTCGTCCACTACGTGCACCCCGTACAGAAGTCAGTCAGTCGCCCACTACGTGCACCCCGTACAGAAGTCAGTCACCCACTACGTGTACCCCGTACAGAAGTCAGTCAGTCGCCCACTACGTGCACCCCGTACAGAAGTCAGTCAGTCGCCCACTACGTGCACCCCGTACAGAAGTCAGTCAGTCACCACTACGTGCACCCCGTACAGAAGTCAGTCAGTCGCCCACTACGTGCACCCCGTACAGAAGTCAGTCGTCCACTACGTGCACCCCGTACAGAAGTCAGTCACCCACTACGTGCACCCCGTACAGAAGTCAGTCAGTCGCCCACTACGTGCACCCCGTACAGAAGTCAGTCAGTCGCCTACTACGTGCACCCCGTACAGAAGTCAGTCAGTCGCCCAGTACGTGCACCCCGTACAGAAGTCAGTCAGTCGCCCACTACGTGCACCCCGTACAGAAGTCAGTCGTCCACTACGTGCACCCCGTACAGAAGTCATTCAGTCGCCCACTACGTGCACCCCGTACAGAAGTCAGTCAGTCGCCCACTACATGCACCCCGTACAGAAGTCAGTCAGTCGCCCACTACGTGCACCCCGTACAGAAGTCAGTCAGTCACCCACTACGTGTACCCCGTACAGAAGTCAGTCAGTCGCCCACTACGTGCACCCCGTACAGAAGTCAGTCAGTCGCCCACTACGTGCACCCCGTACAGAAGTCAGTCAGTCACCACTACGTGCACCCCGTACAGAAGTCAGTCAGTCGCCCACTACGTGCACCCCGTACAGAAGTCAGTCGTCCACTACGTGCACCCCGTACAGAAGTCAGTCACCCACTACGTGCACCCCGTACAGAAGTCAGTCAGTCGCCCACTACGTGCACCCCGTACAGAAGTCAGTCAGTCGCCTACTACGTGCACCCCGTACAGAAGTCAGTCAGTCGCCCAGTACGTGCACCCCGTACAGAAGTCAGTCAGTCGCCCACTACGTGCACCCCGTACAGAAGTCAGTCGTCCACTACGTGCACCCCGTACAGAAGTCATTCAGTCGCCCACTACGTGCACCCCGTACAGAAGTCAGTCAGTCGCCCACTACATGCACCCCGTACAGAAGTCAGTCAGTCGCCCACTACGTGCACCCCGTACAGAAGTCAGTCAGTCACCCACTACGTGCACCCCGTACAGAAGTCAGTCAGTCGTCCACTACGTGTACCCCGTACAGAAGTCAGTCAGTCGCCCACTACGTGCACCCCGTACAGAAGTCAGTCAGTCGCCCACTACGTGCACCCCGTACAGAAGTCAGTCAGTCGCCCACTACTTGCACCCCGTACAGAAGTCAGTCAGTCGCCCACTACGTGCACCCCGTACAGAAGTCAGTCAGTCGCCCACTACTTGCACCCCGTACAGAAGTCAGTCAGTCGCCCACTACGTGCACCCCGTACAGAAGTCAGTCACCCACTACGTGCACCCCGTACAGAAGTCAGTCAGTCGCCCACTACGTGCACCCCGTACAGAAGTCAGTCGCCCACTACGTGCACCCCGTACAGAAGTCAGTCAGTCGCCCACTACGTGCACCCCGTACAGAAGTCAGTCAGTCGTCCAGCATTTCGTTAGTTTATATCTCATTGTCCAGCCTCACGTATGATAACATATTAGTCAACAGCCTCGTGGATATGAACCTTGCTGTTTATAACACACCCTACCGGCTAGAACTCTTTATTTATTATTCGTGCACATTGTCCTTGTCTTACTGACCACTGCTCACCATATCACAAAAACCATGTACGGCACACTGTGCAGGACGCTGTTCTCGTGCTGGACGATACAACGATTCTTTTTTGCCGTTGAACGTTTAGTGTAAAACAGATGATATTTTAAAAATGAATGTATTTGTCTAGATGACCTTGTATTGGCTTTAGGCTACTCTTATCGTCAAACATTTTGTTTAAAACACATTATTTCTTACAACACGATGGCCTCACAGACAATTCTAAGATACATTTTTGTCGTTTTTGGTTTATTGAACGGCCCCAAGCTCTGTGTGCCCGGATTAGACTTGAGTCTATTTTACAAGTCTGTACACAGTGAACGCGGCTGGAGAGTGAGGCTCACACGGAGCTTCCTTTTATTCGTCACCTTTGAACGGCAACGCTCACATTTAAGTCGCCGTTTCATCGCCATCCGGCCACGCTCTGTTCCGTTAAGTCCCTGTTTTCCGGGACTTTGAAAGAGAATCTTCTCAATTTATCGTCTGCTTGTCTCAAGTCTCGCGTCGCCTCGCGCGGGACGAGAAGGGACGAGACGAGCGTTCCCCGCTCACTCACCGAGCCTCGTTATCAAAACACGGCCTTTATTAATCCTCACTCTCCCAGCACAGTCTCCGCCGAGTCGTCTCAGAGAGAAGCGCCGAGGATCGGGGTGGAGATTGAGCGTTGCCTCGAGGAGGCAGATGGCGGTGGAAGCATGTGCTTCTCGAGGCAAGTGGCCCGGGACTTGATGACGTTCCTGTCTATCGCCGCTTTTCCCGGCGTCCCTAGCGCGCCAGCCTCGACCAATGATAAACACTGTTTCATATTTGAATAGGGTCAGAAATGGCAGGCTTGTTTTGATAGGCTGCTGGCGTCTAGACCCCCGTGGCGCCAAAACAAGATGGCGGCCCTGCTCCAAAAGATACTCGGAGTTTCCTGCAATAACAGACGCGCTGCGGGCCTGTGGTCATGGGAATGTGCCGGCCCGAGAAAGACAGGAGCCCGCAGGACCGCAGCCTCGTTCTGGTGAATGGTGAAATAAAGCCTCGTTCTGGTGAATGGTGAAATAAAGCCTCGTTCTGGTGAATGGTGAAATAAAGCCTCGTTCTGGTGAATGGTGAAATAAAGCCTCGTTCTAGTGAATGGTGCATAAAGCCTCGTTCTGGTGAATGGTGCATAAAGCCTCGTTCTGGTGAATGGTGCATAAAGCCTCGTTCTGGTGAATGGTGCATAAAGCCTCCTTCTGGTGAAAGGTGCATACAGCCTCGTTCTGGTGAAATAAAGCCGCCTTCTGGTGAATGGTGCATACAGCCTCGTTCTGGTAAATGGTGCATAAAGCCTCGTTCTGGTGAATGGTGCGTAGAGCCTCGTTCTGGTAAATGGTGCATAAAGCCTCGTTCTGGTGAATGGTGCATAAAGCCTCGTTCTGGTGAATGGTGCATACAGCCTCGTTCTGGTAAATGGTGCATAAAGCCTCGTTCTGGTAAATGGTGCATAAAGCCTCGTTCTGGTGAATGGTGCATACAGCCTCGTTCTGGTGAATCATACTCCCCCCACATTCATGATCAGAAAAATTATTAACCAATAAGATAACTCATCCAATTAGCCATTGAGTTCTTGATACACTCCCTTCACGGCCCAGGGGGCTGTTGAATAAACTAGGATCGTACATGAAGACCCTTTCCGGTAGCTTGTACAAGGGTTATCGTCTAATAATATTTAAGTCTGTTGGCTAAGACAGTATTACCCGTCCATAAGGTCGTCCATAAGTGTTGAATAAAGTTGACCCACATCATCCCTGGGTCTCTATGGCATACAGAAAAAGGTATATATGTACGATCCTATATTATTCAACAGGCCCTGGAGTATAATCTACTATCGCTAAGTATGCGGAGAAAAATACGGGTGAGATAAGTCATTAGACACCTTCATCAACTTGTGAATATCAACAGTTTATAAGGCAAGCTCTGGTGAATCATGCGAGCATCACCTCTCAAAGATACGTCACGCGCGCAGTCTCCTACACAAGGTCTCCACTGCGAGTACTGCCGGCACCTTAGACCGTTAACTATGCGGAACACTGTATGAAACAATGTTCATCTTCATACTGCCGGCACCTTAGACCGTTAACTATGCGGAACACTGTATGAAACAATGTTCATCTTCATACTGCCGGCACCTTATACCGTTAACTATGCGGACCACTGTATGAAACAATGTTCATCTTCATACTGCCGGCACCTTAGACCGTTAACTATGCAGAACACTGTATGAAACAATGTTCATCTTCATACTGCCGGCACCTTAGACCGTTAACTATGCAGACCACTGTATAAAACAATGTTCATCTTCATACTGCCGGCACCTTAGACCATTAACTATGCAGACCACTGTATGAAACAATGTTCATCTTCATACTGCCGGCACCTTAGACCGTTAACTATACAGAACACTGTATGAAACAATGTTCATCATCATACTGCCGCCACCTTAGACCGTTAACTATGCAGGACACTGTATGAAACAATGTTCATCTTCATACTGCCAACACCTTAGACCGTTAACTATGCAGACCACTGTATGAAACAATGTTCATCTTCATACTGCCGGCACCTTAGACCGTTAACTATGCGGAACACTGTATGAAACAATGTTCATCTTCATACTGCCGGCACCTTAGACCGTTAACTGTGCAGACCACTGTATGAAACAATGTTCATCTTCATACTGCCGGCACCTTAGAGCGTTAACTATACAGAACACTGTATGAAACAATGTTCATCTTCATACTGCCGGCACCTTAGACCGTTAACTATACAGAACACTGTATGAAACAATGTTCATCTTCATACTGCCGGCACCTTAGACCGTTAACTATGCAGACCACTGTATAAAACAATGTTCATCTTCATACTGCCGCCACCTTAGACCGTTAACTATGCAGACCACTGTATAAAACAATGTTCATCTTCATACTGCCACCACCTTAGACCGTTAACTATGCAGACCACTGTATGAAACAATGTTCATCTTCATACTGCCGGCACCTTAGACCATTAACTATGCAGACCACTGTATGAAACAATGTTCATCTTCATACTGCCGGCACCTTAGACCGTTAACTATACAGAACACTGTATGAAACAATGTTCATCATCATACTGCCGCCACCTTAGACCGTTAACTATGCAGGACACTGTATGAAACAATGTTCATCTTCATACTGCCGGCACCTTAGACCGTTATCTATGCAGACCACTGTACGAAACAATGTTCATCTTCATACTGCCGGCACCTTAGACCGTTAACTTTGCAGACCACTGTATAAAACAATGTTCATCTTCATACTGCCAACACCTTAGACCGTTAACTATGCGGAACACTGTATGAAACAATGTTCATCTTCATACTGCCGGCACCTTAGACCGTTAACTATGCAGGACACTGTATGAAACAATGTTCATCTTCATACTGCCGGCACCTTAGACCGTTAACTATGCAGGACACTGTATGAAACAATGTTCATCTTCATATTGCCGGCACCTTAGACCGTTAACTATGCAGGACACTGTATGAAACAATGTTCATCTTCATACTGCCGGCACCTTAGACCGTTAACTGTGCAGACCACTGTATGAAACAATGTTCATCTTCATACTGCCGGCACCTTAGACCGTTAACTATGCAGGACACTGTATGAAACAATGTTCATCTTCATACTGCCGGCACCTTAGACCGTTAACTATGCAGGACACTGTATGAAACAATGTTCATCTTCATACTGCCAACACCTTAGACCGTTAACTATGCAGAACACTGTATGAAACAATGTTCATCTTCATACTGCCGCCACCTTAGACCGTTAACTATGCAGGACACTGTATGAAACAATGTTCATCTTCATACTGCCGGCACCTTAGACCATTAACTATGCAGGACACTGTATGAAACAATGTTCATCTTCATACTGCCAACACCTTAGACCGTTAACTATGCAGCACACTGTATGAAACAATGTTCATCTTCATACTGCCGGCACCTTAGACCGTTAACTGTGCAGGACACTGTATGAAACAATATTCATCTTCATACTGCTGGCACCTTAGACCGTTAACTATGCAGGACACTGTATGAAACAATGTTCATCTTCATACTGCCGGCACCTTAGACCGTTAACTATGCAGACCACTGTATGAAACAATGTTCATCTTCATACTGCCGGCACCTTAGACCGTTAACTATGCAGACCACTGTATGAAACAATGTTCATCTTCATACTGCCGCCACCTTAGACCGTTAACTATGCAGAACACTGTATGAAACAATGTTCATCTTCATACTGCCGGCACCTTAGACCATTAACTGTGCAGAACACTGTATGAAATATAGTTCATCTTCATACTGCCGGCACCTTAGACCGTTAACTGTGCAGAACACTGTATGAAATAATGTTCATCTTCATACTGCCGGCACCTTAGACCGTTAACTATGCGGAACACTGTATGAAACAATGTTCATCTTCATACTGCCGCCACCTTAGACCGTTAACTATGCAGACCACTGTATGAAACAATGTTCATCTTCATACTGCCGGCACCTTAGACCGTTAACTATGCAAGACACTGTATGAAACAATGTTCATCTTCATACTGCCGGCACCTTAGACCGTTAACTATGCAGACCACTGTATGAAACAATGTTCATCATCATACTGCCGGCACCTTAGACCGTTAACTATGCAGACCACTGTATGAAACAATGTTCATCTTCATACTGCCGGCACCTTAGACCGTTAACTATGCAGACCACTGTATGAAACAATGTTCATCTTCATACTGCCGCCACCTTAGACCGTTAACTATGCAGACCACTGTATGAAACAATGTTCATCTTCATACTGCCGCCACCTTAGACCGTTAACTATGCAGACCACTGTATGAAACAATGTTCATCTTCATACTGCCGGCACCTTAGACCGTTAACTATGCAGACCACTGTATGAAACAATGTTCATCTTCATACTGCCGGCACCTTAGACCGTTAACTATGCAGACCACTGTATGAAACAATGTTCATCTTCATACTGCCGGCACCTTAGACCGTTAACTGTGCGGAACACTGTACGAAACAATGTTCATCTTCATACTGCCGCCACCTTAGACCGTTAACTATGCAGACCACTGTATGAAACAATGTTCATCTTCATACTGCCGCCACCTTAGACCGTTAACTATGCAGACCACTGTATGAAACAATGTTCATCTTCATACTGCCAACACCTTAGACCGTTAACTATGCGGAACACTGTATGAAACAATGTTCATCTTCATACTGCCGGCACCTTAGACCGTTAACTATGCAGGACACTGTATGAAACAATGTTCATCTTCATATTGCCGGCACCTTAGACCGTTAACTATGCAGGACACTGTATGAAACAATGTTCATCTTCATACTGCCGGCACCTTAGACCGTTAACTGTGCAGACCACTGTATGAAACAATGTTCATCTTCATACTGCCGGCACCTTAGACCGTTAACTATGCAGGACACTGTATGAAACAATGTTCATCTTCATACTGCCGGCACCTTAGACCGTTAACTATGCAGGACACTGTATGAAACAATGTTCATCTTCATACTGCCAACACCTTAGACCGTTAACTATGCAGAACACTGTATGAAACAATGTTCATCTTCATACTGCCGCCACCTTAGACCGTTAACTATGCAGGACACTGTATGAAACAATGTTCATCTTCATACTGCCGGCACCTTAGACCATTAACTATGCAGGACACTGTATGAAACAATGTTCATCTTCATACTGCCAACACCTTAGACCGTTAACTATGCAGCACACTGTATGAAACAATGTTCATCTTCATACTGCCGCCACCTTAGACCGTTAACTGTGCAGGACACTGTATGAAACAATATTCATCTTCATACTGCCGGCACCTTAGACCGTTAACTATGCAGGACACTGTATGAAACAATGTTCATCTTCATACTGCCGGCACCTTAGACCGTTAACTATGCAGACCACTGTATGAAACAATGTTCATCTTCATACTGCCGGCACCTTAGACCGTTAACTATGCAGACCACTGTATGAAACAATGTTCATCTTCATACTGCCGCCACCTTAGACCGTTAACTATGCAGAACACTGTATGAAACAATGTTCATCTTCATACTGCCGGCACCTTAGACCATTAACTGTGCAGAACACTGTATGAAATAAAGTTCATCTTCATACTGCCGGCACCTTAGACCGTTAACTGTGCAGAACACTGTATGAAATAATGTTCATCTTCATACTGCCGGCACCTTAGACCGTTAACTATGCGGAACACTGTATGAAACAATGTTCATCTTCATACTGCCGCCACCTTAGACCGTTAACTATGCAGACCACTGTATGAAACAATGTTCATCTTCATACTGCCGGCACCTTAGACCGTTAACTATGCAGGACACTGTATGAAACAATGTTCATCTTCATACTGCCGGCACCTTAGACCGTTAACTATGCAGACCACTGTATGAAACAATGTTCATCATCATACTGCCGGCACCTTAGACCGTTAACTATGCAGACCACTGTATGAAACAATGTTCATCTTCATACTGCCGGCACCTTAGACCGTTAACTATGCAGACCACTGTATGAAACAATGTTCATCTTCATACTGCCGCCACCTTAGACCGTTAACTATGCAGACCACTGTATGAAACAATGTTCATCTTCATACTGCCGCCACCTTAGACCGTTAACTATGCAGACCACTGTATGAAACAATGTTCATCTTCATACTGCTGGCACCTTAGACCGTTAACTATGCAGACCACTGTATGAAACAATGTTCATCTTCATACTGCCGGCACCTTAGACCGTTAACTATGCAGACCACTGTATGAAACAATGTTCATCTTCATACTGCCGGCACCTTAGACCGTTAACTGTGCGGAACACTGTACGAAACAATGTTCATCTTCATACTGCCGCCACCTTAGACCGTTAACTATGCAGACCACTGTATGAAACAATGTTCATCTTCATACTGCCGCCACCTTAGACCGTTAACTATGCAGACCACTGTATGAAACAATGTTCATCTTCATACTGCCAACACCTTAGACCGTTAACTATGCAGACCACTGTATGAAACAATGTTCATCTTCATACTGCAGCCACCTTAAACCGTTAACTATGCAGACCACTGTATGAAACAATGTTCATCTTCATACTGCCGGCACCTTAGACCGTTAACTATGCAGACCACTGTATGAAACAATGTTCATCTTCATACTGCCGGCACCTTAGACCGTTAACTGTGCGGAACACTGTACGAAACAATGTTCATCTTCATACTGCCGCCACCTTTGACCGTTAACTATGCAGAACACTGTATGAAACAATGTTCATCTTCATACTGCCGGCACCTTAGACCATTAACTGTGCAGAACACTGTATGAAATATAGTTCATCTTTATACTGCCGGCACCTTAGACCGTTAACTGTGCAGAACACTGTATGAAATAATGTTCATCTTCATACTGCCGCCACCTTAGACTGTTAACTATGCAGACCACTGTATAAAACAATGTTCATCTTCATACTGCCGGCACCTTAGACCGTTAACTATGCAGGACACTGTATGAAACAATGTTCATCTTCATACTGCCGCCACCCTAGACCGTTAACTATGCAGACCACTGTATGAAACAATGTTCATCTTCATACTGCCGCCACCTTAGACCGTTTACTATGCAGACCACTGTATGAAACAATGTTCATCTTCATACTGCCGGCACCTTAGACCATTAACTATGCAGACCACTGTATGAAACAATGTTCATCTTCATACTGCCGGCACCTTAGACCGTTAACTATACAGAACACTGTATGAAACAATGTTCATCATCATACTGCCGCCACCTTAGACCGTTAACTATGCAGGACACTGTATGAAACAATGTTCATCTTCATACTGCCAACACCTTAGACCGTTAACTATGCAGACCACTGTATGAAACAATGTTCATCTTCATACTGCCGGCACCTTAGACCGTTAACTATGCGGAACACTGTATGAAACAATGTTCATCTTCATACTGCCGGCACCTTAGACCGTTAACTGTGCAGACCACTGTATGAAACAATGTTCATCTTCATACTGCCGGCACCTTAGAGCGTTAACTATACAGAACACTGTATGAAACAATGTTCATCTTCATACTGCCGGCACCTTAGACCGTTAACTATACAGAACACTGTATGAAACAATGTTCATCTTCATACTGCCGGCACCTTAGACCGTTAACTATGCAGACCACTGTATAAAACAATGTTCATCTTCATACTGCCGCCACCTTAGACCGTTAACTATGCAGACCACTGTATAAAACAATGTTCATCTTCATACTGCCACCACCTTAGACCGTTAACTATGCAGACCACTGTATGAAACAATGTTCATCTTCATACTGCCGGCACCTTAGACCATTAACTATGCAGACCACTGTATGAAACAATGTTCATCTTCATACTGCCGGCACCTTAGACCGTTAACTATACAGAACACTGTATGAAACAATGTTCATCATCATACTGCCGCCACCTTAGACCGTTAACTATGCAGGACACTGTATGAAACAATGTTCATCTTCATACTGCCGGCACCTTAGACCGTTAACTATGCAGACCACTGTACGAAACAATGTTCATCTTCATACTGCCGGCACCTTAGACCGTTAACTTTGCAGACCACTGTATAAAACAATGTTCATCTTCATACTGCCAACACCTTAGACCGTTAACTATGCGGAACACTGTATGAAACAATGTTCATCTTCATACTGCCGGCACCTTAGACCGTTAACTATGCAGGACACTGTATGAAACAATGTTCATCTTCATACTGCCGGCACCTTAGACCGTTAACTATGCAGGACACTGTATGAAACAATGTTCATCTTCATATTGCCGGCACCTTAGACCGTTAACTATGCAGGACACTGTATGAAACAATGTTCATCTTCATACTGCCGGCACCTTAGACCGTTAACTGTGCAGACCACTGTATGAAACAATGTTCATCTTCATACTGCCGGCACCTTAGACCGTTAACTATGCAGGACACTGTATGAAACAATGTTCATCTTCATACTGCCGGCACCTTAGACCGTTAACTATGCAGGACACTGTATGAAACAATGTTCATCTTCATACTGCCAACACCTTAGACCGTTAACTATGCAGAACACTGTATGAAACAATGTTCATCTTCATACTGCCGCCACCTTAGACCGTTAACTATGCAGGACACTGTATGAAACAATGTTCATCTTCATACTGCCGGCACCTTAGACCATTAACTATGCAGGACACTGTATGAAACAATGTTCATCTTCATACTGCCAACACCTTAGACCGTTAACTATGCAGCACACTGTATGAAACAATGTTCATCTTCATACTGCCGGCACCTTAGACCGTTAACTGTGCAGGACACTGTATGAAACAATATTCATCTTCATACTGCTGGCACCTTAGACCGTTAACTATGCAGGACACTGTATGAAACAATGTTCATCTTCATACTGCCGGCACCTTAGACCGTTAACTATGCAGACCACTGTATGAAACAATGTTCATCTTCATACTGCCGGCACCTTAGACCGTTAACTATGCAGACCACTGTATGAAACAATGTTCATCTTCATACTGCCGCCACCTTAGACCGTTAACTATGCAGAACACTGTATGAAACAATGTTCATCTTCATACTGCCGGCACCTTAGACCATTAACTGTGCAGAACACTGTATGAAATATAGTTCATCTTCATACTGCCGGCACCTTAGACCGTTAACTGTGCAGAACACTGTATGAAATAATGTTCATCTTCATACTGCCGGCACCTTAGACCGTTAACTATGCGGAACACTGTATGAAACAATGTTCATCTTCATACTGCCGCCACCTTAGACCGTTAACTATGCAGACCACTGTATGAAACAATGTTCATCTTCATACTGCCGGCACCTTAGACCGTTAACTATGCAAGACACTGTATGAAACAATGTTCATCTTCATACTGCCGGCACCTTAGACCGTTAACTATGCAGACCACTGTATGAAACAATGTTCATCATCATACTGCCGGCACCTTAGACCGTTAACTATGCAGACCACTGTATGAAACAATGTTCATCTTCATACTGCCGGCACCTTAGACCGTTAACTATGCAGACCACTGTATGAAACAATGTTCATCTTCATACTGCCGCCACCTTAGACCGTTAACTATGCAGACCACTGTATGAAACAATGTTCATCTTCATACTGCCGCCACCTTAGACCGTTAACTATGCAGACCACTGTATGAAACAATGTTCATCTTCATACTGCCGGCACCTTAGACCGTTAACTATGCAGACCACTGTATGAAACAATGTTCATCTTCATACTGCCGGCACCTTAGACCGTTAACTATGCAGACCACTGTATGAAACAATGTTCATCTTCATACTGCCGGCACCTTAGACCGTTAACTGTGCGGAACACTGTACGAAACAATGTTCATCTTCATACTGCCGCCACCTTAGACCGTTAACTATGCAGACCACTGTATGAAACAATGTTCATCTTCATACTGCCGCCACCTTAGACCGTTAACTATGCAGACCACTGTATGAAACAATGTTCATCTTCATACTGCCAACACCTTAGACCGTTAACTATGCGGAACACTGTATGAAACAATGTTCATCTTCATACTGCCGGCACCTTAGACCGTTAACTATGCAGGACACTGTATGAAACAATGTTCATCTTCATACTGCCAACACCTTAGACCGTTAACTATGCGGAACACTGTATGAAACAATGTTCATCTTCATACTGCCGGCACCTTAGACCGTTAACTGTGCAGACCACTGTATGAAACAATGTTCATCTTCATACTGCCGGCACCTTAGACCGTTAACTATGCAGGACACTGTATGAAACAATGTTCATCTTCATACTGCCGGCACCTTAGACCGTTAACTATGCAGGACACTGTATGAAACAATGTTCATCTTCATACTGCCAACACCTTAGACCGTTAACTATGCAGAACACTGTATGAAACAATGTTCATCTTCATACTGCCGCCACCTTAGACCGTTAACTATGCAGGACACTGTATGAAACAATGTTCATCTTCATACTGCCGGCACCTTAGACCATTAACTATGCAGGACACTGTATGAAACAATGTTCATCTTCATACTGCCAACACCTTAGACCGTTAACTATGCAGCACACTGTATGAAACAATGTTCATCTTCATACTGCCGCCACCTTAGACCGTTAACTGTGCAGGACACTGTATGAAACAATATTCATCTTCATACTGCCGGCACCTTAGACCGTTAACTATGCAGGACACTGTATGAAACAATGTTCATCTTCATACTGCCGGCACCTTAGACCGTTAACTATGCAGACCACTGTATGAAACAATGTTCATCTTCATACTGCCGGCACCTTAGACCGTTAACTATGCAGACCACTGTATGAAACAATGTTCATCTTCATACTGCCGCCACCTTAGACCGTTAACTATGCAGAACACTGTATGAAACAATGTTCATCTTCATACTGCCGGCACCTTAGACCATTAACTGTGCAGAACACTGTATGAAATAAAGTTCATCTTCATACTGCCGGCACCTTAGACCATTAACTGTGCAGAACACTGTATGAAATAATGTTCATCTTCATACTGCCGGCACCTTAGACCGTTAACTATGCGGAACACTGTATGAAACAATGTTCATCTTCATACTGCCGCCACCTTAGACCGTTAACTATGCAGACCACTGTATGAAACAATGTTCATCTTCATACTGCCGGCACCTTAGACCGTTAACTATGCAGACCACTGTATGAAACAATGTTCATCTTCATACTGCCGCCACCTTAGACCGTTAACTATGCAGACCACTGTATGAAACAATGTTCATCTTCATACTGCCGCCACCTTAGACCGTTAACTATGCAGACCACTGTATGAAACAATGTTCATCTTCATACTGCCGGCACCTTAGACCGTTAACTATGCAGACCACTGTATGAAACAATGTTCATCTTCATACTGCCGGCACCTTAGACCGTTAACTATGCAGACCACTGTATGAAACAATGTTCATCTTCATACTGCCGGCACCTTAGACCGTTAACTGTGCGGAACACTGTACGAAACAATGTTCATCTTCATACTGCCGCCACCTTAGACCGTTAACTATGCAGACCACTGTATGAAACAATGTTCATCTTCATACTGCCGCCACCTTAGACCGTTAACTATGCAGACCACTGTATGAAACAATGTTCATCTTCATACTGCCAACACCTTAGACCGTTAACTATGCAGACCACTGTATGAAACAATGTTCATCTTCATACTGCAGCCACCTTAAACCGTTAACTATGCAGACCACTGTATGAAACAATGTTCATCTTCATACTGCCGGCACCTTAGACCGTTAACTATGCAGACCACTGTATGAAACAATGTTCATCTTCATACTGCCGGCACCTTAGACCGTTAACTGTGCGGAACACTGTACGAAACAATGTTCATCTTCATACTGCCGCCACCTTTGACCGTTAACTATGCAGAACACTGTATGAAACAATGTTCATCTTCATACTGCCGGCACCTTAGACCATTAACTGTGCAGAACACTGTATGAAATATAGTTCATCTTTATACTGCCGGCACCTTAGACCGTTAACTGTGCAGAACACTGTATGAAATAATGTTCATCTTCATACTGCCGCCACCTTAGACTGTTAACTATGCAGACCACTGTATAAAACAATGTTCATCTTCATACTGCCGGCACCTTAGACCGTTAACTATGCAGGACACTGTATGAAACAATGTTCATCTTCATACTGCCGCCACCTTAGACCGTTAACTATGCAGACCACTGTATGAAACAATGTTCATCTTCATACTGCCGCCACCTTAGACCGTTAACTATGCAGACCACTGTATGAAACAATGTTCATCTTCATACTGCCGGCACCTTAGACCGTTAACTATGCAGACCACTGTATGAAACAATGTTCATCTTCATACTGCCGCCACCTTAGACCGTTAACTATGCAGACCACTGTATGAAACAATGTTCATCTTCATACTGCCGGCACCTTAGACCGTTAACTGTGCGGAACACTGTACGAAACAATGTTCATCTTCATACTGCCGCCACCTTAGACCGTTAACTATGCAGACCACTGTATGAAACAATGTTCATCTTCATACTGCCGCCACCTTAGACCGTTAACTATGCAGACCACTGTATGAAACAATGTTCATCTTCATACTGCCAACACCTTAGACTGTTAACTATGCAGACCACTGTATGAAACAATGTTCATCTTCATACTGCCGGCACCTTAGACCGTTAACTATGCAGACCACTGTACGAAACAATGTTCATCTTCATACTGCCGCCACCTTAGACCATTAACTGTGCAGACCACTGTACGAAACAATGTTCATCTTCATACTGCCGCCACCTTAGACCGTTAACTATGCAGACCACTGTATGAAACAATGTTCATCTTCATACTGCCGGCACCTTAGACCGTTAACTGTGCAGAACACTGTATGAAACAATGTTCATCTTCATACTGCCGCCACCTTAGACCGTTAACTGTGCAGAACACTGTATGAAAAATGTTCATCTTCATACTGCCGGCACCTTAGACCATTAACTATGCAGAACACTGTACGAAACAATGTTCATCTTCATACTGCCGGCACCTTAGACCGCTAACTATGCGGAACACTGTATGAAATAATGTTCATCATCATACTGCCGGCACCTTAGACCGTTAACTGTGCAGAACACTGTATGAAACAATGTTCATCTTCATACTGCCGGCACCTTAGACCATTAACTATGCAGAACACTGTACGAAATAATGTTCATCATCATACTGCCGGCACCTTAGACCGCTAACTATGCAGAACACTGTATGAAACAATATTCATCTCATAGTGGAAAATCCATATAGGACGGTTATATCCAAAGGGAATTAATAAGTGATAAAATCGACCATAGGGTCTTATCTCCTACTACAGTGGAGGCAATAAAGCCAGATGATCCTCATTTATGAAGATTATTAGTCGTTCATCTCATTAGAGGCGGAATCAGAGCCAAACACAGACTTAATGTGACTACAAACAGACTCCAACAATATCATCAAAACACATTCAGACTGTTGTACTGAACATGAATGTTGATATCAGACACTGACCAGGACTGTCACATGGTGAGTCACTTTGTCTGGTGGTGAATGTTTATATCAGACACTGACCAGGACTGTCACATGGTGAGTCACTTTGTCTGGTGGTGAATGTTTGTATCAGACATTGACCAGGACTGTCACATGGTGAGTCACTTTGTCTGGTGGTGAATGTTTATATCTGACACTGACCAGGACTGTCACATGGTGAGTCACTTTGTCTGGTGAATGTTTATATCAGACACTGACCAGGACTGTCACATGGTGAGTCACTTTGTCTGGTGGTGAATGTTTATATCAGACACTGACCAGGACTGTCACATGGTGAGTCACTTTGTCTGGTAGTGAATGTTGATATCAGACCCTGACCAGGACTGTCACATGGTGAGTCACTTTGCCGCTGGTGAATGTTTGCATCAGACACTGACCGGGACTGTCACATGGTGAGTCACTTTGTCTGGTGGTGAATGTTTGCATCAGACACTGACCGGGACTGTCACATGGTGAGTCACTTTGTCTGGTGGTGAATGTTTACATCAGACACTGACCAGGACTGTCACATGGTGAGTCACTTTGTCTGGTGGTGAATGTTTACATCAGACACTGACCAGGACTGTCACATGGTGAGTCACTTTGTCTGGTGGTGAATGTTTACATCAGACACTGACCAGGACTGTCACATGGTGAGTCACTTTGTCTGGTGGTGAATGTTTACATCAGACACTGACCAGGACTGTCACATGGTGAGTCACTTTGTCTGGTGGTGAATGTTTATATCTGACACTGACCAGGACTGTCACATGGTGAGTCACTTTGTCTGGTGGTGAATGTTTACATCAGACACTGACCAGGACTGTCACATGGTGAGTCACTTTGTCTGGTGGTGAATGTTTACATCAGACACTGACCAGGACTGTCACATGGTGAGTCACTTTGTCTGGTGAATGTTTACATCAGACACTGACCAGGACTGTCACATGGTGAGTCACTTTGTCTGGTGAATGTTTATATCAGACACTGACCAGGACTGTCACATGGTGAGTCACTTTGTCTGGTGAATGTTTGTATCAGACACTGACCAGGACTGTCACATGGTGAGTCACTTTGTCTGTTGAATGTTTATATCAGACACTGACCAGGACTGTCACATGGTGAGTCACTTTGTCTGGTGAATGTTTATATCAGACACTGACCAGGACTGTCACATGGTGAGTCACTTTGTCTGGTGGTGAATGTTTGTATCAGACACTGACCAGGACTGTCACACGGTGAGTCACTTTGTCTGGTGAATGTTTACATCAGACACTGACCAGGACTGTCACATGGTGAGTCACTTTGTCTGGTGGTGAATGTTTACATCAGACACTGACCAGGACTGTCACATGGTGAGTCACTTTGTCTGGTGGTGAATGTTTATATCTGACACTGACCAGGACTGTCACATGGTGAGTCACTTTGTCTGGTGGTGAATGTTTATATCAGACACTGACCAGGACTGTCACATGGTGAGTCACTTTGTCTGGTGAATGTTGATATCAGACACTGACCAGGACTGTCACATGGTGAGTCACTTTGTCTGGTAGTGAATGTTTATATCAGACACTGACCAGGACTGTCACATGGTGAGTCACTTTGTCTGGTGAATGTAGTAAATAACGAGGACTCTCACACTTTGTCTGGTGAATGTTTATATCAGATACTAAGTACGACTGTATTATTGTATTATATAAAGTGACTTTGCTGCCTTTTCTTCAGAACGCTCGACAATTACGAGATCAATCACGATCCACGGAGACCGGTTTGTGAAGTGCCTCTTGATAACACGTAGGTGGAGATAGCGTCTTAATTACACCTAATTACGGCTGATTGGAGGAGGAGAGATGAGGCTGGTATTGATTCTCTCTGAATGCAGGCTCAAGTCCCATGTAGGTTTTACTGATGGTGAGTCGGGTATAGTTCAGAGGGGAATATAGCTTCACGTTTGTTTAGTATGGTCTATTTAGTTAACGGTGGAATATAGTTTTTAATTCTGTTGAGTGTGTTATAGTAAAGGGCGGAATAGAGGTTTCATTTCTTTTGTGTAACGTATAGTAAACGGTGGAATACAGGTTTTACTTTTAATCTCAAATGTGATAAAGTAAGCATTTTAGCAGCTGAAATGCCCATGCTCAACAAACGATGTAGATGGAAGCAGTCATTTCTCACATGGGAGTAATGACCGATGACTGTCATGGTTCCAATGAATTTAGGTCAATGAAATGTTTAGATGGAAAAGAATGGCAGTGCTCAGACGGATCTGTTTAGAAATGGATCAGAGACTATCGAGGACTGAGAGGGAGAAAAGAGATTATAAAAAGCGAGCATCAAACGACACAAACAGTGGGTGGATGGCGGCGGAGTGGCGGAGTGACTGCCGCGTGGCCCTCAATTAGCGACGTGATTACTACATCAATGATGACGTTATGAGGTGAGAGAACTGGCCTCTGGTGTAATCAGATTGAACGACGTGTCACTCCAGTAAACAGTGATTACACTTCTGTAAAATAGAGGTATGAGTTGGGACATGGCGGGCGAGAGACACAGTTAGAACAGTCACCCATCACAGTCTACACCACTCAATACACGAGGGGGGTGAGAGACACAGTTATAACAGTCACCCATCACAGTCTACACCACTCAATACACGAGGGGGGTGAGAGGCAGAGTTATAACAGTCACCCAGTACAGTCTACACCACTCAATACACGAGGGGGGTGAGAGGCAGAGTTATAACAGTCACCCATCACAGTCTAAACCACTCAATACACGAGGGGACTGACAGGCAGAGTTATAACAGTCACCCAGTACAGTCTACACCACTCAATACACGAGGGGGGTGAGAGGCACAGTTATAACAGTCACCCAGTACAGTCTACAACACTCAATACACGAGGGGGGTGAGAGGCAGAGTTATAACAGTCACCCAGTACAGTCTACACCACTCAATACACGAGGGGGGTGAGAGGCAGAGTTATAACAGTCACCCATCACAGTCTACACCACTCAATACACGAGGGGGGTGAGAGGCAGAGTTATAACAGTCACCCATCACAGTCTACACCACTCAATACACGAGGGGGGTGAGAGGCAGAGTTATAACAGTCACCCATCACAGTCTACACCACTCAATACACGAGGGGGGTGAGAGGCAGAGTTATAACAGTCACCCATCACAGTCTACACCACTCAATACACGAGGGGGGTGAGAGGCAGAGTTATAACAGTCACCTATTACAGTCTACACCACTCAATACACGAGGGGGGTGAGAGGCAGAGTTATAACAGTCACCCAGTACAGTCTACACCACTCAATACACGAGGGGGGTGAGAAGCAGAGTTATAACAGTCACCTATTACAGTCTACACCACTCAATACATGAGGGGGGTGAGAGACACAGTTATAACAGTCACCCATTACAGTCTACACCACTCAATACACGAGGGGGGTGAGAGGCAGAGTTATAACAGTCACCTATTACAGTCTACACCACTCAATACACGAGGGGACTGAGAGGCACAGTTAGAACAGTCACCCAGTACAGTCTACACCACTCAATACACGAGGGGGGTGAGAAGCAGAGTTATAACAGTCACCTATTACAGTCTGCACCACTCAATACACGAGGGGGGTGAGAGGCAGAGTTATAACAGTCACCCATCACAGTCTACACCACTCAATACACGAGGGGGGTGAGAGGTAGAGTTATAACAGTCACCCATTACAGTCTACACCACTCAATACACGAGGGGGGTGAGAGGCAGAGTTATAACAGTCACCCAGTACAGTCTACACCACTCAATACACGAGGGGGGCGAGAGGCAGAGTTATAACAGTCACCCATTACAGTCTACACCACTCAATACACGAGGGGGCTGGTGAACAAAGCTCGTTCGTTTCTGGTGCTGATCTGAACGATGCGACAACGCTAACGATAAACGACATCCTGAATGACTTTTTTCCTTTCAGTGTTGTATGACAAGACAGAGGATATTATCTAAATGACCTTTTAGAGACGTTAGATTACTTTTATCATCAAAAGATCTTCTGCTTAGAACACATTATTTCATACAACACTAAAGCCCCTACTACAAATCTATGATACTGTTTTGTCGTTCGTAGTTTATTCAATGGCCCCCTGGACAACCAGGAAAAACTTTCAGCGACTTCTACGACGACTATTATTACACCTCCTAACTTTAGGCAGTACTGTACTATATGGTGGTCACTGTTTCAACAACAAACTATCAAATACTTGAAGGTGCGCAGTAATACAACTGCCTACAACCAGACATCACAGCCATCTCTATGACGACCTTCACCTGCCATCATTACAACAATCAGACGTCACAGCCATCTCTATGACGACCTTCACCTGCCATCATTACAACAATCAAACATCACCGCCATCTCTATGACGACCTTCACCCACCATCATTACAACAACCTACAACCAGACGTCACAGCCATCTCTATGACGACCTTCACCTACCATCATTACAACAATCAGACATCACCGCCATCTCTATGACAACCTTCACCTACCATCATTACAACAATCAAACATCACCACCATCTCTATAACGACCTTCACCTACCATCATTACAACAATCAGACGTCACCGCCATCTCTATGACGACCTTCACCTACCATCATTACAACAACCTACAATCAGACATCACAGCCATCTCTATGACGACCTTTACCTGCCATCATTACAACAATCAGACTTCACAGCCATCTCTATGACGACCTTTACCTACCATCATTACAACAACCTACAATCAGACATCACAGCCATCTCTATGACGACCTTCACCTGCCATCATTACAACAATCAGACACCACAGCCATCTCTATGACGACCTTCACCTACCATCATTACAACAATCAGACATCACAGCCATCTCTATGACGACCTTCACCTACCATCATTACAACAATCAGACGTCACAGCCATCTCTATGACGACCTTCACCTGCCATCATTACAACAACCTACAACCAGACATCACAGCCATCTCTATGACGACCTTCACCTACCATCATTACAACAATCAGACACCACAGCCATCTCTATGACGACCTTCACCTACCATCATTACAACAATCAGACACCACAGCCATCTCTATGACGACCTTCACCTACCATCATTACAACAATCAAACATCACCACCATCTCTATAACGACCTTCACCTACCATCATTACAACAATCAGACGTCACAGCCATCTCTATGACGACCTTCACCTACCATCATTACAACAATCAGACACCACAGCCATCTCTATGACGACCTTCACCTACCATCATTACAACAATCAAACATCACCACCATCTCTATAACGACCTTCACCTACCATCATTACAACAATCAGACACCACAGCCATCTCTATGACGACCTTCACCTACCATCATTACAACAATCAGACACCACAGCCATCTCTATGACGACCTTCACCTACCATCATTACAACAATCAGACACCACAGCCATCTCTATGACGACCTTCACCTGCCATCATTACAACAATCAGACATCACCGCCATCTCTATGACGACCTTCACCTACCATCATTACAACAATCAGACATCACCGCCATCTCTATGACGACCTTCACCTACCATCATTACAACAATCAGACATCACCGCCATCTCTATGACGACCTTCACCTACCATCATTACAACAATCAGACATCACCACCATCTCTATAACGACCTTCACCTACCATCATTACAACAATCAGACACCACAGCCATCTCTATGACGACCTTCACCTACCATCATTACAACAATCAGACGTCACAGCCATCTCTATGACGACCTTCACCTGCCATCACTACAACAACCTACAATCAGACATCACATCCATCTCTATGACGACCTTCACCTGCCATCATTACAACAATCAGACATCACAGCCATCTCTATGACGACCTTCACCTGCCATCATTACAACAATCAGACATCACCGCCATCTCTATGACGACCTTCACCTACCATCATTACAACAATGAGACATCACCGCCATCTCTATGACGACCTTCACCTACCATCATTACAACAACCTACAATCAGACATCACAATGTACTATCGTTATCATCATCTCAATGACGAACGAATGATCAACTACTTCTACAACCTACAATCAGGCTCTAGGTAATGACCGCTGACACTATGACTACCGTCACAGCAGGTCAGTGAGACCTTGACCCGCCACCCTCACAGTAGAATACCGGTCAGGGCAGGTACCCCCCTCTACCATCCCCCTCTACCCCCCCCCCCCGCCCTGTGATCTGGGCGGCCCGGAGGGGGTCAGACCCTGGAGTGGGGCGGGATTGTACCCCGCGGGCCGCAGAGGGCACGGCGGGTGACGGGGAGGGATCAAAGCGCGTAAAACACCTCTCAGGCGCTTTGAAGTACTCTGAGTGATTGACGTGTGGGGGCGGGGCCCACACCTGAATGTGGGGTGAGTGGGGAATCAGGGGTCAGGGCGGGTTTAGGTATACGGCCCTAATGCTCTCCCAGGTGCATAGTTATTGTGGAAGGTTTCTTGTGTCGTTCGCCTAACTAAAGCCTAACGCCCGCCTAACGCCCGCCTAATGACGTATCATGAAGGTCGTTATCGTGAGGCGTTCCTCGAAGGACAGATGAGTGATAGGTCGCCATCATTCTCCATACACAGGTTTAATCACTCTCCATACACAGGTTTAATCACTCTCCATACACAGGAGTTTATAGAGATAAACAGGTTTAATCACTCTCCATACACAGGTTTAATCATTCTCCATACACAGGTTTAATCATCATTTTCCATACACAGGTTTAATCATTCTCCATACACAGGTTTAATCATCATTCTCCATACACAGGTTTAATCATTCTCCATACACAGGTTTAATCACTCTCCATACACAGGAGTTTACAGAGATAAACAGGTTTAATCATTCTCCATACACAGGTATAATCATTCTCCATACACAGGTTTAATCACTCTCCATACACAGGAGTTTACAGAGATAAACAGGTTGAATCACTCTCCATACACAGTGATAGCCGGGTTTAATCACTCTCCCTACACTGGAGTTTACAGAGATAAACAGGCTTAATCATTCAATCATTTTAATATCATTTAATCATTTAGTAATCGGTGGTTCTACATTTTGTGACTTAACGATCCCGGTTTCCTCTCTATTGTGCACAGAGTGATTGCTAGTTCCGTCACCACCAGCCAGCACTTCTAAGACTGTAGTCGGGGAACAACAAACAGTCGTTAGAGTCCATGTATAATCATATCTCGGGGTCGGGTCAGTCTAGTGGTGGCGTGTTCGCTCTTCAGCACAGGGCATGGGAAGCCTGTCCCTGCTGTGTGGTGGTTCAGGTGAGCCCGTGCACACAAGTGCTGCGGGTTCGCCTGGATTACGTAACTCGGCTTGTATATAAGGCCGAGTCCGCAGCAGGCCGACAGGTTACTCTGTGCGCTCTCTCTGTGAAGAGGGAATCCTCGTGAGCCTCACACAGGGAGAACCTCTCGGTGGTAGAACAGTCCATGTGCTCTACGTCCCCTCGGCTTTACCTGACATTCCCGTGTCAGGGTACTGTACAGATCAGTGGTCCCCGGATCACTGAGAACTGTTAATAAACATTACCGTTCATTAAAGTTGACGGGTCTGGTTTTGTGTTGCTAGGATATGGTTAGTCATCTGGCGTTTATACCGAGAACTAATTGAACCACCCTATGTGAGTTCTCATGGGGTAGCAGTAAACATAGCAGGATTAGATCTATCTGAAGGTGGGAAATAAAACTTTAGGAGGACAGAGCCACTACATATGAGACAGGGCTCAATCCCCCCTGTGGCAAACCCAGTTTGAAAAGATCTACTCGCCACCTTGTTTGTCGTTCTGTAAGATGCCCACCCCCATAACGCAATGGCTATGTGCCCTATGTAAGACGTGGGTCAGGCGTGAAAGGGACGCGAGAATCCAAAGTCAGAGGTAAAATATCATTCTCTGTTTTTTTCTGATTATGTGAACGGTGTTCAGTGCATCCATGAGGAATCAAACTAGTTTGATTTGCCGAGGACTGTTTTGTCGATTAGTGGTTTCACATTTTCCTGAATTTGCTGAGCATGCTTCTCGTTTCCTAAATTTCCGGTATTATGCCGAAATGATTCATATTTAATTTGTAGATCCCACTTAGCAGCTCTGGAGGCTGGGACATGCTGTCGGTCAGCATTCATAGATCTGACATCAGAAGTTTTAATATCACAAGTATAGATACAGAACGACAGAAGAACCACCACACACCAAGCACCCCATACAAAACACCACCTCACACCAAGCACCCCATACAAAATACCACACCAAGCACCCCATACAAAACACCAACCCACACCAAGCACCCCATACAAAACACCACCCCACACCAAGCACCTCATACAAAACACCGCCCCACACCATGCACCCCATACAAAACAACACACCAAGCACCCCATACAAAACACCACCCAACACCAAGCACCCCATACAAAACACCGACTCACACCAAGCACCCCATACAAAATACCACACCAAGCACCCCATACAAAACACCAGCCCACACCAAGCGCCCCATACAAAACACCACCTCACACCAAGCGCCCCATACAAAACACCACACCAAGCGCCCAATACAAAACACCACCTCACACCAAGCACCCCATACAAAATACCACACCAAGCACCCCATACATAACACCAACCCACACCAAGCACCCCATACAAAACACCACCCCACACCAAGCACCCCATACAAAACAACACCCCACACCAAGCGCCCCATACAAAACACCACCTCACACCAAGCACCCCATACAAAATACCACACCAAGCACCCCATACAAAACACCACCTCACACCAAGCGCCCCATACAAAATACCACACCAAGCGCCCCATACAAAACACCACCCCACACAAAGCGCCCCATACAAAACACACCACACCAAGCACCCCATACAAAACAACACCCCACACCAAGCGCCCCATACAAAATACCACACCAAGCACCCCATACAAAACACCACCCCACACAAAGCGCCCCATACAAAACAACACACCAACCCCCATACAAAACCACACCCCACACCAAGCACCCCATAAAAAACAACACCCCACACCAATCACCCAAATACAAAACACCACACCAAGCACCCCATACAAAACACCACCCCACACCAAGCACCCCATACAAAACACCACCCCAAGCGCCCATATAAAACACCACCCAACACCAAGCACCCCATACAAAACAGCACCTCACACCAAGCACCCCATACAAATAACCACACCACACCAAGCACCCCATACAGAACACCACACCAAATACCCCATACAGAACACCACACCAAATACCCCATACAAAACATCACACCAAATACCCCATACAAAACATCACATCAACCTCTCCATACAAAACGCCAAACCACACCAATCTCCCCGCCCATTCCATACGAGCCACCCTACACTCTCCCCCCCCCCCCCCCCCCCCGCCCCGCCCCGTCTGAGTCCGGGTCCCTCCATGCATACTAACTGCCTCTGACCCGCTCCCGGCATACAGAGTGCAGGGTCTCAGTATCACAATACAAACTGCCCCCCGCTCTGTCCACCCGCCGCTAGAGGGGGCGTGCTACGGAGTGCTGTAAGTGGGAGAACGCATGCGCACAATCCTGACTCACAGCGGGCAATAATGACGGAGCGGAGAATTACAGGTGACACAGAGGGACAGTGTCAGAGTGGAGAATTACAGGTGGCACAGAGGGCCAGTGTCAGAGTGGAGAAAATTGATTTGGCCGTAAAGCTATCATGTCAAAATATGAAATTGTTTTGCTTATCCTTTTGTAAATAACTAGGAGACTATTAAGTTGGTGGTCAATAATCTACAATAAGTATGCACGGACTGTATCCGATTCCCCGTGTTTTATGTTTTATGTCACACGGCACTTGAGTTATTACGTCAAATTAAATTGATATTTAATAGAATTACTCTTCTATAGAACAAAGATAATATTAATATAATGCAGCATATCACCCCTGCAGATTAACTGAACAGAGTAAGGTCAGTAATTAACGAGAAAAGGTAGAATAACACAGCGTCTGGACGCGATGCAGGCCGGGACTTCCGGTGGGCGGTAGCTGGTGCGCGGCGTGTTTGGCGGGAAACCCGTCTTAATGTCGTCTGGGTGGCTCGCTGGTACCGGCGGGGTGAGTAGCGCGGAATGGGTACCGGCCTCTGTGTGAGAGCGAGGCTTATCCCAGACTGAGCCTAAATGAGAGGTGATACGTCTCCGCCTACAGCCCGCCTAAAGCCCGCCTACAGCCCGCCTACAGCCCGCCTACAGCCCGCCTACAGCCCGCCTCACAGCCCGCCTACAGCCCGCCTACAGCCCGCCTACAGCCCGCCTACAGCCCGCCTCACAGCCCGCCTACAGCCCGCCTACTGCCCGCCTACAGCCCGCCTACAGCCCGCCTACAGCCCGCCTACAGCCCGCCTACTGCCCGCCTACAGCCCGCCTAAAGCCCGCCTAAAGCCCGCCTCACAGCCCGCCTAAAGCCCGCCTCACGGCCTAGTGTACGCCTGAGTCACGTGACCTTGTTGTCGGGAGTCGTTCATCCCGGGATGTCGTAAAGGGTCGTTAGCGACAGTCCGTAAGTCGTGCTGGTCAGAGGACTGCGGACACGATGGTGGAGATTGTCAGGGAGACGTGTGTGGGTTTTTTAAAGTTGATTTAAAAATATGACTTGTGGCGCTCAAGTGACTAGGATCCCTTATATACAATAGTCAGATCAGGGAGAACAGTCTAACGAGAAAGTACCGCAAAATTCTCCAGATGAAGGTTTGGACGTAGATTTTTTTTCTTTTTTCTTTTTTTTCTTATTTGCCTAATATATGTTCTTGATGAAGATAAGTGACTGGTATTGAGACATTGTTTTGATCAGGGAAGCATCAGTTCTCCAACCTGCTTTATTTCATCTGAGTCCGGGCTTGTATTCCGGCACCCTCCGTCTCCGGTACGTAGGAGATAAAGTGACCTCTCATTGGACACCTGTCAATCACAACCTGGACTTTGCCAATCAAAATGGATCTATGTTTTCTTATATGTAGCCGAAATAACAGGCAAAGCTGGTATTCAACATTCACTGAGAAGTAGTATGAGTAAACGTCGTTACTGAGTCTGTAGTGACGTGAAGAAACGTCATGAGAGTACTATGAGTAAACGTAGTTACTGAGTCTGTAGTGACATGAAGAAACGTCATGAGAGTACTATGAGTAAACGTAGTTACTGAGTCTGTAGTGACATGAAGAAACGTCATGAGAGTACTATGAGTAAACGTAGTTACTGAGTCTGTAGTGACGTGAAGAAACGTCATGAGAGTACTATGAGTAAACGTAGTTACTGAGTCTGTAGTGACATGAAGAAACGTCATCAGAGTACTATGAGTAAACGTAGTTACTGAGTCTGTAGTGACGTGAAGAAACGTCATGAGAGTACTATGAGTAAACGTAGTTACTGAGTCTGTAGTGACATGAAGAAACGTCATGAGAGTACTATGAGTAAACGTAGTTACTGAGTCTGTAGTGACGTGAAGAAACGTCATGAGAGTACTATGAGTAAACGTAGTTACTGAGTCTGTAGTGACGTGAAGAAACGTCATGAGAGTACTATGAGTAAACGTAGTTACTGAGTCTGTAGTGACGTAAAGAAACGTCATGAGAGTACTATGAGTAAACGTAGTTACTGAGTCTGTAGTGACATGAAGAAACGTCATGAGAGTACTATGAGTAAACGTAGTTACTGAGTCTGTAGTGACGTGAAGAAACGTCATGAGAGTACTATGAGTAAACGTAGTTACTGAGTCTGTAGTGACGTGAAGAAACGTCATGAGAGTACTATGAGTAAACGTAGTTACTGAGTCTGTAGTGACGTAAAGAAACGTCCTGAGAGTACTATGAGTAAACGTAGTTACTGAGTCTGTAGTGACGTGAAGAATACATGAGAGTACTATGAGTAAACGTAGTTACTGGGTCTGTATTGACGTGAAGAAATGTCATCAGAGTACTTTGAGTAAACGTAGTTACTGAGTCTGTAGTGACGTGAAGAATACATGAGAGTACTATGAGTAAACGTAGTTACTGAGTCTGTAGTGACGTGAAGAAACGTCATGAGAGTACTATGAGTAAACGTAGTTACTGAGTCTGTAGTGACGTGAAGAAACATCATGAGAGTACTATGAGTAAACGTAGTTACTGAGTCTGTAGTGACGTGAAGAAACGTCATGAGAGTACTATGAGTAAACGTAGTTACTGAGTCTGTAGTGACGTGAAGAATACATGAGAGTACTATGAGTAAACGTAGTTACTGAGTCTGTATTGACGTGAAGAAACGTCATCAGAGTACTTTGAGTAAACGTCGTTACTGAGTCTGTAGTGACGTGAAGAAACGTCATGAGAGTACTATGAGTAAACGTAGTTACTGAGTCTGTAGTGACGTGAAGAATACATGAGAGTACTATGAGTAAACGTAGTTACTGGGTCTGTATTGACGTGAAGAAACGTCATGAGAGTACTATGAGTAAACGTAGTTACTGAGTCTGTAGTGACGTGAAGAAACGTCATGAGAGTACTATGAGTAAACGTAGTTACTGAGTCTGTAGTGACGTGAAGAAACGTCATGAGAGTACTATGAGTAAACGTAGTTACTGAGTCTGTAGTGACGTGAAGAAACGTCATGAGAGTACTATGAGTAAACGTCGTTACTGAGTCTGTAGTGACGTGAAGAATACATGAGAGTACTATGAGTAAACGTAGTTACTGGGTCTGTATTGACGTGAAGAAATGTCATCAGAGTACTTTGAGTAAACGTAGTTACTGAGTCTGTAGTGACGTGAAGAAACGTCATGAGAGTACTATGAGTAAACGTAGTTACTGAGTCTGTAGTGACGTGAAGAAACGTCATGAGAGTACTATGAGTAAACGTAGTTACTGAGTCTGTAGTGACGTGAAGAATACATGAGAGTACTATGAGTAAACGTAGTTACTGAGTCTGTAGTGACGGCTGTAAAGAAATGCCATGGGAGTAGAGGTCGTTCATGCCGGGCCTGAACATTATTTATCTGTCATGCCCAGCATTCAGCGGCATTTCATCCAGAATCTTTTATGCCACTACTTGCATACGGATTGTATTCAGGTGACCAATCAGCTTCTAGAACGTGAGCTACTTCCAAATGCTTGCTAACATGATGCAGAATATTACAACGATCTATACAACCTGTTCCATGTCTAACGCCATTCTGATATGAAAAATAAATATACATTTGAGGAAATCTGGCTATAATCGCGTTCTTAGTCATTTTGACATGTTGTTGACATCGCCATCTTGTTGACATTGACGGGGTCATCTCTGGTGACGCTGTCAAACTAAGACAACCTGCGGCGTAACACTTTGCAGCACGATTATGATTTAAAATCGGCCTGAAAAAAAAACCACGTCCTTTATACAAAATAAACGCCATCAGAATATGAGGAAATGTGTGTAAACTCACCGAAATCCTGATCACAAACGGTCAGAAGCTCGGACAGCAATCCACGCTACGATGACAGGTCATAATAACCTGAATAGTCTATGGTGATCGGTGTATGGGTTTGACGTATTAATAATCTGAATAGTTCACAGATCGGTGTATGGGTTTGACGTATTAATAATCTGAATAGTCCACAGTGATTGGTGTATGGGTTTGACGTATTAATAATCTGAATAGTTCACAGATCGGTGTATGGGTTTGACGTATTAATAATCTGAATAGTCCACAGTGATTGGTGTATGGGTTTGACGTATTAATAATCTGAATAGTCCACGGTGATCGGTATATGGGTTTGACGTATTAATAATCTGAATAGTCCACAGTGATCGGTGTATGGGTTTGACGTATTAATAATCTGAATAGTCCACAGTGATTGGTGTATGGGTTTGACGTATTAATAATCTGAATAGTCCGTGGTGATCGGTGTATGGGTTTGACGTATTAATAATCTGAATAGTCTGCGGTGATCGGTGTATGGGTTTGACGTATTAATAATCTGAATAGTCCATAGATTGGTGTATGGGTTTGACGTATTAACAATCTGAATAGTCCACAGATCGGTGTATGGGTTTGACGTATTAATAATCTGAATAGTCCACAGTGATCGGTGTATGGGTTTGACGTATTAATAATCTGAATAGTCCATAGATTGGTGTATGGGTTTGACGTATTAACAATCTGAATAGTCCACAGTGATTGGTGTATGGGTTTGACGTATTAATAATCTGAATAGTCCACAGTGATTGGTGTATGGGTTTGACGTATTAATAATCTGAATAGTCCACAGTGATCGGTGTATGGGTTTGACGTATTAATAATCTGAATAGTCCACAGATCGGTGTATGGGTTTGACGTATTAATAATCTGAATAGTCCGCGGTGATCGGTTTATGGGTTTGACGTATTAATAATCTGAATAGTCCACAGATTGGTGTATGGGTTTGACGTATTAATAATCTGAATAGTCCGTGGTGATCGGTGTATGGGTTTGACGTATTAATAATCTGAATAGTCCACGGTGATCGGTGTATGGGTTTGACGTATTAATAATCTGAATAGTCCACAGATCGGTGTATGGGTTTGACGTATTAATAATCTGAATAGTCCGCGGTGATCGGTTTATGGGTTTGACGTATTAATAATCTGAATAGTCCACAGATTGGTGTATGGGTTTGACGTATTAATAATCTGAATAGTCCGTGGTGATCGGTGTATGGGTTTGACGTATTAATAATCTGAATAGTCCACGGTGATCGGTGTATGGGTTTGACGTATTAATAATCTGAATAGTCCGCGGCGATTGGTGGATGGGTTTGACATATTAATAATCTGAATAGTCCGCGGCGATTGGTGTATGGGTTTGACATATTAATAATCTGAATAGTCCGCAGCGATTGGTGTATGGGTTTGACATATTAATAATCTGAATAGTCCGCGGCGATTGGTGTATGGGTTTGACATATTAATAATCTGAATAGTCCGCGGCGATTGGTGTATGGGTTTGACATATTAATAATCTGAATAGTCCACGGCGATTGGTGTATGGGTTTGACATATTAATAATCTGAATAGTCCGCGGCGATTGGTGTATGGGTTTGACATATTAATAATCTGAATAGTCCACGGTGATTGGTGTATGGGTTTGACGTATTAATAATCTGAATAGTCCACAGTGATTGGTGTATGGGTTTGACGTATTAATGATCTGAATAGTCCACGGTGATCTGTGTATGGGTTTGACGTATTTAAAATATGAAGAGTCCACAGATGTATCTAGTTTGATGAGGTGAATGCTGATATCATAAATCCACTGTCGTGTCGATATCCTACAGTCGCCACACTGTCTTGTCGCCGATGACAGTCCCACACACGGGTCGATCCCGCTGGGGTTGCTCGCAGCTTAAACCCATTCACGTAGCGGTTAAGATTAATGTCAATCGGAGCACTTCACACATATCAGTGTATCGAGTTTGACGTTGTGATTTCTCATATATAAAAACCGGACAGAAGGCCCTGCCGACAGCCGCTCGTCAAACCCTCACAGCCGAATTTGATGTGATTTCTGGTTTATAAAAACCGGGACGGAAGGCCTTGCCGACATCCGGTCGTCAAACTCTGACCGTCAGAGCCCTGACGTCACCCTGACGCCGTGTCCGACATCCCGGTGGCCGCAGTCGGCGTCGTGTGGACGCAGTGTGACGTTGTGGTTCACGTCAGTACTCCGACAACTCCTCACAGATCCGTAACTCGTGTCTCAGCTCGTAACTCCTGATAAATAAATCTAAACGGAAGACATGCGTCCACACATCGTACACCAGCCGTTCAGTAATCACCTCAAGTCGCCAAGACGGAGAGGAACGCGGCCGATGACGTCACAATACTGACCTATTTACTCCGCGTCGACTCCGCTCTCTTTCCTGAGATCCCGCGCTCTACTTCCTGCGGCCGTTTGTATCTCTGCACCGACCTGCCGGAAGGATCTGCTGGGAGAGTGCAGCGACCCCCATGTGAACAACAAGTAGCAAACGGAAATCGCAGCCTACGGAAAGGTTAGAGTAGTATACAATAATGAGCTATTTACACATTTAAAACATATTTATGCTGTTTGGGGGGGGGGGGGGTATTAGGGAGCACACACTTTGCCCATGGACCCCTGGTAATCTTCCCATGTAGTCTATGGTGTGTATTAAGAGAAAACGTGGTTACTGAGCCCGAACGGATGGACGTCCGAGGTCTTATGATACCATAAATATGTCCGACGCCGCAGGCATAGGGACATATTTATGGCATTAAAAGGCCGGGAATGGCATCCCTACGGTATCTCATTGTTACATAGGTGAATATCAAGAAAAACGCCATTTTCTATATTTGTTTTACGTACCTGTTCGCCTGATACATTCACTATGTTCACAGTGCGCTCAAATATTCACTACGGGCGCAGTGCCCCCAAACAGTATTTCTACTGCACCTCTAGTAGCGGGTAGTATTTCATAGACGTTCGGCCATATTTAGGTATGTAAGAAAATCCCTTTTCAAAAATAATCCCGGGTACAGTAAAGTGCAGATGCCTCCTCCCCTGGACCTCGAGGACGGGCTTTGCTGTTGGACCCTTGTTGCATTCCAAGATGGCCTCAGTTGTCTGATTCCCCCCCCCCCCCCTCTTTGATATTAAATCCTGGATATAGCTTGTATAATATCTGACAAACTAGTGCACCCAGGGGCCTTGCCGCCTGGATCCTAAAAGAGGTATTTCGCCCCTGGACCCATAGCAATAGCCCTAAGTGGTCTCAGATCAGTGGCCATCCTGCTCCTTGACACAAAATCCTAAACACAGTTTGTATAATGTGCTTCTGCAGGTAGATGGGGCTCTGCCACTGGACACCCCCTGATCTCCTTATGTAGCCTCGTCTATGTAATGCCCCCACGCCTAACCATGCCCGACCAGATTGGACCATGCCCGACCAGATTGGACCATGCCCGACCAGACTAGACCTTGCCTGACCATGCCCGACCATGCCCGACCACGCCCGGACCACCCCCGACCATGCCCGACCATGCCCGACCACGCCCGGACCACCCCCGACCATGCCCGACCATGCCCGGACCACACGCTAGACCTGCATCTACATTGTAAAAATGTCTTTTTTATGATGAGTTGTTTGTGAAGCCTTAATAACCCGTCAACACTTCAGGCCTATCAGCCTCACTGCAAGGTGGCGCCACCTCATTCTGTCCCGCCTACTTCCCCCTCCGCCTAATCTCAATCTCACGACAAATCCAGGGGCCCCCGTCCCCCCGCCCCCCCTATCAACTCCTCGTCCATTGTCGACTAAACGCGGGACAGCTGTTCACCTGACCCCCTCACAAGGTCAAGGTCACTATTGGCCCTCTCGGCGCGCATGCGCAATCATTCTCAATTCATCCGTCAGCGCCTTCCGGTGTAGCGCGCCGTCTAGGGGGATGGCTGATCCTCACCTACTCCCCCCTCTCTGCTGATCCTCACCCCCCCCCCCCCCTCCTCTCTGGGCCGAGTTAATACTCCCGGGACTCCGAGTTCTCAATCAATTCACAGAAGGTGATTCATTTTTGTCGGCGATGACGACACGATTAATTCAAAGATGGCGACGCACTCTGCCTGCGTCCAAGGGGCATAGCTGCACAGGGATGACATAGAGACATAGACACACAGACATAGACACAGGGAGAGCACAGAGACAGAGACATAGATATACACGGACGACATAGACACAGAGACATAGCCACTCAGGAATGACATAGACACACACAGACACATAAATACATAGATACACACACAGGTACATGCAGACACATATCCACACATACTTAGACACACAGAGAGACATAGATACATAGACATAGACAGATAAACACATAGATACATAGACACAGTGAAATACATAGACACATACATAACACACAGACACACATACCCATAGACATATCGACATATAGATACATAGATACAGACACACATAGATACACAGAGACATATACACAGCCACACAGACACACACAGACAAACTGACACATAGATGCAGACACACAGACACATAGACATACGCACATAGATACAGACACATAGATACACAGATACATTAACATGCACAGACACACACATACCCATAGACACATAGACATATAGCCACACACACAGATACAAAAATGCACAGAGACAAATTGGCACACAGATACACATTGGCACATGGACACACAGAGAAACATAGACACATGCATAGCGACCCACATACACAAAGAGGCACGAGATGAATATATTCACGATACAAACAAAGCAACAGAGATTCACAGACACAAGGACACATAGATACACACAGACACACATACAAGGCAATACAGGGACACAAAGAGACATAGACACATACACAGACACACAGCCATAAGCAGGTACATAGAAACAAACACAGAGATACATACAGACACCCAGTGTCTCGGTCACCTATCGCCGACGTTCGGCGATAGGTGACCTCGAACTAAGACATAATTCGGCCACAGTTAGGGCGTTTTCTCCTACTATTATATACCTGTGTGTGAATGTCACTCAAATACGACCCTCTCATGGGGGTGTAATGATATTCAGGGACTACGGCCCACTATGGTGCGCTTCATCCCACGAAACGTAATTCAACGTGCTAAGGGCGGGAGTAACGAGATGAACATCATCGTCGCCAATTTAGGAGAGTGACGTTGATTGACATATTTTCGAGCATGCGCAATGGGCACGTCCTGCAAGCTGGACTTCCGGTTAGTAGCAGAGTGGGTATACTCACAGACAAAAACAAAATGGCCGAGGGAGTACGTCGATTCGATCATCGCTAGATTTATTGGCGAGTTCATGTACAACAGCAAAAAAGAGAATACACGTGTGGGTTAAGAAATTACAGCGAACTACTGAAGGAATCACCATAAAAAACGATATTAAAACTGATCTTTTGAAGACTTCGGATGTCACGGATTTTGGACGTACTACTATTTTGATGTGATTATAATGTAAATAAATGCAAAGAATGGTATTTAGACATGAGAATTAAATGTCGTGAAATGTCGTGATGTGCTTAATTTCGACAAATTGTTTACTCTCCAATCGTGGACTTCAACACTGCACATATTTCCGCATGCACCCAAGATACTAGTGGGCGATAATAACCATTTTTCCCAGGGTAACCATTTCTCGCATTACACCGGGGTTCGAACACCCAACCTTTGGATCACAAGACGGATATTCTGACCACGAATCCACTGGCTATAAGAGTGATATGTCGGTTACAAGGCTGTATATATGTATATCATGGGGCAAAGGCAGAATTGGGAGGATTACATGTATGGTATAGTTCGGTTCTTCCGTTGTGTGCCCAAATTGGTCTAGAAAAAGCTGCTACGGCTTAATTATTGACATTATTGTAATTATTTCGAGGTATATAATAATAAGAAATTGGTATACCTGTGTTTGAATTCTTATTTCACCTCACCCCTGTGCCCGGACCCTTGAACCTCGGTCTAAAGACCTCGGTTGAAAGGTGCGGGCACAGGGGTGAGGTAAAATAAGAATTCGGCCACAGGAAAATAGTATTCTTTTATTCCCTACTTGAGGTATGGACGTATTTAAGTGAAGTATTTCTCTCATAGTTCGAGACCAGAGAAGTAAATAGCTTCTAATTATTACCATGGATAAAGATGTTTTCTCATCACTAATGACTAAGATAGTGTTCAATAAATGCAGAATTAATTAAATTAAAGCAACATAATTACTTAAATCCCCGGATGGTAAACCGTAGAGATAAAAACGTCTCTCAGATTAATTATTCAGTCGAGGATGCTACTTCATAAGGAGACATTGTAAATGAAGACTACAGCGAATATTAGACAAACACTCAGAGACTACAGTGAGTATTATACAAACACTCACAAGACTACAGTGAGTATTATACAAACACACAGAGACTACAGTGAGTATTATACAAACACTCAGAGACTACAGTGAGTATTATACAAACACTCACAAGAGACTACAGTGAGTATTATACAAACACTCACCAGACTACAGTGAGTATTATACAAACACTCAGAGACTACAGTGAGTATTATACAAACACTCAGAGACTACAGTGAGTATTATACAAACACTCACCAGACTACAGTGAGTATTATACAAACACTCAGACTACAGATTATAAACAAACACTCACCAGAGACTACAGTGAGTATTATACAAACACTCAGAGACTACAGTGAGTATTATACAAACACTCAGAGACTACAGTGAGTATTATACAAACACTCACCAGAGACTACAGTGAGTATTATACAAACACTCACCAGAGACTACAGTGAGTATTATACAAACACTCAGAGACTACAGTGAGTATTATACAAACACTCAGAGACTACAGTGAGTATTATACAAACACTCACCAGAGACTACAGTGAGTATTATACAAACACTCAGAGACTACAGTGAGTATTATACAAACACTCAGAGACTACAGTGAGTATTATACAAACACTCACCAGAGACTACAGTGAGTATTATACAAACACTCAGAGACTACAGTGAGTATTATACAAACACTCAGAGACTACAGTGAGTATTATACAAACACTCAGAGACTACAGTGAGTATTATACAAACACTCAGAGACTACAGTGAGTATTATACAAACACTCACCAGAGACTACAGTGAGTATTATACAAACACTCAAAGACTACAGTGAGTATTATACAAACACTCAGAGACTACAGTGAGTATTATACAAACACTCAGAGACTACAGTGAGTATTATACAAACACTCAGAGACTACAGTGAGTATTATACAAACACTGACCAGAGACTACAGTGAGTATAATACAAACACTCACCAGACTACAGTGAGTATTATACAAACACTCAGAGACTACAGTGAGTATTATACAAACACTCACCAGAGACTACAGTGAGTATTATACAAACACTCACCAGACTACAATGAGTATTATACAAACACTCAGAGACTACAGTGAGTATTATACAAACACTCACAGACTACAGTGAGTATTATACAAACACTCACCAGAGACTACAGTGAGTATTATACAAACACTCAGAGACTACAGCGAGTATTATACAAACACTCAGAGACTACAGTGAGTATTATACAAACACTCAGAGACTACAGTGAGTATTATACAAACACTCAGAGACTACATTGAGTATTATACAAACACTCAGAGACTACAGTGAGTATTATACAAACACTTACCAGACTACAGTGAGTATTATACAAACACTCACCAGAGACTACAGTGAGTATTATACAAACACTCACCAGACTACAGTGAGTATTATACAAACACTCACCAGAGACTACAGTGAGTATTATACAAACACTCACCAGACTACAGTGAGTATTATACAAACACTTACCAGACTACAGTGAGTATTATACAAACACTCACCAGAGACTACAGTGAGTATTATACAAACACTCACCAGAGACTACAGTGAGTATTATACAAACACTCAGAGACTACAGTGAGTATTATACAAACACTCACCAGACTACAGTGAGTATTAAACAAACACTCAGAGACTAAAGTGAGTATTATACAAACACTCACCAGACTACAGTGAGTATTATACAAACACTCACCAGACTACAGTGAGTATTATACAAACACTCACCAGACTACAGTGAGTATTATACAAACACTCACCAGACTACAGTGAGTATTATACAAACACTCAGAGACTACAGTGAGTATTATACAAACACTCACCAGACTACAGTGAGTATTATACAAACACTCACCAGACTACAGTGAGTATTATACAAACACTCAGAGACTACATTGAGTATTATACAAACACTCAGAGACTACAGTGAGTATTATACAAACACTCAGAGACTACAGTGAGTATTATACAAACACTCACCAGAGACTACAGTGAGTATTATACAAACACTCAGAGACTACAGTGAGTATTATACAAACACTTACCAGACTACAGTGAGTATTATACAAACACTCACCAGAGACTACAGTGAGTATTATACAAACACTCACCAGACTACAGTGAGTATTATACAAACACTCACCAGAGACTACAGTGAGTATTATACAAACACTCACCAGACTACAGTGAGTATTATACAAACACTCAGAGACTACAGTGAGTATTATACAAACACTGACCAGAGACTACAGTGAGTATTATACAAACACTCACCAGAGACTACAGTGAGTATTATACAAACACTCAGAGACTACAGTGAGTATTATACAAACACTCACCAGACTACAGTGAGTATTAAACAAACACTCAGAGACTAAAGTGAGTATTATACAAACACTCAGAGACTACAGTGAGTATTATACAAACACTCACCAGACTACAGTGAGTATTATACAAACACTCACCAGACTACAGTGAGTATTATACAAACACTCACCAGACTACAGTGAGTATTATACAAACACTCAGAGACTACAGTGAGTATTATACAAACACTCAGAGACTACAGTGAGTATTATACAAACACTCACCAGAGACTACAGTGAGTATTATACAAACACTCAGAGACTACAGTGAGTATTATACAAACACTTACCAGACTACAGTGAGTATTATACAAACACTCACCAGAGACTACAGTGAGTATTATACAAACACTCACCAGACTACAGTGAGTATTATACAAACACTCACCAGAGACTACAGTGAGTATTATACAAACACTCACCAGACTACAGTGAGTATTATACAAACACTTACCAGACTACAGTGAGTATTATACAAACACTGACCAGAGACTACAGTGAGTATTATACAAACACTCACCAGAGACTACAGTGAGTATTATACAAACACTCAGAGACTACAGTGAGTATTATACAAACACTCACCAGACTACAGTGAGTATTAAACAAACACTCAGAGACTAAAGTGAGTATTATACAAACACTCACCAGACTACAGTGAGTATTATACAAACACTCACCAGACTACAGTGAGTATTATACAAACACTCACCAGACTACAGTGAGTATTATACAAACACTCACCAGACTACAGTGAGTATTATACAAACACTCAGAGACTACAGTGAGTATTATACAAACACTCACCAGACTACAGTGAGTATTATACAAACACTCACCAGACTACAGTGAGTATTATACAAACACTCAGAGACTACATTGAGTATTATACAAACACTCAGAGACTACAGTGAGTATTATACAAACACTCAGAGACTACAGTGAGTATTATACAAACACTCACCAGAGACTACAGTGAGTATTATACAAACACTCAGAGACTACAGTGAGTATTATACAAACACTTACCAGACTACAGTGAGTATTATACAAACACTCACCAGAGACTACAGTGAGTATTATACAAACACTCACCAGACTACAGTGAGTATTATACAAACACTCACCAGAGACTACAGTGAGTATTATACAAACACTCACCAGACTACAGTGAGTATTATACAAACACTCAGAGACTACAGTGAGTATTATACAAACACTGACCAGAGACTACAGTGAGTATTATACAAACACTCACCAGAGACTACAGTGAGTATTATACAAACACTCAGAGACTACAGTGAGTATTATACAAACACTCACCAGACTACAGTGAGTATTAAACAAACACTCAGAGACTAAAGTGAGTATTATACAAACACTCACCAGACTACAGTGAGTATTATACAAACACTCACCAGACTACAGTGAGTATTATACAAACACTCACCAGACTACAGTGAGTATTATACAAACACTCACCAGACTACAGTGAGTATTATACAAACACTCAGAGACTACAGTGAGTATTATACAAACACTCACCAGACTACAGTGAGTATTATACAAACACTCACCAGAGACTACAGTGAGTATTATACAAACACTCAGAGACTACAGTGAGTATTATACAAACACTTACCAGACTACAGTGAGTATTATACAAACACTCACCAGAGACTACAGTGAGTATTATACAAACACTCACCAGACTACAGTGAGTATTATACAAACACTCACCAGAGACTACAGTGAGTATTATACAAACACTCACCAGACTACAGTGAGTATTATACAAACACTCAGAGACTACAGTGAGTATTATACAAACACTGACCAGAGACTACAGTGAGTATTATACAAACACTCACCAGAGACTACAGTGAGTATTATACAAACACTCAGAGACTACAGTGAGTATAATACAAACACTCACCAGACTACAGTGAGTATTAAACAAACACTCAGAGACTAAAGTAAGTATTATACAAACACTCACCAGACTACAGTGAGTATTATACAAACACTCACCAGACTACAGTGAGTATTATACAAACACTCACCAGACTACAGTGAGTATTATACAAACACTCACCAGACTACAGTGAGTATTATACAAACACTCAGAGATTACAGTGAGTATTATACAAACACTCACCAGACTACAGTGAGTATTATACAAACACTCACCAGACTACAGTGAGTATTATACAAACACTCAGAGACTACAGTGAGTATTATACAAACACTCAGAGACTACAGTGAGTATTATACAAACACTCAGAGACTACAGTGAGTATTATACAAACACTCACCAGAGACTACAGTGAGTATTATACAAACACTCAGAGACTACAGTGAGTATTATACAAACATTCACAGACTACAGTGAGTATTATACAAACACTCACAGACTACAGCAAGTATTATACAAACACTCAGAGACTACAGTGAGTATTATACAAACACTCAGAGACTACAGTGAGTATTATACAAACACTCCCCAGACTACAGTGAGTATTATACAAACACTCACCAGACTACAGTGAGTATTATACAAACACTCACCAGAGACTACAGTGAGTATTATACAAACACTCACCAGACTACAGTGAGTATTATACAAACACTCACCAGATTACAGTGAGTATTATACAAACACTCACCAGATTACAGTGTGTATTATACAAACAATCAGAGACTACAGTGAGTATTATACAAACACTCACCAGAGACTACAGTGAGTATTATACAAACACTCACCAGACTACAGTGAGTATTATACAAACACTCAGAGACTACAGTGAGTATTATACAAACACTCAGAGACTACAGTGAGTATTATACAAACACTCACCAGAGACTACAGTGAGTATTATACAAACACTCACCAGACTACAGTGAGTATTATACAAACACTCAGAGACTACAGTAAGTATTATACAAACACTCACCAGAGACTACAGTGAGTATTATACAAACACTCACCAGACTACAGTGAGTATCATACAAACACTCAGAGACTACAGTAAGTATTATACAAACACTCACCAGAGACTACAGCAAGTATTATACAAACACTCATAGACTACAGTGAGTATTATCCAAACACTCAGAGACTACAGTGAGTATTATACAAACACTCAGAGACTACAGTGAGTATTATACAAACACTCACCAGAGACTACAGTGAGTATTATACAAACACTCAGACTACAGTGAGTATTATACAAACACTCAGAGACTACAGTAAGTATTATACAAACACTCACCAGAGACTACAGTGAGTATTATACAAACACTCAGAGACTACAGTGAGTATTATACAAACACACAGAGACTACAGTGAGTATTATACAAACACTCACAGACTACAGTGAGTATTATACAAAACACTTACCAGAGACTACAGTGAGTATTATACAAACACTCACCATAGACTACAGTGAGTATTATACAAACACTCAGAGACTACAGTGAGTATTATACAAACACTCAGAGACTACAGTGAGTATTATACAAACACTCAGAGACTACAGTGAGTATTATACAAACACTCACTAGACTACAGTGAGTGTTATACAAACACTCAGAGACTACAGTGAGTATTATACAAACACTCAGAGACTACAGTGAGTATAATACAAACACTCAGAGACTACAGTGAGTATTATACAAACACTCACTAGACTACAGTGTGTATTATACAAACACTCACTAGACTACAGTAAGTATTATACAAACACTCACCAGAGACTACAGTGAGTATTATACAAACACTCACCAGACTACAGTGAGTATTATACAAACACACAGAGACTTCAGTGAGTATTATACAAACACTCACAGACTACAGTGAGTATTATACAAAACACTTACCAGAGACTACAGTGAGTATTATACAAACACTCACCATAGACTACAGTGAGTATTATACAAACACTCAGAGACTACAGTGAGTATTATACAAACACTCAGAGACTACAGTGAGTATTATACAAACACTCAGAGACTACAGTGAGTATTATACAAACACTCACTAGACTACAGTGAGTATTATACAAACACTCAGAGACTACAGTGAGTATTATACAAACACTCAGAGACTACAGTGAGTATTATACAAACACTCACTAGACTACAGTGAGTATTATACAAACACTCAGAGACTACAGTAAGTATTATACAAACACTCACCAGAGACTACAGTGAGTATTATACAAACACTCACCAGACTACAGTGAGTATTATACAAACACACAGAGACTACAGTGAGTATTATACAAACACTCACCATAGACTACAGTGAGTATTATACAAACACTCAGAGACTACAGTGAGTATTATACAAACACTCAGAGACTACAGTGAGTATTATACAAACACTCAGAGACTACAGTGAGTATTATACAAACACTCACTAGACTACAGTGAGTATTATACAAACACTCAGAGACTACAGTGAGTATTATACAAACACTCAGAGACTACAGTGAGTATTATACAAACACTCAGAGACTACAGTGAGTATTATACAAACACTCACTAGACTACAGTGTGTATTATACAAACACTCAGAGACTACAGGGAGTATTATACAAACACTCACCATAGACTACAGTGAGTATTATACAAACATTCACCAGACTACAGTGAGTTTAATACAAACACTCTCCAGCTGTCTTTGTGAGAGTTTGTATAAATTCATCAAGTAGTCCGTCGTTTCTTGGCTGTCGAGGAGGGCGATCTAACTTCTAATGAAGGAATAGCTCTCCATGTGAGCACTTAGCGCAACCAGCAAAACCACCTGCAGCTTGTTGCTCATTAGTCCTGCTGGCTCGGCCAAATCATCTTATTTCCGTGCACGGCAAAAGTCAATGGGCAAATCCCTTATTATCGCTCACAATCCTTTTACCTTTAACCGACAAAAAACTAATCCTCACGTTCCTGTAGATCTGCTTCTTGTATAAAAATGCTCATAGATATTGAATTAGGAGCTCATATGTTTCTGAACTCACTAATATTTGGGTGGACTGAAATTTGCTGGTTGTAGATTTGGGCGTGTTATTTCGGTGCTGCGGGAGGGAGGCTGTGTGTACTAATGGCGGGCAGGAACAGCTGCTGCCCTTAATGCTTCATTGTGAGTGATTAAGATCCACGCGAATCGATGGTCTCCCCTCCAGGAGTGAGCGGAGTGACTTTACAAGGCAGCCTCTTCACACTGAGGAACGTACAGAGTAGAGAGAATATAACTCAATATACAACACACACACATACAGAGAATGTCCCTCAATATACAACAGACATGAACATATAGTAGAGAGAATATCCCTGAATATACAACTCACACATGTATATATAGTAGAGAAAACATAACTCAATATACAACAGACATGTACATATAGTAGAGAGAATATCCCTGAATATACAACTCACACATGTATATATAGTAGAGAAAATATAACTCAATATACAACAGACATGTACATATAGTAGAGAGAATATCCCTGAATATACAACTCACACATGTATATATAGTAGAGAAAATATAACTCAATATACAACAAACATGTACATATAGTAGAGAGAATATCACTGAATATACAACTCACACATGTATATATAGTAGAGAAAATGTAACTCAATATACAACAGACATGTACATATAGTAGAGAGAATATCCCTGAATATACAACTCACACATGTATATATAGTAGAGAAAATATAACTCAATATACAACAGACATGTACATATAGTAGAGAGAATATCCCTGAATATACAACTCACACATGTATATATAGTAGAGAAAATATAACTCAATATACAACAAACATGTACATATAGTAGAGAGAATATCACTGAATATACAACTCCTCTCTCACTTCACACCCCTTACCAGTATGCCCTCTCTCTCTCTCTTCACACCTCTCACCACTAAGCCCTCTCTTTCTTACTTCACACCTCTCACCACTAAGCCCTCTCCCTCTCATTTCACACCTCTCACCACTATGCCCCCTCTCACTTCACACCTCTCACCACTATGCCCTCTCTCTCTTCACACCTCTCACCACTATGCCCCCTCTCACTTCACACCTCTCACCACTATGCCCTCTCTCACTCACTTCACACCTCTCACCACTAAGCCCTCTCTCTCTTCACACCTCTCACCACTATGCCCTCTCTCTCTCTTTACACTTCCTACCACTATGCCCTCTCTACTCTTTCTGTTCACACTTATCGTCTCTAAGCCCTCTCTCCTCTCACTATCTTACTTCACACCTCTCGTTGCTAAGCTTTCTCTCTCTCACTTCACACCTCTCGTTGCTAAGCTCTCTCTCTCTCCCTTTCTCTTCACACTTCTCGTGTCTAAGCCTTCTCTCCCTCTCTTCACACCTCTCTCGTCTCTAAGCCCTCTTCTCTCTCTTCACACTTCTCCTGTCCAAGCCCTCTCATCTGTCTCCTTCACACCTCTTGTGTCTAAGCCCTCTCCCTCTCTTCACACTTCTTGTGTCTAAGCCCTCCTTTCTCTCTTCACACTTCTCTTGTGTCTAAGCCCCCTCTCTCTAACTTCACACCTCTCGTCTCTTAGCCCTCTCTCTCTCTCTTCACACCTCTAAGCCCTCTCTCTTCACACCTCTCACCACTATGCCCTCTCTCACTTCACACCTCTCACCACTATGCCCTCTCTCCCTCACTTCACACCTCTCACCACTATGCCCTCTCTCCAACTTCACACCTCTCGTCTCTAAGCCCTCTCTCTCTCTTCACACTTCTCGTCTCTATGCCCTCCTCTCTCTCTTCACTCTTCTTGTGTCTAAGCCCTCCTCTCTGTCTTCACACTTCTCGTGTCTAAGCTCTCTCCTCTGTCTCCTTCACTCTTCTTGTTTTTTAAGCCCTCTCCTCTGTCTCCTTCACACTTCTCGTGTCTAAGCTCTCTCTCTCTCTCTTCACACTTCTCGTGTCTAAGCCCTCTCCTCTGTCTTCTTCACACTTCTTGTGTCTAAGCTCTCTCCCTCTCCTCACACTTCTCGTGTCTAAGCCCTCCTCTCTCTCTCTCTCTTCACACCTCTCTCGTCTCTAAGCCCTCTCCTCTCTCTCTCTCTTCACACCTCTCTCGTGTCTAAGCCCTCCTCTCTCTCTCTTCACACCTCTCTCGTCTCTAAGCCCTCTCCTCTCTCTCTCTCTCTGTCTTCACACTTCTCGTGTCTAAGCCCTCTCCTCCGTCTCCTTCACTCTTCTTATGTCTAAGCTCTCTCCCTCTCTTCACACTTCTCCTGTCTAAGCCCTCTCATCTGTCTCTTCACACCTCTCTCGTGTCTAAGCCCTCCTCTCTCTCTCTTCACACCTCTCTCGTCTCTAAGCCCTCTCCTCTCTCTCTCTGTCTTCACACTTCTCGTGTCTAAGCCCTCTCCTCCGTCTCCTTCACTCTTCTTATGTCTAAGCTCTCTCCCTCTCTTCACACTTCTCCTGTCTAAGCCCTCTCATCTGTCTCTTCACACCTCTCTCGTGTCTAAGCCCTCCTCTCTCTCTCTTCACACCTCTCTCGTCTCTAAGCCCTCTCCTCTCTCTCTCTCTGTCTTCACACTTCTCGTGTCTAAGCCCTCTCCTCCGTCTCCTTCACTCTTCTTATGTCTAAGCTCTCTCCCTCTCTTCACACTTCTCCTGTCTAAGCCCTCTCATCTGTCTCTTCACACCTCTCTCGTGTCTAAGCCCTCCTCTCTCTCTCTTCACACCTCTCTCGTCTCTAAGCCCTCTCCTCTCTCTCTCTCTCTGTCTTCACACTTCTCGTGTCTAAGCCCTCTCCTCCGTCTCCTTCACTCTTCTTATGTCTAAGCTCTCTCCCTCTCTTCACACTTCTCCTGTCTAAGCCCTCTCATCTGTCTCTTCACACCTCTCTCGTGTCTAAGCCCTCCTCTCTCTCTCTTCACACCTCTCTCGTCTCTAAGCCCTCTCCTCTCTCTCTCTCTGTCTTCACACTTCTCGTGTCTAAGCCCTCTCCTCCGTCTCCTTCACTCTTCTTATGTCTAAGCTCTCTCCCTCTCTTCACACTTCTCCTGTCTAAGCCCTCTCATCTGTCTCTTCACACCTCTCTCGTCCTTAAGCCCTCTCCTCTGTCCCCTTCATCCTTCTTGTGTCTAAGCTCTCTCCCTCTCTTCACTCTTGTGTCTAAGCTCTCTCCCTCTCTCTCTCACTTCACACCTCTCTCGTGTCTAAGCCCTCTCCTCCGTCTCCTTCACCTCGGGCCGTCTTTTCCCGCCTGATTTATGGAGCGGTCATTCATTATTCAGGTTGATGGTCGCGCCGCACGGCCATGTTCATCGTCCGGCGATATGACACACACAAGCCCGCCGACAGCCTCGCCTTATAAATGTCCATTATACATCATCAGGGCGCTCCGCCCACCCCTTAATTGTATTGGTTTTCCTCGTACGATCACACGTGTGTCACATGACCGGGCAGTCACGTGATCGACCTGGGCAGACGACAATGAATCGCTTTGCCGCGCTTTTTGACGTGTCGCTGGTCGCCTGGGAAATCCCGACGTCACTGATGACGTCAGGCTTTTATGATGACGTAGTAGCGTCTTAGCGTCTCCTCCTAAAATTGAGGCCAAGCACAATCTCCTGTTTGTATCTTACACTCTCATAGCACAGTCTGCTGTTTATATCTCACAATCTCAGAGCACAATCTGCCGTTTGTTTTTCACACTCTCATAGCACAGCCTGCTGTTTGTATCTCAAAATCTCACAACACAATCTGCCATTTGTTTCTCACACTCTCACAGCACAATCTGCCGTTTGTTTCTCACACTCTCACAACACAATCTGTTGTTTGTTTCTCACAATCTCACAACCAATCTGCTGTTTGTTTCCAACTCTGACAGCACAATCTGTTGTTTGTTTATCACACTCTCACAACACAATCTGTTGTTTGTTTCTCACCTCTCACAACACAAACTGCTATTTGTTTCTTTCGCTCTCCAAAAAAATGCTATTTGTTTCCCTCACTCTCAACACAATCTACTGTTTGTCTCCAACTCTAACAGCACAATCTGTTGTTTGTTTATCACACTCTCACAACACAATCTACTGTTTGTTTATTACACTCTCATAGCACAATCTGCAGTTTGTTTCCCTCACTCTTACACCACAATCTGCTGTTTGTTTATTACACTCTCACAGCACAATCTACTGTTTGTATCTCTCACTCTTACAACTCAGTCTGTTGTTTGCTTCTTACACTCTTACAGCACAATCTACTATTTGTTACTCTCACTCTCACATCATAATCTGCAGTTTGTTAATTACACTCTTACAGCACAATCTACTGTTTGTATCTCTCACTCTTACAACTCAGTCTGTTGTTTGCTTCTTACACTCTTACAGCACAATCTACTGTTTGTATCTCTCACTCTTACAACTCAGTCTGTTGTTTGTTTATTACACTCTCACAGCACAGTCTACTGTTTGTATCTCTCACTCTTACAACTCAGTCTGTTGTTTGTTTATTACACTCTCACAGCACAGTCTACTGTTTGTATCTCTCACTCTTACAACTCAGTCTGTTGTTTGTTTATTACACTCTCACAGCACAGTCTACTGTTTGTATCTCTCACTCTTACAACTCAGTCTGTTGTTTGTTTATTACACTCTCACAGCACAGTCTACTGTTTGTATCTCTCACTCTTACAACTCAGTCTGTTGTTTGTTTATTACACTCTCACAGCACAGTCTACTGTTTGTATCTCTCACTCTTACAACTCAGTCTGTTGTTTGTTTATTACACTCTCACAGCACAGTCTACTGTTTGTATCTCTCACTCTTACAACTCAGTCTGTTGTTTGTTTATTACACTCTCACAGCACAGTCTACTGTTTGTATCTCTCACTCTTACAACTCAGTCTGTTGTTTGTTTATTACACTCTCACAGCACAGTCTACTGTTTGTATCTCTCACTCTTACAACTCAGTCTGTTGTTTGTTTATTACACTCTCACAGCACAGTCTACTGTTTGTATCTCTCACTCTTACAACTCAGTCTGTTGTTTGTTTATTACACTCTCACAGCACAGTCTACTGTTTGTATCTCTCACTCTTACAACTCAGTCTGTTGTTTGTTTATTACACTCTCACAGCACAGTCTACTGTTTGTATCTCTCACTCTTACAACTCAGTCTGTTGTTTGTTTATTACACTCTCACAGCACAGTCTACTGTTTGTATCTCTCACTCTTACAACTCAGTCTGTTGTTTGCTTCTTACACTCACAACTAAATCTTTTTTTTTACTTCTTACACTCCTTTAGCACAACTTTGTATTTGCGCCTTGTATTTTCTGAGAGTATTGTCAAGGAGGTAATTGGCGAGAAATCAGAATCGATCTTTCCTGAAGGTCTCTCTGTAGACAAGACTGTGACGATATTAAGTTTATTTTTAGGACTTATTATCCTGCTCAATGTGAGTCTTCTATTGGAGAAATTTATCAATGATTCACATTCTATGCCGTCAGGCTCGGCATCGACGTAACATATTTACAAAATATCTCATCTAATATTTATTAAAAGCAATATTTCATTGTAAATAGAACATACGACCTGACGAGGAACATTCACTTGAGTATTTATCACAGCAGACCCTTGAGGCTGCATGAAGAGACAGATTTGTAGAAGAGTTCCTGTACACAGTCTGCGGCTGTGAGGTAATATTTCTCTGAATATCAACAGTCTAATCAGGGTCAACGTCAATTCGTAGATTGATGAAGAATCGGATTCGCGTATTATTGTTGTGAAGGTTCATATTGGTGATGGTGTTCCCTTAATGCCGTTTGAAGATTAGATAGAAGAAAGCAACACGTTTTGGTCAAAGTCGTTGTTCTCCACGGGTTTGATGCAAAGTTGTGGACGACAGCCGAGTGAATATCACGTAGCATTCAAACCGGGGAAGATACCGGCAGTAGTCAGTATAAAGTAACACGTAGCGGCCATCACCGTTATACTGGAGAAGATACCGGCAGTAGTCAGTATAAAGTAACACGTAGCGGCCATCACCGTTATACTGGAGAAGATACCGGCAGTAGTCAGTATAAAGTAATACGTAGCGGCCATCACCGTAATACTGGAGAAGATACCGGCAGTAGTCAGTATAAAGTAATACGTAGCTGCCATCACCGTAATACTGGAGAAGATACCGGCAGTAGTCAGTATAAAGTAATACGTAGCGGCCATCACCGTTATACTGGAGAAGATACCGGCAGTAGTCAGTATAAAGTAACACGTAGCGGCCATCACCGTTATACTGGAGAAGATACCGGCAGTAGTCAGTATAAAGTAATACGTAGCGGCCATCACCGTTATACTGGAGAAGATACCGGCAGTAGTCAGTATAAAGTAATACGTAGCGGCCATCACCGTTATACTGGAGAAGATACCGGCAGTAGTCAGTATAAAGTAATACGTAGCGGCCATCACCGTTATACTGGAGAAGATACCGGCAGTAGTCAGTATAAAGTAATACGTAGCGGCCATCACCGTTATACTGGAGAAGATACCGGCAGTAGTCAGTATAAAGTAATACGTAGCGGCCATCACCGTTATACTGGAGAAGATACAGGCAGTAGTCAGTATAAAGTAATACGTAGCGGCCATCACCGTTATACTGGAGAAGATACCGGCAGTAGTCAGTATAAAGTAATACGTAGCGGCCATCACCGTCTTGCTGGAGAAGATACCGGCAGTAGTCAGTATAAAGTAATACGTAGCGGCCATCACCGTCTTGCTGGAGAAGATACCGGCAGTAGTCAGTATAAAGTAATACGTAGCGGCCATCACTGTAATACTGGAGAAGATACCGGCAGTAGTCAGTATAAAGTAATACGTAGCGGCCATCACCGTTATACTGGAGAAGATACCGGCAGTAGTCAGTATAAAGTAATACGTAGCAGCCATCACCGTTATACTGGAGAAGATACCGGCAGTAGTCAGTATAAAGTAATACGTAGCGGCCATCACCGTTATACTGGAGAAGATACCGGCAGTAGTCAGTATAAAGTAATACGTAGCGGCCATCACCGTTATACTGGAGAAGATACCGGCAGTAGTCAGTATAAAGTAATACGTAGCGGCCATCACCGTTATACTGGAGAAGATACCGGCAGTAGTCAGTATAAAGTAATACGTAGCGGCCATCACCGTTATACTGGAGAAGATACCGGCAGTAGTCAGTATAAAGTAATACGTAGCGGCCATCACCGTTATACTGGAGAAGATACCGGCAGTAGTCAGTATAAAGTAATACGTAGCGGCCATCACCGTTATACTGGAGAAGATACCGGCAGTAGTCAGTATAAAGTAATACGTAGCGGCCATCACCGTTATACTGGAGAAGATACCGGCAGTAGTCAGTATAAAGTAATACGTAGCGGCCATCACCGTTATACTGGAGAAGATACCGGCAGTAGTCAGTATAAAGTAATACGTAGCGGCCATCACTGTTATACTGGAGAAGATACCGGCAGTAGTCAGTATAAAGTAATACGTAGCGGCCATCACCATTATACTGGAGAAGATACCGGCAGTAGTCAGTATAAAGTAATACGTAGCGGCCATCACCGTTATACTGGAGAAGATACCGGCAGTAGTCAGTATAAAGTAATACGTAGCGGCCATCACCGTTATACTGGAGAAGATACCGGCAGTAGTCAGTATAAAGTAATACGTAGCGGCCATCACCGTTATACTGGAGAAGATACCGGCAGTAGTCAGTATAAAGTAATACGTAGCGGCCATCACCGTTATACTGGAGAAGATACCGGCAGTAGTCAGTATAAAGTAATACGTAGCGGCCATCACTGTTATACTGGAGAAGATACCGGCAGTAGTCAGTATAAAGTAATACGTAGCGGCCATCACCATTATACTGGAGAAGATACCGGCAGTAGTCAGTATAAAGTAATACGTAGCGGCCATCACCGTTATACTGGAGAAGATACCGGCAGTAGTCAGTATAAAGTAATACGTAGCGGCCATCACCGTTATACTGGAGAAGATACCGGCAGTAGTCAGTATAAAGTAATACGTAGCGGCCATCACCGTTATACTGGAGAAGATACCGGCAGTAGTCAGTATAAAGTAATACGTAGCGGCCATCACCGTTATACTGGAGAAGATATTGGCAGTAGTCAGTATAAAGTAATACGTAGCGGCCATCACTGTCTTCCTGGAGAAGATACCGGCAGCAGTCAGTATAAAGTAAAACGTAGCGGCCATCACCGTTATACTGGAGAAGATACCGGCAGTAGTCAGTATAAAGTAATACGTAGCGGCCATCACCGTTATACTGGAGAAGATACCGGCAGTAGTCAGTATAAAGTAATACGTAGCGGCCATCACCGTTATACTGGAGAAGATACCGGCAGTAGTCAGTATAAAGTAATACGTAGCGGCCATCACCGTTATACTGGAGAAGATACCGGCAGTAGTCAGTATAAAGTAATATGTAGCGGCCATCACCGTCTTGCTGGAGAAGATACCGGCAGTAGTCAGTATAAAGTAATACGTTGCGGCCATCACCGTCTTCCTTGAGAAGATACCGGCAGTAGTCAGTATAAAGTAATATGTAGCGGCCATCACCATTATACTGGAGAAGATACCGGCAGTAGTCAGTATAAAGTAATACGTAGCGGCCATCACCGTTATACTGGAGAAGATACCGGCAGTAGTCAGTATAAAGTAATACGTAGCGGCCATCACCGTCTTCCTGGAGAAGATACCTGCAGTAGTCAGTATAAAGTAATACGTAGCGGCCATCACCGTTATACTGGAGAAGATACCGGCAGTAGTCAGCATAAAGTGATACGTAGCGGCCATCACTGTTATACTGGAGAAGATACCGGCAGTAGTCAGTATAAAGTAATACGTAGCAGCCATCACCGTTATACTGGAGAAGATACCGGCAGTAGTCAGTATAAAGTAATACGTAGCGGCCATCACCGTTATACTTGAGAAGATACCGGCAGTAGTCAGTATAAAGTAATATGTAGCAGCCATCACCGTTACACTGGAGAAGATACCGGCAGTAGTCAGTATAAAGTAATACGTAGCGGCCATCACCGTCTTCCTGGAGAAGATACCGGCAGTAGTCAGTATAAAGAAATACGTAGTGGCCATCACCATTATACTTGAGAAGATGCCGGCAGTAGTCAGTATTAAGTAATACGTAGCGGCCATCACCGTTATACTGGAGAAGATACCGGCAGTAGTCAGTATAAAGTAAAACGTAGCGGCCATCACCGTTTTACTGGAGAAGCTACCGGCAGTAGTCAGTATAAAGTAATATGTGGCGGCCATCACCGTTATACTGGAGAAGATACCAGCAGTAGTCAGTATAAAGTAATACGTAGCGGCCATCACTGTCTTGCTGGAGAAGATACCGGCTGTAGTCAGTATAAAGTAATACGTAGCGGCCATCACCGTTATACTGGAGAAGATATTGGCAGTAGTCAGTATAAAGTAATACGTAGCGGCCATCACCGTTATACTGGAGAAGATACCGGCAGTAGTCAGTATAAAGTAATACGTAGCGGCCATCACCGTTATACTGGAGAAGATACCGGCAGTAGTCAGTATAAAGTAATACGTAGCGGCCATCACCGTTATACTGGAGAAGATACCGGCAGTAGTCAGTATAAAGTAATACGTAGCGGCCATCACCGTTATACTGGAGAAGATACCGGCAGTAGTCAGTATAAAGTAATACGTAGCGGCCATCACCGTTATACTGGAGAAGATACCGGCAGTAGTCAGTATAAAGTAATACGTAGCGGCCATCACCGTTATACTGGAGAAGATACCGGCAGTAGTCAGTATAAAGTAATACGTAGCGGCCATCACTGTTATACTGGAGAAGATACCGGCAGTAGTCAGTATAAAGTAATACGTAGCGGCCATCACCATTATACTGGAGAAGATACCGGCAGTAGTCAGTATAAAGTAATACGTAGCGGCCATCACCGTTATACTGGAGAAGATACCGGCAGTAGTCAGTATAAAGTAATACGTAGCGGCCATCACCGTTATACTGGAGAAGATACCGGCAGTAGTCAGTATAAAGTAATACGTAGCGGCCATCACCGTTATACTGGAGAAGATACCGGCAGTAGTCAGTATAAAGTAATACGTAGCGGCCATCACCGTTATACTGGAGAAGATACCGGCAGTAGTCAGTATAAAGTAATACGTAGCGGCCATCACTGTTATACTGGAGAAGATACCGGCAGTAGTCAGTATAAAGTAATACGTAGCGGCCATCACCATTATACTGGAGAAGATACCGGCAGTAGTCAGTATAAAGTAATACGTAGCGGCCATCACCGTTATACTGGAGAAGATACCGGCAGTAGTCAGTATAAAGTAATACGTAGCGGCCATCACCGTTATACTGGAGAAGATACCGGCAGTAGTCAGTATAAAGTAATACGTAGCGGCCATCACCGTTATACTGGAGAAGATACCGGCAGTAGTCAGTATAAAGTAATACGTAGCGGCCATCACCGTTATACTGGAGAAGATATTGGCAGTAGTCAGTATAAAGTAATACGTAGCGGCCATCACTGTCTTCCTGGAGAAGATACCGGCAGCAGTCAGTATAAAGTAAAACGTAGCGGCCATCACCGTTATACTGGAGAAGATACCGGCAGTAGTCAGTATAAAGTAATACGTAGCGGCCATCACCGTTATACTGGAGAAGATACCGGCAGTAGTCAGTATAAAGTAATACGTAGCGGCCATCACCGTTATACTGGAGAAGATACCGGCAGTAGTCAGTATAAAGTAATACGTAGCGGCCATCACCGTTATACTGGAGAAGATACCGGCAGTAGTCAGTATAAAGTAATATGTAGCGGCCATCACCGTCTTGCTGGAGAAGATACCGGCAGTAGTCAGTATAAAGTAATACGTTGCGGCCATCACCGTCTTCCTTGAGAAGATACCGGCAGTAGTCAGTATAAAGTAATATGTAGCGGCCATCACCATTATACTGGAGAAGATACCGGCAGTAGTCAGTATAAAGTAATACGTAGCGGCCATCACCGTTATACTGGAGAAGATACCGGCAGTAGTCAGTATAAAGTAATACGTAGCGGCCATCACCGTCTTCCTGGAGAAGATACCTGCAGTAGTCAGTATAAAGTAATACGTAGCGGCCATCACCGTTATACTGGAGAAGATACCGGCAGTAGTCAGCATAAAGTGATACGTAGCGGCCATCACTGTTATACTGGAGAAGATACCGGCAGTAGTCAGTATAAAGTAATACGTAGCAGCCATCACCGTTATACTGGAGAAGATACCGGCAGTAGTCAGTATAAAGTAATACGTAGCGGCCATCACCGTTATACTTGAGAAGATACCGGCAGTAGTCAGTATAAAGTAATATGTAGCAGCCATCACCGTTACACTGGAGAAGATACCGGCAGTAGTCAGTATAAAGTAATACGTAGCGGCCATCACCGTCTTCCTGGAGAAGATACCGGCAGTAGTCAGTATAAAGAAATACGTAGTGGCCATCACCATTATACTTGAGAAGATGCCGGCAGTAGTCAGTATTAAGTAATACGTAGCGGCCATCACCGTTATACTGGAGAAGATACCGGCAGTAGTCAGTATAAAGTAAAACGTAGCGGCCATCACCGTTTTACTGGAGAAGCTACCGGCAGTAGTCAGTATAAAGTAATATGTGGCGGCCATCACCGTTATACTGGAGAAGATACCAGCAGTAGTCAGTATAAAGTAATACGTAGCGGCCATCACTGTCTTGCTGGAGAAGATACCGGCTGTAGTCAGTATAAAGTAATACGTAGCGGCCATCACCGTTATACTGGAGAAGATATTGGCAGTAGTCAGTATAAAGTAATACGTAGCGGCCATCACTGTCTTGCTTGAGAAGATACCGGCTGTAGTCAGTATAAAGTAATACGTAGCGGCCATCACCGTTATACTGGAGAAGATATTGGCAGTAGTCAGTATAAAGTAATACGTAGCGGCCATCACTGTCTTCCTGGAGAAGATACCGGCAGCAGTCAGTATAAAGTAATACGTAGCGGCCATCACCGTTATACTGGAGAAGATACCGGCAGTAGTCAGTATAAAGTAATACGTAGCGGCCATCACCGTTATACTGGAGAAGATACCGGCAGTAGTCAGTATAAAGTAATACGTAGCGGCCATCACCGTTATACTGGAGAAGATACCGGCAGTAGTCAGTATAAAGTAATACGTAGCGGCCATCACCGTTATACTGGAGAAGATACCGGCAGTAGTCAGTATAAAGTAATACGTAGCGGCCATCTTCCTGGAGAAGCTGATACCATCCATCTCCATCAGCGTCCCCTGTTGAGCTAATACGGAACTACTCACAGCTCGAGGAGCAGCTCCGAGCCGAGCTTTACTCTAGACCTGTGCTTGGAGAGAGAGTGTGTACCTACGAGAACGCTCCATGAAAGGTTAATATGTTTACAGGCCTAACTGCTCTTTTCATGAACTGTTGTGTACTTGTTGATAAATATTCAACCACTTTCAACCTGTTGGAAATGCCAAGTGAACTATTCCGCAAATCGGGCACTTACATTTAGATTTTGAATTTCTTTTATATACAACTGGACACAAAAAGTTGTGTTAAACAAGCTTGTTTGTCACAGGTCTCATATTACCCAGCATTCATTTCACCCCGCAGTACTGAAGTTCTTCATTCTGTCACATGACTATATTACCAATCATACATTTTACCACACGATACTGAAGTTCTTTATTCTGTCACGTGACTATATTACCCATCGTACATTTTACCACACGATACTGAAGTTCTTCATTCTGTCACATGACTATATTACCCATCATACATTTTACCACATGATACTGAATTTCTTTATTCTGTCACGTGACTATATTACCCATCGTACATTTTACCACACGATACTGAAGTTCTTCATTCTGTCACATGACTATATTACCCAGCATGCATTTTACCACACGATACTGAAGTTCTTCATTCTGTCACGTGGCTATATTACCCAGCATACATTTTACCACACGATACTGAAGTTTTTCATTCTGTCACGTGGCTATATTACCCAGCATGCATTTCACCCCACAGTACTGAAGTTCTTCATTCTGTCACGTGACTACATTACCCAGCATACATTTTACCACACGATACTGAAGTTTTTTATTCTGTCACGTGGCTATATTACCCAGCATGCATTTTACCACACGATACTGAATTTCTTTATTCTGTCACGTGGCTATATTACCCAGCATACATTTTACCACACGATACTGAATTTCTTTATTCTTGTCACGTGACTATATTACCCAGCATGCATTTTCCACACGATACTGAAGTTCTTTATTCTGTCACGTGGCTATATTACCCAGCATGCATTTTACCTAACGATACTGAAGTTTTTCATTCTGTCAAGTGACTATATTACCCAGCATGCATTTTCCACACGATACTGAAGTTCTTTATTCTGTCACGTGGCTATATTACCCAGCATGCATTTTACCACACGATACTGAAGTTCCTTATTCTGTCACGTGGCTATATTACCCAGCATGCATTTAACCACACGATACTGAAGTTTTTCATTCTGTCAAGTGACTATATTACCCAGCATGCATTTTCCACACGATACTGAAGTTCTTTATTCTGTCACGTGGCTATATTACCCAGCATGCATTTTACCACACGATACTGAAGTTCTTTATTCTGTCACATGGCTATATTACCCAGCATGCATTTCACCCCACAGTACTGAAGTTCTTCATTCTGTCACGTGACTACATTACCCAGCATACATTTTACCACACGATACTGAAGTTCTTTATTCTGTCACGTGGCTATATTACCCAGCATGCATTTTACCACACGATACTGAATTTCTTTATTCTGTCACGTGGCTATATTACCCAGCATACATTTTACCACACGATACTGAATTTCTTTATTCTTGTCACGTGACTATATTACCCAGCATGCATTTTCCACACGATACTGAAGTTCTTTATTCTGTCACGTGGCTATATTACCCAGCATGCATTTTACCACACGATACTGAAGTTTTTCATTCTGTCAAGTGACTATATTACCCAGCATGCATTTTCCACAGGATACTGAAGTTCTTTATTCTGTCACGTGGCTATATTACCCAGCATGCATTTTACCTAACGATACTGAAGTTTTTCATTCTGTCAAGTGACTATATTACCCAGCATGCATTTTCCACACGATACTGAAGTTCTTTATTCTGTCACGTGGCTATATTACCCAGCATGCATTTTACCACACGATACTGAAGTTCTTTATTCTGTCACGTGGCTATATTACCCAGCATGCATTTTACCACACGATACTGAAGTTTTTCATTCTGTCAAGTGACTATATTACCCAGCATGCATTTTACCATTTTTGCTCTGTGTACTTGTGATATTACTGGGCACCGTTCTGATTGACAACATTCACCATCTGACAGAGACTGCAGGCCAGGTATGACCTGTAGGACTTTTAACGGCCGACACTCAGCCATCTTTGTTCGTTCCCCACCAGTGGTGCAAGTTTCAAAACATCGGCGCAGTATACTACTGACTGATTGTCAGAATTTTGGGCACATGAACTTTGGACTTTGTCTCTCTTTTAATCCTTTGTATCGTCAACAATTCACCTACACGTGCTGTCTTCCATCGCCGCATAAATGTCTGATATGTATCAAGATGAGTTTGACTAATGTGCAGGAATCACTTATATGAAGGGAAGACATTACTCTCACTAACACATATCACTCACTTATATGAATGGACGTTACTCTCACTAACACATATCACTCACTTATATGAATGGAAGACGTGGGGTTAGTTAATTAGATTGATGAGGATTAAAGGTCGACCTACAGACTGTGGCCATATGTCTTGCCCACTCCTACCCATGTCATATTCAGGGCCGTACATCACGTACGTGGCGTATAGGGTATGTACGTGGTGTACGGGGTATGTACGTGGCGTATGGGGTATAGATGTGGCGTACAGGGTATGTATGTGACATACGGGGTATGCACGTGGCGTATGGGGTATTAATGGTATACGGGGTATGTATGTGGTGTACAGGGTATTATGTGGTGTACCGGGTATGTATGTGGCATACGGGGTATGTATGTGGCATACGGGGTATGTACGTGGTGTACGGGTTATGTAAGTGGCGTACAGGGTATTATGTGGTGTCCGGGGTATGTAGGTGGCGTACAGGGTATGTATGTGGTGTCCGGGGTATGTACGTGGCATACGGGGTATGTATGTGGTGTACGGGGTATTACGTGGCATACAGGGTATGTACGTGGTGTACGGGGTATGAATGTAGTGTACGGGGTATGTATGTGGTGTATGGGGTATGTATGTGGTGTACGGGGTATGTACGTGGCATACGGGGTATGTATATGGCGTACGGGGTATGTATGTGGCGTACGGGGTATTATGTAGTGTACGGGGTATGTAGGTGGCGTACGGGGTATGTATGTGGCATAAGGGGTATATACGTGGCGTACAGGGTATTATGTGGTGTACGGAGTATGTATGTGGTGTACGGGGTATGTACGGTAGAGAAACCCAATGAATCGCCAAAAAGCAGTGCTAAAAATTGGCTACTTAACAATAAATGGCGGTACTGCGCGTACTTGACATGGTTTGGGAGTGATTCGCTCTTTATCACAAAGTTCATTACATATGAATAGGAGACTATGAATGAGGAAACATCTGATCGTGTGCAGAATAAACTCTTCTAACAGACTCAGGTACAAACACTGACAGCAGATAGCCGCAGAGCGACATGGTATCACCAGCTATTCACGTCCTCAGAATGCTGAAAACAGAAACTCGCCGGGTACAGTCTGACGGCGGATCTCGCGTGGTCTCGCGTTGTTTAGGCGCGGCGCGTGGCTTGACGAGACTTGAGATTAAATATGTAAACCGTAGATTGCATGTTCATGTCGGGAAGATTCTACTCGTATTTCCCAGGAGCTTTCCGCCTCCCATAAAAAGTGAAGCATCATGGAGGTCGGGCTGGGCGAGAGTAAGGTTCATTAGGAGCGGAGTGGTGTGTGGTGTACGTCTATATAGGGGGGGGTTCACACGTAGAGACTGGTGTACCTGAGACAAGAGTAAGGTTCATTAGGAGCGGAGTGGTGTGTGGTGTACGTCTATATAGGGGGGGGTTCACACGTAGAGACTGATGTACCTGAGACAAGAGTCAGGTTCATTAGGAGCGGAGTGTAATTCTATATAGGGGGGGGGGGTCACACGTAGAGACTGGTGTACCTGAGACAAGAGTAAGGTTCATTAGGAGCGGAGTGGTGTGTGGTGTACGTCTATATAGGGGGGGGGGGGGTCACACGTAGAGACTGGTGTACCTGAGACAAGAGTCAGGTTCATTAGGAGCGGAGTGTTTGTCTATATAGGGGGGGGGGGTCACACGTAGAGACTGGTGTACCTGAGACAAGAGTAAGGTTCATTAGGAGCGGAGTGGTGTGTGGTGTACGTCTATATAGGGGGGGGGGGGGTCACACGTAGAGACTGGTGTACCTGAGACAAGAGTAAGGTTCATTAGGAGCGGAGTGGTGTGTGGTGTACGTCTATATAGGGGGGGGGGGTCACACGTAGAGACTGGTGTACCTGAGACAAGAGTAAGGTTCATTAGGAGGGGAGTGGTGTGTGGTGTACGTCTATATAGGGGGGGGGGTTACACTTAGAGACTGGTGTACCTGAGACGAGAGTAAGGTTCATTAGGAGCGGAGTGGTGTGTGGTGTACGTCTATATAGGGGGGGGTTACACTTAGAGACTGGTGTACCTGAGACGAGAGTAAGGTTCATTAGGAGCGGAGTGGTGTGTGGTGTACGTCTATATAGGGGGGGGGGGGTTCACACGTAGAGACTGATGTACCTGAGACAAGAGTCAGGTTCATTAGGAGCGGAGTGTAATTCTATATAGGGGGGGGGGGGGGTCACACGTAGAGACTGGTGTACCTGAGACAAGAGTAAGGTTCATTAGGAGCAGAGTGGTGTGTGGTGTACGTCTATATAGGGGGGGGGATTCACACGTAGAGACTAATGTACCTGAGATGTGTGTATTTCACACCTTTAAGTGGGATTTACACGTAGAGACTCATGTACCTGAGACGGGTATACTTCACACCTTCAAGTGGGATTCACATGTAGGGACCGATGTACCTGAGATGTGTGTACTCCACACCTTTCACTTGTAGAGACTAAGGAACTTGAGATGCTTCAGAAATAAAAATATAAAATGGAACCCTGCAATTCAGATGAGGAAATTGTGTTTGAGTACAGAATCTGTTCAGGATTTGTCTCAGACAGACTCCCTGCGAGGTACATGAATCTCACAGTGTGAATTTCACTTTTGACAAACACCCCGTGAGCTACATAACTCACACTATGTAAATTCAACTTTAGACAAACACCCTGTGAGGTACATGAATCTCACAGTGTGAATTTCACTTTTGACAAACACCCCGTGAGGTACATAAATCTCACCGTGTGTATTCCACTTTAGACAAACACCCTGTGAAGTAAATAAATCTCACTGTGTGAATTCCACTTTAGACAAACACCCTGTGAGCTAAATAAATCTCACTGTGTGAATTCCACTTCAGACAAACACCCTGTGTGGTTCATAAATCCCATGGTGTCAATTCCACTAAAGGTGGATTTAAACTTGAGTTATATTCCCACTTAAGGCGGATTTGCACCAGAACAAACTGCTCCTTACCAGCGTCTGTCGCTGGTCCTCAGCCTGTATATCTTAGTGGAGGCTTACTACCCGGGAACCAGCATCAGCCTCGTTTCCGGTATAAACAGCGCCGATCTCTCCCCTGGCGGTGGCAACGCGACTTAATTGTAATTGAGGTTTATTACGGAGACCACGTGACCGGACTGTGAGTGCCCCCTGCTGACGGCAGGACGCACCCTGGTGGCGGGTTTAGTAGCGGTACATCAGAGCCCCCTGGCGGGAGGAGGGTCAACAGGTTTCCTGTTACTCTTCACACTACAGGTGTTTCTTAACTAGATTGACCTGCCTGGCCTGAGACCGCTTCTGGTACTGTAATTCTCCTTAATGCTGAATGCTGTCGCGTCTAATTTTATACATCTATGAATCGACATAATGTCAATAGGCCTATGGTACCTTCTCATCTAGAATGTTCATCTCAAGAGTTTCACGTTTTATACCTAGTCCTCTGATAGACTCGTGATATAACTCAAGTTTTATACCTATTATCTCTTCCTGGTATTTGTCTCCATAGGCTTAACGTAAGAAACTCATACTCCACACCGTGAAGGTAGTACCCTGGTGAGAGTAAGGTGATGTGTGGTGTGTGGTGAGAGTAAGGTGATGTGTGGTGTGTGGTGAGAGTAAGGTGGTGTGTGGTGTGTGGTGAGAGTAAGGTGATGTGTGGTGAGAGTAAGGTGATGTGTGGTGTGTGGTGAGAGTAAGGTGGTGTGTGGTTAGAGTAAGGTGGTGTGTGGTGTGTGGTGAGAGTAAGGTGGTGTGTGGTTAGAGTAAGGTGATGTGTGGTGTGTGGTGAGAGTAAGGTGGTGTGTGGTGAGAGTAAGGTAATGTGTGGTGAGAGTAAGGTGATGTGTGGTGTGTGGTGAGAGTAAGGTGGTGTGTGGTTAGAGTAAGGTGGTGTGTGGTGTGTGGTGAGAGTAAGGTGGTGTGTGGTTAGAGTAAGGTGATGTGTGGTGTGTGGTGAGAGTAAGGTGGTGTGTGGTGTGTGGTGAGAGTAAGGTGATGCGTGGTGAGAGTAAGGTGATGTGTGGTGTGTGGTGAGAGTAAGGTGGTGTGTGGTTAGAGTAAGGTGGTGTGTGGTGAGAGTAAGGTGATGTGTGGTGAGAGTAAGGTGATGTGTGGTGAGAGTAAGGTGATGTATGGTGAGAGTAAGGTGACGTGTGGTGAGAGTAAGGTGGTGTGTGGTGTGTGGTGAGAGTAAGGTGATGTGTGGTGAGAGTAAGGTGATGTGTGGTGAGAGTAAGGTGATGTGTGGTGAGAGTAAGGTGATGTGTGGTGAGAGTAAGGTGATGTGTGGTGAGAGTAAGGTGATGTGTGGTGAGAGTAAGGTGGTGTGTGGTGAGAGTAAGGTGATGTGTGGTGAGAGTAAGGTGGTGTGTGGTGAGAGTAAGGTGGTGTGTGGTGAGAGTAAGGTGATGTGTGGTGAGAGTAAGGTGATGTGTGATGAGAGTAAGGTGATGTGTGGTGAGAGTAAGGTGATGTGTGATGAGAGGTAGGTGATGTGTGGTGAGAGTAAGGTGATGTGTGGTGAGAGTAAGGTGATGTGTGGTGAGAGTAAGGTAATGTGTGGTGAGAGTAAGGTGGTGTGTGGTGAGAGTAAGGTGATGTGTGGTGTGTGGTGAGAGTAAGGTGGTGTGTGGTGAGAGTAAGGTGATGTGTGGTGAGAGTAAGGTGATGTGTGGTGAGAGTAAGGTAATGTGTGGTGAGAGTAAGGTGGTGTGTGATGAGAGTAAGGTGATGTGTGGTGTGTGGTGAGAGTAAGGTGGTGTGTGGTGAGAGTAAGGTGATGTGTGGTGAGAGTAAGGTGATGTGTGGTGAGAGTAAGGTGATGTGTGGTGAGAGTAAGGTGATGTGTGGTGAGAGTAAGGTGATGTGTGGTGTGTGGTGAGAGTAAGGTGATGTGTGGTGAGAGTAAGGTGATGTGTGGTGAGAGTAAGGTGATGTGTGGTGTGTGGTGAGAGTAAGGCGATGTGTGGTGAGAGTAAGGTGATGTGTGGTGTGTGGTGAGAGTAAGGTGGTGTGTGGTGAGAGTAAGGTGATGTGTGGTGAGAGTAAGGTGATGTGTAGTGAGAGTAAGGTGATGTGTGGTGAGAGTAAGGTGATGTGTAGTGAGAGTAAGGTGATGTGTGGTGTGTGGTGAGAGTAAGGTGATGTGTGGTGAGAGTAAGGTGATGTGTGGTGTGTGGTGAGAGTAAGGTGATGTGTAGTGAGAGTAAGGTGATGTGTGGTGTGTGGTGAGAGTAAGGTGGTGTGTGGTGAGAGTAAGGTGATGTGTAGTGAGAGTAAGGTGATGTGTGGTGAGAGTAAGGTGATGTGTGGTGTGTGGTGAGAGTAAGGCGATGTTTGGTGAGAGTAAGGTGATGTGTGGTGTGTGGTGAGAGTAAGGCGGTGTGTGGTGAGAGTAAGGTGATGTGTGGTGTGTGGTGAGAGTAAGGCGATGTTTGGTGAGAGTAAGGTGATGTGTGGTGTGTGGTGAGAGTAAGGCGGTGTGTGGTGAGAGTAAGGTGATGTGTGGTGAGAGTAAGGTGGTGTGTGGTGAGAGTAAGGTGATGTGTCTCAGTGAAGTTTGTGTGTGTGGATGTAGCGTTGTCTCAGAGTGTCTCAGTGAAGTTTGTGTGTGTGTGGCGTTGTCTCAGAGTGTCTCAGTGAAGTTTGTGTGTGTGGACGTAGCGTTGTCTCAGAGTGTCTCAGAGAAGTTTGTGTGTGTGGCGTAGCGTTGTCTCAGAGTGTCTCAGTGAAGTTTGTGTGTGTGTGTGGACGTAGCGTTGTCTCAGAGTGTCTCAGTGAAGTTTGTGTGTGTGTGGACGTAGCGTTGTCTCAGAGTGTCTCAGTGAAGTTTGTGTGTGTGTGGACGTAGTGTTGTCTCAGAGTGTCTCAGAGAAGTTTGTGTGTGGATGTAGCGTTGTCTCAGAGTCTCTCAGTAAGGTTTGTGTGTGTGGACGTAGCGTTGTCTCAGAGTGTCTCAGTGAAGTTTGTGTGTGTGTGGACGTAGCGTTGTCTCAGAGTGTCTCAGTGAAGTTTGTGTGTGTGACGTAGCGTTGTCTCAGAGTGTCTCAGTGAAGTTTGTGTGTGTGGACGTAGCGTTGTCTCAGAGTGTCTCAGTGAAGTTTGTGTGTGTGACGTAGCGTTGTCTCAGAGTGTCTCAGTGAAGTTTGTGTGTGTGACGTAGCGTTGTCTCAGAGTGTCTCAGTGAAGTTTGTGTGTGGACGTAGCGTTGTCTCAGAGTGTCTCAGTGAAGTTTGTGTGTGGACGTAGTGTTGTCTCAGAGTGTCTCAGTGAAGTTTGTGTGTGTGTAGCGTTGTCTCAGAGTGTCTCAGTGAAGTTTGTGTGTCTGTGGACGTAGTGTTGTCTCAGAGTGTCTCAGTGAAGTTTGTGTGTGTGGCGTAGCGTTGTCTCAGAGTGTCTCAGTGAAGTTTGTGTGTGTGGCGTAGCGTTGTCTCAGAGTGTCTCAGTGAAGTTTGTGTGTGTGTGTGGCGTTGTCTCAGAGTGTCTCAGTGAAGTTTGTGTGTGTGGACGTAGCGTTGTCTCAGAGTGTCTCAGTGAAGTTTGTGTGTGTGACGTAGCGTTGTCTCAGAGTGTCTCAGTGAAGTTTGTGTGTGTGTGGACGTAGTGTTGTCTCAGAGTGTCTCAGTGAAGTTTGTGTGTGTGGATGTAGCGTTGTCTCAGAGTGTCTCAGTGAAGTTTGTGTGTGTGTGGATGTAGCGTTGTCTCAGAGTGTCTCAGTGAAGTTTGTGTGTGGATGTAGCGTTGTCTCAGAGTGTCTCAGAGAAGTTTGTGTGTGTGGACGTAGCGTTGTCTCAGAGTGTCTCAGTGAAGTTTGTGTGTGGACGTAGTGTTGTCTCAGAGTGTCTCAGTGAAGTTTGTGTGTGTGTGGCGTTGTCTCAGAGTGTCTCAGTGAAGTTTGTGTCTGTGGACGTAGTGTTGTCTCAGAGTGTCTCAGTGAAGTTTGTGTGTGTGACGTAGCGTTGTCTCAGAGTGTCTCAGTGAAGTTTGTGTGTGTGACGTAGCGTTGTCTCAGAGTGTCTCAGTGAAGTTTGTGTGTGGACGTAGCGTTGTCTCAGAGTGTCTCAGTGAAGTTTGTGTGTGTGGACGTAGCGTTGTCTCAGAGTGTCTCAGTGAAGTTTGTGTGTGTGTGGATGTAGCGTTGTCTCAGAGTGTCTCAGTGAAGTTTGTGTGTGTGGACGTAGCGTTGTCTCAGAGTGTCTCAGTGAAGTTTGTGTGTGTGACGTAGCGTTGTCTCAGAGTGTCTCAGTGAAGTTTGTGTGTGTGGACGTAGCGTTGTCTCAGAGTGTCTCAGTGAAGTTTGTGTGTGTGTGGACGTAGCGTTGTCTCAGAGTGTCTCAGTGAAGTTTGTGTGTGTGGACGTAGCGTTGTCTCAGAGTGTCTCAGTGAAGTTTGTGTGTGTGGCGTAGCGTTGTCTCAGAGTGTCTCAGTGAAGTTTGTGTGTGTGTGGACGTAGCGTTGTCTCAGAGTGTCTCAGTGAAGTTTGTGTGTGTGACGTAGCGTTGTCTCAGAGTGTCTCAGTGAAGTTTGTGTGTGTAGACGTAGTGTTGTCTCAGAGTGTCTCAGTGAAGTGTGTGTGTGTGGATGTAGCGTTGTCTCAGAGTGTCTCAGTGAAGTTTGTGTGTGTGGACGTAGCGTTGTCTCAGAGTGTCTCAGTGAAGTTTGTGTGTGTGTGGACGTAGCGTTGTCTCAGAGTGTCTCAGTGAAGTTTGTGTGTGTGGACGTAGCGTTGTCTCAGAGTGTCTCAGTGAAGTTTGTGTGTGTGGACGTAGCGTTGTCTCAGAGTGTCTCAGTGAAGTTTGTGTGTGTGGATGTAGCGTTGTCTCAGAGTGTCTCAGTGAAGTTTGTGTGTGGATGTAGCGTTGTCTCAGAGTGTCTCAGTGAAGTTTGTGTGTGTGGACGTAGCGTTGTCTCAGAGTGTCTCAGTGAAGTTTGTGTGTGTGACGTAGCGTTGTCTCAGAGTGTCTCAGTGAAGTTTGTGTGTGGACGTAGCGTTGTCTCAGAGTGTCTCAGTGAAGTTTGTGTGTGTGGACGTAGCGTTGTCTCAGAGTGTCTCAGTGAAGTTTGTGTGTGTGGACGTAGCGTTGTCTCAGAGTGTCTCAGTGAAGTTTGTGTGTGTGGCGTAGTGTTGTCTCAGAGTGTCTCAGTGAAGTTTGTGTGTGTGACGTAGCGTTGTCTCAGAGTGTCTCAGTGAAGTTTGTGTGTGTGGATGTAGCGTTGTCTCAGAGTGTCTCAGTGAAGTTTGTGTGTGTGGACGTAGCGTTGTCTCAGAGTGTCTCAGTGAAGTTTGTGTGTGTGGACGTAGCGTTGTCTCAGAGTGTCTCAGTGAAGTTTGTGTGTGTGGCGTAGTGTTGTCTCAGAGTGTCTCAGTGAAGTTTGTGTGTGTGGCGTTGTCTCAGAGTGTCTCAGTGAAGTTTGTGTGTGTGGACGTAGCGTTGTCTCAGAGTGTCTCAGAGAAGTTTGTGTGTGTGGCGTAGCGTTGTCTCAGAGTGTCTCAGTGAAGTTTGTGTGTGTGTGTGGACGTAGCGTTGTCTCAGAGTGTCTCAGTGAAGTTTGTGTGTGTGTGGACGTAGCGTTGTCTCAGAGTGTCTCAGTGAAGTTTGTGTGTGTGTGGACGTAGTGTTGTCTCAGAGTGTCTCAGAGAAGTTTGTGTGTGGATGTAGCGTTGTCTCAGAGTCTCTCAGTAAGGTTTGTGTGTGTGGACGTAGCGTTGTCTCAGAGTGTCTCAGTGAAGTTTGTGTGTGTGTGGACGTAGCGTTGTCTCAGAGTGTCTCAGTGAAGTTTGTGTGTGTGGACGTAGCGTTGTCTCAGAGTGTCTCAGTGAAGTTTGTGTGTGTGACGTAGCGTTGTCTCAGAGTGTCTCAGTGAAGTTTGTGTGTGTGTGGACGTAGTGTTGTCTCAGAGTGTCTCAGTGAAGTTTGTGTGTGTGGATGTAGCGTTGTCTCAGAGTGTCTCAGTGAAGTTTGTGTGTGTGTGGATGTAGCGTTGTCTCAGAGTGTCTCAGTGAAGTTTGTGTGTGTGACGTAGCGTTGTCTCAGAGTGTCTCAGTGAAGTTTGTGTGTGGACGTAGCGTTGTCTCAGAGTGTCTCAGTGAAGTTTGTGTGTGTAGCGTTGTCTCAGAGTGTCTCAGTGAAGTTTGTGTGTGTGGACGTAGCGTTGTCTCAGAGTGTCTCAGTGAAGTTTGTGTGTGTGGCGTAGTGTTGTCTCAGAGTGTCTCAGTGAAGTTTGTGTGTGTGGATGTAGCGTTGTCTCAGAGTGTCTCAGAGAAGTTTGTGTGTGTGGACGTAGCGTTGTCTCAGAGTGTCTCAGTGAAGTTTGTGTGTGTGTGGACGTAGTGTTGTCTCAGAGTGTCTCAGTGAAGTTTGTGTGTGTGTGGCGTTGTCTCAGAGTGTCTCAGTGAAGTTTGTGTCTGTGGACGTAGTGTTGTCTCAGAGTGTCTCAGTGAAGTTTGTGTGTGTGACGTAGCGTTGTCTCAGAGTGTCTCAGTGAAGTTTGTGTGTGTGACGTAGCGTTGTCTCAGAGTGTCTCAGTGAAGTTTGTGTGTGTGGACGTAGCGTTGTCTCAGAGTGTCTCAGTGAAGTTTGTGTGTGTGGCGTAGCGTTGTCTCAGAGTGTCTCAGAGAAGTTTGTGTGTGTGGCGTTGTCTCAGAGTGTCTCAGTGAGGTTTGTGTGTGTGGACGTAGTGTTGTCTCAGAGTGTCTCAGTGAAGTTTGTGTGTGGACGTAGCGTTGTCTCAGAGTGTCTCAGTGAAGTTTGTGTGTGTGGACGTAGCGTTGTCTCAGAGTGTCTCAGTGAAGTTTGTGTGTGTGACGTAGCGTTGTCTCAGAGTGTCTCAGTGAAGTTTGTGTGTGTGGACGTAGCGTTGTCTCAGAGTGTCTCAGTGAAGTTTGTGTGTGTGTGGACGTAGCGTTGTCTCAGAGTGTCTCAGTGAAGTTTGTGTGTGTGTGGACGTAGCGTTGTCTCAGAGTGTCTCAGTGAAGTTTGTGTGTGTGACGTAGCGTTGTCTCAGAGTGTCTCAGTGAAGTTTGTGTGTGTGTGGATGTAGCGTTGTCTCAGAGTGTCTCAGTGAAGTTTGTGTGTGTGGATGTAGCGTTGTCTCAGAGTGTCTCAGTGAAGTTTGTGTGTGTGGATGTAGCGTTGTCTCAGAGTGTCTCAGTGAAGTTTGTGTGTGTGCACGTAGCGTTGTCTCAGAGTGTCTCAGTGAAGTTTGTGTGTGTGGCGTAGCGTTGTCTCAGAGTGTCTCAGTGAAGTTTGTGTGTGTGTGGATGTAGTGTTGTCTCAGAGTGTCTCAGTGAAGTTTGTGTGTGTGTGTGGCGTTGTCTCAGAGTGTCTCAGTGAAGTTTGTGTGTGTGGATGTAGCGTTGTCTCAGAGTGTCTCAGTGAAGTTTGTGTGTGTGCACGTAGCGTTGTCTCAGAGTGTCTCAGTGAAGTTTGTGTGTGTGGCGTAGCGTTGTCTCAGAGTGTCTCAGTGAAGTTTGTGTGTGGATGTAGCGTTGTCTCAGAGTGTCTCAGTGAAGTTTGTGTGTGGATGTAGCGTTGTCTCAGAGTGTCTCAGTGAAGTTTGTGTGTGTGGACGTAGCGTTGTCTCAGAGTGTCTCAGTGAAGTTTGTGTGTGTGTGGATGTAGCGTTGTCTCAGAGTGTCTCAGTGAAGTTTGTGTGTGTGGACGTAGCATTGTCTCAGAGTGTCTCAGTGAAGTTTGTGTGTGTGTGGACGTAGCGTTGTCTCAGAGTGTCTCAGTGAAGTTTGTGTGTGTGGCGTAGTGTTGTCTCAGAGTGTCTCAGTGAAGTTTGTGTGTGTGGACGTAGTGTTGTCTCAGAGTGTCTCAGTGAAGTTTGTGTGTGTGGCGTAGCGTTGTCTCAGAGTGTCTCAGTGAAGTTTGTGTGTGTGACGTAGCGTTGTCTCAGAGTGTCTCAGTGAAGTTTGTGTGTGTGGACGTAGCGTTGTCTCAGAGTGTCTCAGTGAAGTTTGTGTGTGTGGACGTAGCGTTGTCTCAGAGTGTCTCAGTGAAGTTTGTGTGTGTGGATGTAGCGTTGTCTCAGAGTGTCTCAGTGAAGTTTGTGTGTGGATGTAGCGTTGTCTCAGAGTGTCTCAGTGAAGTTTGTGTGTGTGGACGTAGCGTTGTCTCAGAGTGTCTCAGTGAAGTTTGTGTGTGTGACGTAGCGTTGTCTCAGAGTGTCTCAGTGAAGTTTGTGTGTGGACGTAGCGTTGTCTCAGAGTGTCTCAGTGAAGTTTGTGTGTGTGGACGTAGCGTTGTCTCAGAGTGTCTCAGTGAAGTTTGTGTGTGTGGACGTAGCGTTGTCTCAGAGTGTCTCAGTGAAGTTTGTGTGTGTGGACGTAGCGTTGTCTCAGAGTGTCTCAGTGAAGTTTGTGTGTGTGACGTAGCGTTGTCTCAGAGTGTCTCAGTGAAGTTTGTGTGTGTGTGGATGTAGCGTTGTCTCAGAGTGTCTCAGTGAAGTTTGTGTGTGTGACGTAGCGTTGTCTCAGAGTGTCTCAGTGAAGTTTGTGTGTGTGGACGTAGCGTTGTCTCAGAGTGTCTCAGTGAAGTTTGTGTGTGTGTGGACGTAGCGTTGTCTCAGAGTGTCTCAGTGAAGTTTGTGTGTGTGGACGTAGCGTTGTCTCAGAGTGTCTCAGAGAAGTTTGTGTGTGTGGACGTAGCGTTGTCTCAGAGTGTCTCAGAGAAGTTTGTGTGTGTGGCGTAGTGTTGTCTCAGAGTGTCTCAGTGAAGTTTGTGTGTGTGGCGTAGCGTTGTCTCAGAGTGTCTCAGTGAAGTTTGTGTGTGTGGACGTAGCGTTGTCTCAGAGTGTCTCAGTGAAGTTTGTGTGTGTGACGTAGCGTTGTCTCAGAGTGTCTCAGTGAAGTTTGTGTGTGTGACGTAGCGTTGTCTCAGAGTGTCTCAGTGAAGTTTGTGTGTGTGTGGATGTAGCGTTGTCTCAGAGTGTCTCAGTGAAGTTTGTGTGTGTGGACGTAGTGTTGTCTCAGAGTGTCTCAGAGAAGTTTGTGTGTGTGGACGTAGTGTTGTCTCAGAGTGTCTCAGTGAAGTTTGTGTGTGTGGACGTAGCGTTGTCTCAGAGTGTCTCAGTGAAGTTTGTGTGTGTGGCGTAGTGTTGTCTCAGAGTGTCTCAGTGAAGTTTGTGTGTGTGACGTAGCGTTGTCTCAGAGTGTCTCAGTGAAGTTTGTGTGTGTGACGTAGTGTTGTCTCAGAGTGTCTCAGTGAAGTTTGTGTGTGTGACGTAGCGTTGTCTCAGAGTGTCTCAGTGAAGTTTGTGTGTGTGTGGACGTAGCATTGTCTCAGAGTGTCTCAGTGAAGTTTGTGTGTGTGGCGTTGTCTCAGAGTGTCTCAGTGAAGTTTGTGTGTGTGGGTGTAGCGTTGTCTCAGAGTGTCTCAGTGAAGTTTGTGTGTGTGGACGTAGTGTTGTCTCAGAGTGTCTCAGTGAAGTTTGTGTTTGTGGACGTAGTGTTGTCTCAGAGTGTCTCAGTGAAGTTTGTGTGTGTGGACGTAGCGTTGTCTCAGAGTGTCTCAGTGAAGTTTGTGTGTGTGGACGTAGCGTTGTCTCAGAGTGTCTCAGTGAAGTTTGTGTGTGTGTGTGGATGTAGCGTTGTCTCAGAGTGTCTCAGTGAAGTTTGTGTGTGTGGACGTAGTGTTGTCTCAGAGTGTCTCAGTGAAGTTTGTGTTTGTGGACGTAGTGTTGTCTCAGAGTGTCTCAGTGAAGTTTGTGTGTGTGGACGTAGCGTTGTCTCAGAGTGTCTCAGTGAAGTTTGTGTGTGTGGACGTAGCGTTGTCTCAGAGTGTCTCAGTGAAGTTTGTGTGTGTGGATGTAGCGTTGTCTCAGAGTGTCTCAGTGAAGTTTGTGTGTGTGTAGATGTAGCGTTGTCTCAGAGTGTCTCAGTGAAGTTTGTGTGTGTGGATGTAGCGTTGTCTCAGAGTGTCTCAGTGAAGTTTGTGTGTGTGGACGTAGCGTTGTCTCAGAGTGTCTCAGAGAAGTTTGTGTGTGTGGCGTAGCGTTGTCTTGGAGTGTCTCAGAGAAGTTTGCTTTGAAGTTGAAATTGGCATTGCATTATGGGAGCTACAGACTCGTTCTGGCCATCATCGGCTCGACCAATCACCATTAAGCTGCGCCTGTCACGTGACAAAAGGTCATTGGGAGTGTGATGGTCAGGCGTGCTGAGGGGGGGGGGGGCGGGGGGCGGAGGGGGTTATGTGGGGGTTATATGGGTAGGTTCTATGAGAGGGGGCGGGGGCTATGTTGTTAGGATCTATGGGGGGGCGGGGGGTTGTGTGTGTGTGTGTGTGTGGGGGGGGGTTACCTGCGTGATGGTGAGGAGGTATTGAAGGATGGGGAGCAGGTATGGGGTGTGTGTGTGTGTGTGGGGGGGGGGGGGGGTTACCTGCGTGATGGTGACGAGGTATTGAAGTATGAGGAGCAAGTATGGGGTGTGTGTGGGGGGGGGGGGGATTTCCCGGATGTCCGGCGAGGTGAGATGAGAGCCTTCAGTCTATAAATAGACTGGTAATCCCGGTCACGTGACCGCGTTAATCCGGGCAGGCGGGTGTTGTACAGGTGAGATAATCAGGTGAGATAATCAGGTGAGATAATGGCCGTGTGTGTCACGTGGTACACCTGTAATCAGCCATCACAGTCTGTGAGACTGACGCCACAACAGACAAAGAGCCATTTAACCAGACAGAGAAAGGGGGGTTACTCGCCATGTAGACAGACAATGGCGGGGTGGGGGCTACTCACTGCGGGTAGGGCAGGTAGGGCAGGTAAGGCGGGGTGGTGCAGGAGGGGAGGGGAGGGGAGGGGAGGGGAGGGGAGGAGAGGGAGGGGAGGGGAGGGGAGGGGAGGGGAGGGGAGGGGAGGGGAGGGGAGGGGAGGGGAGGGGAGGGGAGGGGAGGGGAGGGGAGAGAAAGTGGGCCCTGTCTTTACTTTCCTTAATCTCTCTCCTCTGTCTGTCTCTCTGTCTCTGTCCCTGTCTGTTTCTCTCTCTTTTTGTCTCTCTTTTTGTCTATGTGTTCGGTTTCCTGTCTGTGTGACTTACTCTCTCACTCTTTCTCTGTCTGTGTCTGTCTCTCTCACTCTTTCTATGTCTATGTCTTTCTCTCTCACTCTTTCTCTGTCTGTGTCTGTCTCTCTCACTCTTTCTACGCTATGTCTTTCTCTCTCACTCTTTCTCTGTCTGTGTCTTTCTCTCTCACTCTTTCTCTGTCTCTGTCTTTCTCTTTCACTCTTTCTCTGTCTCTGTCTTTCTCTCTCACTCATTCCCTACCTACGCGTGTCTCTCTCTCTCACTCATTCTCTACCTACGCGTGTCTCTCTCTCTCACTCATTCTCTGTCTGTGTCTCTCTCTCTCACTCTTTCCCTGTCTGTGTCTTTCTCTCTCACTCTTTCTCTGTCTGTGTCTTTCTCTCTCACTCATTCTCTACCTAGGCGTGTCTTTCTCTCTCACTCATTCTCTACCTACGCGTGTCTTTCTCTCTCACTCTTTCTCTGTCTGTGTCTTTCTCTCTTTCTCTGTCTGTGTCTTTCTCTCTTTCTCTGTCTCTGTCTTTCTCTCTCACTCATTCCCTACATACACGTGTCTTTCTCTCTCACTCTTTCTCTACCTACGTGTGTCTTTCTCTCTCACTCTTTCTCTACCTACGCGTGTCTTTCTCTCTCGCCTTTTCTGTGTGTTTAATTTTCCGATTCTCCAGACCTTTCTCAGAATGTTACACAATATCTGTCTGTCGCCGACAGGAAACCCGCGCGCGCGTGCGTGGACTGACCAGCCGGAAGTGATGCGCATTGACCGCTCGCGCACCCATGTGACAAGGTGTGACGTCACATCCGGCAGTCCGTGCGCACTCAGGTGCGGGTCTGTGGTGTGAGTTTTGTTGAGGGTCGGATACTGACAGTGCGGGGAGACTGACGACCCAGCAGTCGTCTGTAACAGTCAAGGTCTTACACCGTTGTGTGACTTCTCCATGTCTATTTACTCTCTTATAAGCTGAGTCCACTGTGGTAGAAGTTCTCACAAAGCACGACCACAGCGACACGGTGACCTCACACCGCTGTGGTCAGAGGTAATGAGGACGAACGATGAAGTCTTGTGGTGTGGTTTAATACTTTGAGAAGCAGTAACACATGATCTCGTCGGAGCAAGATGCTCTGATCTTATTCATAAACACACTGTTGAGTAATGATAATGGTTCACAGCAAACTCACACCCATAAGTAGAACAGGTCAACTTTATCATCTTCACAAGAATATAAGCGTCGGCCGCAGTGGAGGTGTTTAAGCCTCCTCCTCTAATTTGGGGTTAAAATAAACATCTTATATAGGGAACCGTTCCGACCAAAGGTGTCTGTTAACGCGGGGTGTCTGCTTATGCAGGGTGTCTGTTAGGTGAGGTTCTACTAAATAAATATGTACATATGAATATAAATACTTTATCATTGACCATTTCTGAAACGTAGCTTATAACATTCGATTAAACAACAGTATATTCTTGTGAAGATGATAAAGTCAATGCGCATCACCTTCTCCAAACTTTACCAGAATATACTTATTTAAGTTTAAAAAATCATAGGTTACTCTCATCATTTTTGAAATAATTGATAAAAACCGTATTCTGTCATAGCCCGTGTCGTAGCCCATGTAGGCGCCGTGGTTTCCTTTTTTTCTGCCAAAAAACGTTACGACACGCTCCGACATGCTACGACGCTCTCCGACAAGAGTGCTACGATTGCGCTACGACAGAGAAATTCTGTGTCGGAGTGTGTCGGAACACTTGTCGGAGCGTGTCGTAACTAGTGGGTGCGGGGCCTTACTGTATACATACATACATGCATACATACATATATGTTTAAGGGGACACTCCACTTTAGGGGACAATTTGCTCGGAACGGAAATTTTTCCCTCTATTAAGAGTTTATTTTAACCCCGCTTAAGGGTACACCCCGCTTTAGGGGACAGTTTTTCGGTACAGAATGCTTAAAAACCCCGCTTAAGGGGTCAGTTTGGAGGGACATCATATCAAAAAGGTATTCTCTATTGTATAACCACTGGCATCCTGAAAACCCCGCTTAAGGGGACACCCCGCTTAAGGGGACACCCCGCTTAAGGGGTCAATTGGTCCGGAACGGAGGGTGCCCCCTTAAGAGGGGTATTACTGTATATATATATATATATATATATATATATATATATATATATATATATATATATATATATATATACAGGACTATATATACTCATTTTGTAAAGAAGTGTTTACTGACAACATAAATTCATAAAAAAGCGACGATCTTCCATTCTTGTCTCCTTAATACTAACAGGAATACATCAGGCAGACACGGAGGCCCGATGGTCTCAGTCTATTAAGTATCATAAGTACAATACGGAGATATACAGGCGGCCGTCCACTCCACAGCCATCAAATGAGAAGAGCGAAGAGCAGCCGGGAACCAGCTCCGTGTCTGTGACGTCACCTTGACGGCCTCGTTCTTATATTGAGTCGTCAGTCACCACCCTGACAGCTGTGACGTCATGTCCGTGTGACGTCACGGCCGGCTGGTTCCTGGCGTGCAGGCGTTCGGCGGTGTACACACAGTGTGACAGGTGGGTGACCAGCGGCGTCGTGTTATCAGTGAGGAGAGTTGAGATCTCAGTAAACGCTGCCTTATCTACGTCGTCTGGTGTCCGACTGGTCACCGGAGAACTCCCGAAGCCGCCCCTTCATTTAACGGAGAAACGAAATCACCCGTAATTAAATGGGGAAATCGCCCTGAGACAAAGTCTCCCATAATTTAATGGGTAAATCGCCCTGAGACAATATATTAATTGGGAAATCGCCCTGAGACAAAGTCTCCGTCAGTTTGATGGGGAAATCGCCCTGAGGCAAAGTTGCCCATAATTTAACGGAGAATTCACCCCAAAACAAAATCGCCCATAATTTAATGGGGAAATCACACCGAAACAAAGTCTTTGGTATATGTAATTTTGACTTACATCAATGAACTGCAGTCATGATAAACCTCAGAAAATCTCAGTAATTGAGTCTTTACCAGTAAACTGTCACTTTCTGTCACTTTCCACTTACCCCGTACCCAGTAATTATAAAACACTAATCTTATTAATGTCCATCATTTAACAATCTCAGTCTATACCAGTAAACTGTCACCTTTATTAAAGTCATCAGTGACATTAGACACAGTCCGGGTTACCACTCACCCAGTAATTATAAAACACTAATCTCTATTAATGTCCATCATTTAACAATCTCAGTCTATACCATTATAAAAGTCATCAGACACTGACCCGCTTCCCACTCACCCCGTACCCAGTAATTATAAAACACTAATCTCTATTAGTGTACATCATTTAACAATCTCAGTCTATACCATTATAAAAGTCATCAGACACTGGCCCGCTTCCCACTTACCCCGTACCCAGTAATTATAAAACACTAATCTCTATTAGTGTACATCATTTAACAATCTCAGTCTCTACCAGTAAACTGTCACCTTTATTAAAGTCATCAGTGACATCAGACACTGGCCCGCTTCCCACTCACCCCGTACCCAGTAATTATAAAACACTAATCTCTATTAGTGTACATCATTTAACAATCTCAGTCTCTACCAGTAAACTGTCACCAGTATAAAAGTCATCAGACACTGACCCGCTTCCCACTCACCCCGTACCCAGTAATTATAAAACACTAATCTCTATTAGTGTACATCATTTAACAACCTCAGTCTCTACCAGTAAACTGTCACCTTTATTAAAGTCATCAGTGACGTTAGACACTGACCCGCTTCCCACTCACCCCGTACCCAGTAATTATAAAACACTCATCTCTATTAATGTACATCATTTAACAATCTCAGTCTCTACCAGTAAACTGTCACCTTTATTAAAGTCATCAGTGACGTTAGACACTGACCCGCTTCCCACTCACCCCGTACCCAGTAATTATAAAACACTCATCTCTATTAATGTACATCATTTAACAATCTCAGTCTCTACCAGTAAACTGTCACCATTATAAAAGTCATCAGACACTGACCCGCTTCCCACTCACCCTGTACCCAGTAATTATAAAACACTCATCTCTATTAATGTCCATCATTTAACAACCTCAGTCTATACCATTATAAAAGTCATCAGACACTGACCCGCTTCCCACTCACCCCGTACCCAGTAATTATAAAACACTAATCTCTATTAGTGTACATCATTTAACAATCTCAGTCTCTACCAGTAAACTGTCACCAGTATAAAAGTCATCAGACACTGACCCGCTTCCCACTCACCCCGTACCCAGTAATTATAAAACACTAATCTCTATTAGTGTACATCATTTAACAACCTCAGTCTCTACCAGTAAACTGTCACCTTTATTAAAGTCATCAGTGACGTTAGACACTGACCCGCTTCCCACTCACCCCGTACCCAGTAATTATAAAACACTCATCTCTATTAATGTACATCATTTAACAATCTCAGTCTCTACCAGTAAACTGTCACCTTTATTAAAGTCATCAGTGACGTTAGACACTGACCCGCTTCCCACTCACCCCGTACCCAGTAATTATAAAACACTCATCTCTATTAATGTACATCATTTAACAATCTCAGTCTCTACCAGTAAACTGTCACCATTATAAAAGTCATCAGACACTGACCCGCTTCCCACTCACCCTGTACCCAGTAATTATAAAACACTCATCTCTATTAATGTCCATCATTTAACAACCTCAGTCTATACCATTATAAAAGTCATCAGACACTGACCCGCTTCCCACTCACCCCGTACCCAGTAATTATAAAACACTAATCTCTATTAATGTACATCATTTAACAATCTCAGTCTCTACCAGTAAACTGTCACCATTATAAAAGTCATCAGACACTGACCCGCTTCCCACTCACCCCGTACCCAGTAATTATAAAACACTAATCTCTATTAGTGTACATCATTTAACAATCTCAGTCTCTAGTATCACACAGACAGACACGTCTATTGTCGTACCTGGTCTAACACACAGAGACACGTCTATTGTCGTACCTGGTCTAACACACAGAGACACGTCTATTGTCGTACCCCGTCTAACACACAGACAGACAGGTCTATTGTTCTACCTGCTTTAACACACAGAGACACGTCTATTGTCGTACCTGGTCTAACACAGACGACACCTGTATGGTGCGTCATTGTTGCGCCGCATAATGCGTATTTCACGGCTAACTCCGGGAACAAAGAGCGGACAGGACGGCTCCCACACTGCACCGCTAGACCAACCTACAGAAACAGGTTTTGCGGCAAAATAAAGCGGAGCGGCGCAGTGTTGACGGCTCCCAGTCGGGCCTCTCCACTCTCCCACCTTACCAAACTCCGTGAAATTTTCTGAAACTGTGTGGAACCACATGACACTTCGTGAAATATTGTGAAAACTGGCAAAACCTCTTGAAATATTTTGAAAGCTCGTGAAAGCTCATAAATCTTCATGAAACACCATGAAATCTCCTAGACCCTGTGAAAACCTCGTGAAACCTCGTAAAACCCGGTGATCCTCAATGAAAATCTGTGAAACTCCGTGAAACTCCAAAAACCCAATATATTCATGAGCAGAAATATAAACCCAATGAACTCCCTTGAATGCCATGAAAGCACATGAAAGCTTATGAAACCCAGTGAAACCCCGTGTAACTTGTGAAACCCTGCGAGACCTCGTGAAGCCTCGTGAGAGCCCCCCCCCCATCCCCGCCCGTCACACCACTCAATCCAGCCTTTTGTCATCTATCTATCAATTAATCTCAGCACTCTGATGTCACCACCTGCCGCCAGGTGCGGGCATGGCGCTGCTCGCCGCCAGAGGTCACCTGTAGGCTCATTGTACGCATGCGCCCTGCTTCCCAGCGTCAGCCGGGTCGGGGACTGTGACGTCACTTCCGGGGGAGGCGTGACGCTCGTTTTGTGAGTGACACAACCTTTTCCCGATTTAGCGACCACAGCGACACGGGGCGACAGTGTGTGACACTGCGACACGGGGTGCTGTATGGGTGAGAGTCATGAGAGGTACACCAGGAGTTAAACTGGCCCCTCCACCCTCTTCTCCTGTGTGACGCCGGGCTTAGTGTGTGACACGGGGTGCTGTATGGGTGAGAGTCATGAGAGGTACACCAGGAGTTAAACTGGCCCCTCCACCCTCTTCTCCTGTGTGACGCCGGGCTTAGTGTACAACACGGGGTGCTGTATGGGTGAGAGTCATGAGAGGTACACCAGGAGTTAAACTGGCCCCTCCACCCTCTTCTCCTGTGTGACGCCGGGCTTAGTGTGTGACACGGGGTGCTGTATGGGTGAGAGTCATGAGAGGTACACCAGGAGTTAAACTGGCCCCTCCACCCTCTTCTCCTGTGTGACGCCGGGCTTAGTGTACAACACGGGGTGCTGTATGGGTGAGAGTCATGAGAGGTACACCAGGAGTTAAACTGGCCCCTCCACCCTCTTCTCCTGTGTGACGCCGGGCTTAGTGTACAACACGGGGTGCTGTATGGTTGAGAGTCATGAGAGGTACACCAGGAGTTAAACTGGCCCCTCCACCCTCTTCTCCTGTGTGACGCCGGGCTTAGTGTACAACACGGGGTGCTGTATGGGTGAGAGTCATGAGAGGTACACCAGGAGTTAAACTGGCCCCTCCACCCTCTTCTCCTGTGTGACGCCGGGCTTAGTGTACAACACGGGGTGCTGTATGGGTGAGAGTCATGAGAGGTACACCAGGAGTTAAACTGGCCCCTCCACCCTCTTCTCCTGTGTGACGCCGGGCTTAGTGTGTGACACGGGGTGCTGTATGGGTGAGAGTCATGAGAGGTACACCAGGAGTTAAACTGGCCCCTCCACCCTCTTCTCCTGTGTGACGCCGGGCTTAGTGTACAACACGGGGTGCTGTATGGGTGAGAGTCATGAGAGGTACACCAGGAGTTAAACTGGCCCCTCCACCCTCTTCTCCTGTGTGACGCCGGGCTTAGTGTACAACACGGGGTGCTGTATGGGTGAGAGTAATGAGAGGTTCACCAGGAGTTAAACTGGCCCCTCCACCCTCTTCTCCTGTGTGACGCCGGGCTTAGTGTACAACACGGGGTGCTGTATGGGTGAGAGTCATGAGAGGTACACCAGGAGTTAAACTGGCCCCTCCACCCTCTTCTCCTGTGTGACGCCGGGCTTAGTGTACAACACGGGGTGCTGTATGGGTGAGAGTCATGAGAGGTACACCAGGAGTTAAACTGGCCCCTCCACCCTCTTCTCCTGTGTGACGCCGGGCTTAGTGTACAACACGGGGTGCTGTATGGGTGAGAGTCATGAGAGGTACACCAGGAGTTAAACTGGCCCCTCCACCCTCTTCTCCTGTGTGACGCCGGGCTTAGTGTACAACACGGGGTGCTGTATGGGTGAGAGTCATGAGAGGTACACCAGGAGTTAAACTGGCCCCTCCACCCTCTTCTCCTGTGTGACGCCGGGCTTAGTGTGTAACACAGGGTGCTGTATGGGTGAGAGTCATGAGAGGTACACCAGGAGTTAAACTGGCCCCTCCACCCTCTTCTCCTGTGTGACGCCGGGCTTAGTGTACAACACGGGGTGCTGTATGGGTGAGAGTCATGAGAGGTACACCAGGAGTTAGACTGGCCCCTCCACCCTCTTCTCCTGTGTGACGCCGGGCTTAGTGTGTGACACGGGGTGCTGTATGGGTGAGAGTAATGAGAGGTACACCAGGAGTTAAACTGGCCCCTCCACCCTCTTCTCCTGTGTGACGCCGGGCTTAGTGTGTGACACGGGGTGCTGTATGGGTGAGAGTCATGAGAGGTACACCAGGAGTTAAACTGGCCCCTCCACCCTCTTCTCCTGTGTGACGCCGGGCTTAGTGTACAACACGGGGTGCTGTATGGGTGAGAGTCATGAGAGGTTCACCAGGAGTTAAACTGGCCCCTCCACCCTCTTCTCCTGTGTGACGCCGGGCTTAGTGTACAACACGGGGTGCTGTATGGGTGAGAGTCATGAGAGGTACACCAGGAGTTAAACTGGCCCCTCCACCCTCTTCTCCTGTGTGACGCCGGGCTTAGTGTACAACACGGGGTGCTGTATGGGTGAGAGTCATGAGAGGTACACCAGGAGTTAAACTAGCCCCTCCACCCTCTTCTCCTGTGTGACGCCGGGCTTAGTGTACAACACGGGGTGCTGTATGGGTGAGAGTCATGAGAGGTTCACCAGGAGTTAAACTGGCCCCTCCACCCTCTTCTCCTGTGTGACGCCGGGCTTAGTGTACAACACGGGGTGCTGTATGGGTGAGAGTCATGAGAGGTTCACCAGGAGTTAAACTGGCCCCTCCACCCTCTTCTCCTGTGTGACGCCGGGCTTAGTGTACAACACGGGGTGCTGTATGGGTGAGTGTCATGAGAGGTTCACCAGGAGTTAAACTGGCCCCTCTTCCCTCTTCTCCTGTGTGACGCCGGGCTTAGTGTACAACACGGGGTGCTGTATGGGTGAGAGTCATGAGAGGTACACCAGGAGTTAAACTGGCCCCTCCACCCTCTTCTCCTGTGTGACGCCGGGCTTAGTGTACAACACGGGGTGCTGTATGGGTGAGAGTCATGAGAGGTACACCAGGAGTTAAACTGGCCCCTCCACCCTCTTCTCCTGTGTGACGCCGGGCTTAGTGTACAACACGGGGTGCTGTATGGGTGAGAGTCATGAGAGGTACACCAGGAGTTAAACTGGCCCCTCCACCCTCTTCTCCTGTGTGACGCCGGGCTTAGTGTACAACACGGGGTGCTGTATGGGTGAGAGTCATGAGAGGTTCACCAGGAGTTAAACTGGCCCCTCCACCCTCTTCTCCTGTGTGACGCCGGGCTTAGTGTGTGACACAGGGTGCTGTATGGGTGAGAGTCATGAGAGGTACACCAGGAGTTAAACTGGCCCCTCCACCCTCTTCTCCTGTGTGACGCCGGGCTTAGTGTGTGACACGGGGTGCTGTATGGGTGAGAGTCATGAGAGGTATACCAGGAGTTAAACTGGCCCCTCCACCCTCTTCTCCTGTGTGACGCCGGGCTTAGTGTGTGACACGGGGTGCTGTATGGGTGAGAGTCATGAGAGGTTCACCAGGAGTTAAACTGGCCCCTCCACCCTCTTCTCCTGTGTGACGCCGGGCTTAGTGTACAACACGGGGTGCTGTATGGGTGAGAGTCATGAGAGGTACACCAGGAGTTAAACTGGCCCCTCCACCCTCTTCTCCTGTGTGACGCCGGGCTTAGTGTGTGACACGGGGTGCTGTATGGGTGAGAGTCATGAGAGGTTCACCAGGAGTTAAACTGGCCCCTCCACCCTCTTCTCCTGTGTGACGCCGGGCTTAGTGTACAACACGGGGTGCTGTATGGGTGAGAGTCATGAGAGGTTCACCAGGAGTTAAACTGGCCCCTCCACCCTCTTCTCCTGTGTGACGCCGGGCTTAGTGTGTGACACGGGGTGCTGTATGGGTGAGAGTCATGAGAGGTTCACCAGGAGTTAAACTGGCCCCTCCACCCTCTTCTCCTGTGTGACGCCGGGCTTAGTGTGTGACACGGGGTGCTGTATGGGTGAGAGTCATGAGAGGTACACCAGGAGTTAAACTGGCCCCTCCACCCTCTTCTCCTGTGTGACGCCGGGCTTAGTGTACAACACGGGGTGCTGTATGGGTGAGAGTCATGAGAGGTGCACCAGGAGTTAAACTGGCCCCTCCACCCTCTTCTCCTGTGTGACGCCGGGCTTAGTGTACAACACGGGGTGCTGTACGGGTGAGAGTCATGAGAGGTTCACCAGGAGTTAAACTGGCCCCTCCACCCTCTTCTCCTGTGTGACGCCGGGCTTAGTGTACAACATGGGGTGCTGTATGGGTGAGAGTCATGAGAGGTACACCAGGAGTTAAACTGGCCCCTCCACCCTCTTCTCCTGTGTGACGCCGGGCTTAGTGTACAACACGGGGTGCTGTATGGGTGAGAGTCATGAGAGGTACACCAGGAGTTAAACTGGCCCCTCCACCCTCTTCTCCTGTGTGACGCCGGGCTTAGTGTACAACACGGGGTGCTGTATGGGTGAGAGTCATGAGAGGTACACCAGGAGTTAAACTGGCCCCTCCACCCTCTTCTCCTGTGTGACGCCGGGCTTAGTGTGTGACACGGGGTGCTGTATGGGTGAGAGTAATGAGAGGTTCACCAGGAGTTAAACTGGCCCCTCCACCCTCTTCTCCAGTGTGACGCCGGGCTTAGTGTACAACACGGGGTGCTGTATGGGTGAGAGTCATGAGAGGTACACCAGGAGTTAAACTGGCCCCTCCACCCTCTTCTCCTGTGTGACGCCGGGCTTAGTGTACAACACGGGGTGCTGTATGGGTGAGAGTCATGAGAGGTTCACCAGGAGTTAAACTGGCCCCTCCACCCTCTTCTCCTGTGTGACGCCGGGCTTAGTGTACAACACGGGGTGCTGTATGGGTGAGAGTCATGAGAGGTTCACCAGGAGTTAAACTGGCCCCTCCACCCTCTTCTCCTGTGTGACGCCGGGCTTAGTGTGTAACACAGGGTGCTGTATGGGTGAGAGTCATGAGAGGTACACCAGGAGTTAAACTGGCCCCTCCACCCTCTTCTCCTGTGTGACGCCGGGCTTAGTGTACAACACGGGGTGCTGTATGGGTGAGAGTCATGAGAGGTACACCAGGAGTTAGACTGGCCCCTCCACCCTCTTCTCCTGTGTGACGCCGGGCTTAGTGTGTGACACGGGGTGCTGTATGGGTGAGAGTAATGAGAGGTACACCAGGAGTTAAACTGGCCCCTCCACCCTCTTCTCCTGTGTGACGCCGGGCTTAGTGTGTGACACGGGGTGCTGTATGGGTGAGAGTCATGAGAGGTACACCAGGAGTTAAACTGGCCCCTCCACCCTCTTCTCCTGTGTGACGCCGGGCTTAGTGTACAACACGGGGTGCTGTATGGGTGAGAGTCATGAGAGGTTCACCAGGAGTTAAACTGGCCCCTCCACCCTCTTCTCCTGTGTGACGCCGGGCTTAGTGTACAACACGGGGTGCTGTATGGGTGAGAGTCATGAGAGGTACACCAGGAGTTAAACTGGCCCCTCCACCCTCTTCTCCTGTGTGACGCCGGGCTTAGTGTACAACACGGGGTGCTGTATGGGTGAGAGTCATGAGAGGTACACCAGGAGTTAAACTAGCCCCTCCACCCTCTTCTCCTGTGTGACGCCGGGCTTAGTGTACAACACGGGGTGCTGTATGGGTGAGAGTCATGAGAGGTTCTCCAGGAGTTAAACTGGCCCCTCCACCCTCTTCTCCTGTGTGACGCCGGGCTTAGTGTACAACACGGGGTGCTGTATGGGTGAGAGTCATGAGAGGTTCACCAGGAGTTAAACTGGCCCCTCCACCCTCTTCTCCTGTGTGACGCCGGGCTTAGTGTACAACACGGGGTGCTGTATGGGTGAGTGTCATGAGAGGTTCACCAGGAGTTAAACTGGCCCCTCTTCCCTCTTCTCCTGTGTGACGCCGGGCTTAGTGTACAACACGGGGTGCTGTATGGGTGAGAGTCATGAGAGGTACACCAGGAGTTAAACTGGCCCCTCCACCCTCTTCTCCTGTGTGACGCCGGGCTTAGTGTACAACACGGGGTGCTGTATGGGTGAGAGTCATGAGAGGTACACCAGGAGTTAAACTGGCCCCTCCACCCTCTTCTCCTGTGTGACGCCGGGCTTAGTGTACAACACGGGGTGCTGTATGGGTGAGAGTCATGAGAGGTACACCAGGAGTTAAACTGGCCCCTCCACCCTCTTCTCCTGTGTGACGCCGGGCTTAGTGTACAACACGGGGTGCTGTATGGGTGAGAGTCATGAGAGGTTCACCAGGAGTTAAACTGGCCCCTCCACCCTCTTCTCCTGTGTGACGCCGGGCTTAGTGTACAACACGGGGTGCTGTATGGGTGAGAGTCATGAGAGGTACACCAGGAGTTAAACTGGCCCCTCCACCCTCTTCTCCTGTGTGACGCCGGGCTTAGTGTACAACACGGGGTGCTGTATGGGTGAGAGTCATGAGAGGTTCACCAGGAGTTAAACTGGCCCCTCCACCCTCTTCTCCTGTGTGACGCCGGGCTTAGTGTGTGACACAGGGTGCTGTATGGGTGAGAGTCATGAGAGGTACACCAGGAGTTAAACTGGCCCCTCCACCCTCTTCTCCTGTGTGACGCCGGGCTTAGTGTGTGACACGGGGTGCTGTATGGGTGAGAGTCATGAGAGGTATACCAGGAGTTAAACTGGCCCCTCCACCCTCTTCTCCTGTGTGACGCCGGGCTTAGTGTGTGACACGGGGTGCTGTATGGGTGAGAGTCATGAGAGGTTCACCAGGAGTTAAACTGGCCCCTCCACCCTCTTCTCCTGTGTGACGCCGGGCTTAGTGTACAACACGGGGTGCTGTATGGGTGAGAGTCATGAGAGGTACACCAGGAGTTAAACTGGCCCCTCCACCCTCTTCTCCTGTGTGACGCCGGGCTTAGTGTGTGACACGGGGTGCTGTATGGGTGAGAGTCATGAGAGGTTCACCAGGAGTTAAACTGGCCCCTCCACCCTCTTCTCCTGTGTGACGCCGGGCTTAGTGTACAACACGGGGTGCTGTATGGGTGAGAGTCATGAGAGGTTCACCAGGAGTTAAACTGGCCCCTCCACCCTCTTCTCCTGTGTGACGCCGGGCTTAGTGTACAACACGGGGTGCTGTATGGGTGAGAGTCATGAGAGGTACACCAGGAGTTAAACTGGCCCCTCCACCCTCTTCTCCTGTGTGACGCCGGGCTTAGTGTACAACACGGGGTGCTGTATGGGTGAGAGTCATGAGAGGTACACCAGGAGTTAAACTGGCCCCTCCACCCTCTTCTCCTGTGTGACGCCGGGCTTAGTGTGTGACACAGGGTGCTGTATGGGTGAGAGTCATGAGAGGTACACCAGGAGTTAGACTGGCCCCTCCACCCTCTTCTCCTGTGTGACGCCGGGCTTAGTGTACAACACGGGGTGCTGTATGGGTGAGAGTCATGAGAGGTACACCAGGAGTTAAACTGGCCCCTCCACCCTCTTCTCCTGTGTGACGCCGGGCTTAGTGTACAACACGGGGTGCTGTATGGGTGAGAGTCATGAGAGGTACACCAGGAGTTAAACTGGCCCCTCCACCCTCTTCTCCTGTGTGACGCCGGGCTTAGTGTACAACACGGGGTGCTGTATGGGTGAGAGTCATGAGAGGTTCACCAGGAGTTAAACTGGCCCCTCCACCCTCTTCTCCTGTGTGACGCCGGGCTTAGTGTACAACACGGGGTGCTGTATGGGTGAGAGTCATGAGAGGTACACCAGGAGTTAAACTGGCCCCTCCACCCTCTTCTCCTGTGTGACGCCGGGCTTAGTGTACAACACGGGGTGCTGTATGGGTGAGAGTCATGAGAGGTACACCAGGAGTTAAACTGGCCCCTCCACCCTCTTCTCCTGTGTGACGCCGGGCTTAGTGTGTGACACGGGGTGCTGTATGGGTGAGAGTCATGAGAGGTACACCAGGAGTTAAACTGGCCCCTCCACCCTCTTCTCCTGTGTGACGCCGGGCTTAGTGTACAACACGGGGTGCTGTATGGGTGAGAGTCATGAGAGGTTCACCAGGAGTTAAACTGGCCCCTCCACCCTCTTCTCCTGTGTGACGCCGGGCTTAGTGTACAACACGGGGTGCTGTATGGGTGAGAGTCATGAGAGGTACACCAGGAGTTAAACTGGCCCCTCCACCCTCTTCTCCTGTGTGACGCCGGGCTTAGTGTACAACACGGGGTGCTGTATGGGTGAGAGTCATGAGAGGTACACCAGGAGTTAAACTGGCCCCTCCACCCTCTTCTCCTGTGTGACGCCGGGCTTAGTGTGTGACACGGGGTGCTGTATGGGTGAGAGTCATGAGGGGTTCGCTGATTTTAGAGAGACTCCTGTGTGACGCCAGGCTCAGCGTCGTTTAGACAAGGCTTCATAAAGTAGGCCTCTTTGAATGGCAGTGTTCTGTCAAGCGGGTCTGCGAATTCTCACTGGCCGTAAGCCTTTTCTCTTAGCAGTGAGAAAACAGAGCACAACATTAATGTAACCTAAGCCGGTGAAGTGCGCAGTATACACTGAGAGTGAAATCTCACTGCTTAGAGGACGGAGAGATCTTTGACTAGCCTGCCTTAGAGCCAGTGAGAATTGATAAGAGGTTTGCACCTAAATGTATGAGGCACAAATTGCCGCTTCCTTTACTCTAAGGTGTACATTCTTTTTTATATTTTGTTCAAACTCATGATTTTATTGGGTATTACATCGGCGATTTGCCGGTTTGCTTGAACCTCCCACGAGGTTTTACGAGATTTCACGAGGTTTCTCGAGGATTTACGTTGTTTGATATCAGCGTTTTCTCCAAATTGAAAAGAGGTGTCATCGCATATTTAAAGTATTTCTCGGATATTTACTGCAGTTGTAAAGATTGTTATGAATTGTCCGTAAAATCAAACGTGCTTCTATATCTAATAAAAATACATTCAGAACAATAAAAAGCGAATACGATCATCCCAGATAAAAGTTTCTTTTATTAGGTTCAAAACAGTCGATTTCTGGCAAAGCAGGTTCTTCCGATGCTCTTTTACGGCGAGAGGACGTAATTCGGAGGCTTTGTGATCTAAATAAACAAACACTTCTCACTGGAGTTGACGTAATTCACGGCGAGCAGCGAGCAGACGACTCTCGTCTGACACGCGCCAATCTGTGACGTCAGCCGCCATCGACATCAATCCGCGGGAAATCGACGAAAAAGGATAACAAAGATAATAGGCGCGATCTAATCAAGCACCCTCACGTCGCCGCCTCGCGTCGGCCTACGTTTTAGGCTTAATGACTCAATTTACAATTAAAGCCCGGCGGTGACCAGTAGCTGTGACCTGCACGGACCGGGAACAGGCGCGGGCGGGCGACAATAGGAGCAGTGGGCGCTCAGAGGAGGCTTCTGGGACGCCGTGTTGTCAAGCCGAGGGGATATTTTTCCTGACGGCCATCCCCAGTTGAGCGATATTGGGGGTCATTAAGATGACAATGGGCAATAAGGGGTAGTAGCGGAGTGGCTGGTGCTGGGCGGGTCGGGGTGTGACAGCTGCTGTGTGGTTTGGTACCAGCAGGCGGGGGAGGGGGTAATTAGTACTGAGCTGCGCATGCGCGGTGACGTCAGCACCACGAGCCACGCGCTGACCACCGCTTAACATAAAGAGGCCGATTAGACCCGTAAAGTGTGGACACACCGATTAGACCCGTAAAGTGTGGACACACCGATTAGACCCGTAAAGTGTGGACACACCGATTAGACCTGTAAAGTGTGGACACACTGATTAGACCCGTAAAGTGTGGCAAACGGTTAGACCTGTAAAGTGTGGACACACCGATTAGACCCGCAAGACAAAAATAGGCCGATTAGACCTGTAAAGTGTGGACATGCCGATTACACCCGTAAGATATACACAGGCCGCTTAGACCCATGAGACATGGACACACCGATTAGACCCGTAAGATATACACAGGCCGATTGAACCCATAAGATATATATGGGCCGATTAGACCTGTAAATCATGGACACACCGATTAGACCCCATAAGATATATACGGGCCGGTTAGACCCGTAAAACCAAACAGTATGTTTTATACCAGATCTGTACCTTATCATGGTGGTACCCTATGGAATAACCTCAGCGTACTTCTCTGTAACACAGAAACATTTAAATGCTTTAAATCCATAACAAAAAATTGGATGAATGAGAAACTTTGGTTGTAGCTACATGAGCCCATGTTATATGTGGAAGTATAATATGAGCAAGTGTGTCTCACTGCTTTATTTGACTATATCAAATTAGGTTAGCCCCTGTGTGAGGGAGGTTGTTCTACATACTTTTTTCGTTATTCATGGTGTATCTTTTGTTTGTATATCTATGTGATTCAAGATGACCATATATAAACCAAATACCAGAGTTAACTAAGCTTACCCTGTTAGGCAGGACCATGGAAAGCAGCCCCTATTTGGGCTGAGGTCCAAGCCTCTCTATTGTATTGTATGAATCCAGAGCAGAAACAAAATTGTCAAATCTATCTTACATGCAATAAAGAAACGTATTAAAAAATATATATATACACAAGCCGATTAGACCTGTAAATCATGGACACACTGAATAAGATCTGTAAGATATACACGGGCCGATTAAACCCATAAATCATGGATACACCGATTAGACCCGTAACATATACACAGGCCGATTAAACCCATAAATCATGGATACACCGATTAGACCCGTAAGATATACACAGGCCGATTAGACCTGTAAATCATGGACACACCGAATAAGACCTGTAAGATATACACGGGCCGATCAGACCCGTGAGACAATGATGTGCCGTTAAGACCCGTAAAGTGTGGATGTGCCGATTAGACTCGTAAGACATGGATCTGCCGATTATAGCTGTAAAACTTGGACCACTGTGGTTCACTCTCCGTCCACATTCAGGGTAGACGAGGTTTCCCCGTCTGGCTCACTCTCCCCCCACATTCAGGGTAGATGAGGTTTCCCCGTCTGGCTCACTCTCCCCCCACATTCAGGGTAGATGAGGTTTCCCCGTCTGGCTCACTCTCCCCCCACATTCAGGGTAGATGAGGTTTCCCCGTCTAGCTCACTCTCCCCCCACATTCAGGGTAGATGAGGTCTCCCCGTCTGGCTCACTCTCCCCCCACAATCAGGGTAGATGAGGTTTCAGATAACGATGGATAATAATATCGGTTATGAAGTCCAAAAACCACCCTCCATTATCACACAGTGTCAGGGCCTGATGGGAAATTGCATCTTGGGATAGAAAGTGCACAGACCTGGCCATTAACGGTCAACTGATCGTCAATAAAAACGGCCATCAATTACGACGATCTAATAGAGCGCGGTGTGAGAGCTGGTTAATTATTGTGGTCGTCACAGAATACTCCACAGTCATTGAGTACAGCTCTGTTAGATGAGTGTCACATATCAATAGAGCGTTATGTGAGTCTTCACAGAATACTCCACAGTCATTGAGTACAGCTCTGTTAGATGAGGGTCACATATCAATAGAGCGCGGTGTGAGTCGACACAGAATACTCCACAGTCATTGAGTACAGCTCTGTTAGATGAGGGTCACATATCAATAGAGCGCGGTGTGAGTCGTCACAGAATACTCCACAGTCATGGAGTACAGCTCTGTTAGATGAGGGTCACATATCAATAGAGCGCGGTGTGAGTCGACACAGAATACTCCACAGTCATTGAGTACAGCTCTGTTAGATGAGGGTAAAATATCAAGTCAGAAATGGAAAAGCGATATCGAGTCTTTGTAAATGCCCATTTCTCTGTTTAAGTAATGTGATACGAAATTATGGAATTGAATAGAAGATAATCTTAACTATACCGGACATAAATGATACAGAACTTCATTGATGTTTCAAAGATGTTATTTGATATTCTACGGTCATTTGATATCCACAACTAGGATAATATGCTTTTTCTTACTCTCAGAAACGGGCTTATATAAAATGGTTATTGCCTTACAGCAGATTATGAAATAAATATTGATATTTATGGATCACATTGTCTGAGATGTGAAATGTAATTTCAAATGTGATGAATGGAAATTCACTGATACAAACAAGAAAAGAAGAAGAAAAACCGGATAAGAAACAGAATAATATAAAATAGTTAGTGTCCTTACTATCAGAAACATGGCACTGTATATATATACTAGTAATTGTCCTCACTGTTAAAACAGTATAACATAAAATAACCATTGCGGTTTGTCCTATTAGCAATAGAATCACATGAAAGAGTCAATTATATACAATAGTTCAAATGGCTTAAATAAACCCAGTTAGGACCGTATACATCTTCATGTTAACATCTTGTCTACCTTCTCAACTACTGGCTGTTGATTGGTCAGTCTCTTATGACGTCATCGCACGTCACTCCGCCATGACGTCGTATCGTCACTTGACGCGGTGATCGTCGTGAATATCTTTTAATGTTATTGTACCAGGGGTGAGATAGATAACAGGACGATATTTATCGCGACAGATCTACGACTGTGCGCTCACTCACTTTGTAATCACTGAGGGTCGACTTCTGTCACGGGAACAGATTTACAATAAAACCCGACTCGACAGCTCGGAGAGACTTTAAACGACATCCAGATGTGGGAACGTGAACGCGGCCTTACTCATCACGGCGCATTCCGACAAAAACCTCGTATCACACGAAGAGAATGATGGGAGTGTACTCAATCTCCCCATCACAAAACACTCAAAACGCGCGCTCCCTCACTAAATAAAAGCTCCCCACATTTGGGGGGATCCCCGCGGCAGGCCGCGACAAGTCAGAAAAAACCTGAACGGTTTTCTCATCTCTATTACATTAGAAATGTGTTTGGTCAACATAATTGATAGTTTCATAAGTTCATAGACCTACCTCAGGGACTGAGACAAAATGGTCTTATTGGTGAACGTTTTGTGTAATAGATAAGAGACAAGACTGACCTTTATGTTATCTAGCCTTATACATCCGGTTCATATGAAACTATGTTAGGGCGACACGCGGTGCTATCGCAGACTTAATCGTAGACCGTCGTAGTAGGTGGGAGGCATTATTGCGGCGACAACCCGCCGCGCTCTACGATTAACCTTCCGACGGGTTATGACGGGCTACGACGGGCTACGACAGGCTACGAAATTCAAACATGTTTGAATTTCGTAGACCCTCTACGATTAACGTTTTTTGTTGTAGTGCGTCGTAGCCCGTCGGCGCGGAGCGAGTTTGTCGGCGACAAAACCTGACTAATTGAGGAGTTTGTCCGCGACACCTCCACGATTTTTTTCAGTTTGTCGCCGACACGGCCAAAGGGTTAATCGTAGACTTAATCGTAGTAGGTGGGAGGGACCCCTTAACAACAAGCAAAGTTGATACAATGCGCATGCGTGCTGAATTACTGTGTTCATTGGGGAACTCACGAAGGGGGAATTACTGAGGCTCATCACATCTCATTTCACCACATCCTCCTGTTATGCAAATTGTCTAACTTAAAATTACCAAGACTTTACTTTATACGGAATTGGTATTGCACACTGTGGTCAACTGCTCAGTCAACAAATAGGAGTATCGAGATCGTACCTTCTGACCCCGAGAGACCGGGCGAAAGAACGGGTTGACCGAGCCCGGACATCATATTAGTGTAAGTGATGATATGTGTAAATAAATCTGATTGAAGTACATGTGTAAATAAATCTGATTGAAGTACATGAGTAAATAAATCTGATTGAAGTACATGTGTAAATAAATCTGATTGAAGTACATGTGTAAATAAATCTGATTGAAGTACATGTGTAAATAAATCTGATTGAAGTACATGTGTAAATAAATCTGATTGAAGTACATGTGTAAATAAATCTGATTGAAGTACATGTGTAAATAAATCTGATTGAAGTACATGTGTAAATAAATCTGATTGAAGTACATGTGTAAATTAATCTGATTGAAGTACATGTGTGAATAAATCTGTGGACATTTTAATTCTGGGACAAGTGAGAAAAAGTCGACATGTTTATCTTTTGGGAGATATTTCTGTTTACGGATGTATTTGGTCAATATAATTGATGGTTGCATGACTTCAGACACCAGGTGAGTGGTTTATATGAGTTACATGAGGAAAGAAATAAAAGTCCCATAAATGATAAAAATAACCCAGAGTTGGCATTTTTCTATGTCTAGGATTCTTGGGATGTGTGTATTTTTCAAAATCAAAATAATCGTCTAGGATTTTTTGGATATTCAAAATGAAAGTTATATTTTGCGTGATAAAATGTTTGAATACCGGATGATAAGGTTTCAAATCCCAAACATGATGCAGGAAATCGTGCCCGAGTTGAGAAGAGGAGAGGGATTCCAGTTTTATGTATAGTATAGACTATGAGAACCACCTGATACATTAATCCAAATTCCGACAACAGATCTCCCACTTGTAATAAATCTGTGGACGTTCTAACTCGGGAATACCTCATCAGGATGCACTTAATATTCCCGGGATGTCGGCGCTCATTAAACATTCTGATTCTCACTCAGCTTCTTAATATTCCCGGGATGTCGGCGCTCATTAAACATTCTGATTCTCACTCAGCTTCTTAATATTCCCGGGATGTCGGCGCTCATTAAACATTCTGATTCTCACTCAGCTTCTTAATATTCCCGGGATGTCGGCGCACATTAAACATTCTGATTCTCACTCAGCTTCTTAATATTCCCGGGATGTCGGCGCTCATTAAACATTCTGATTCTCACTCAGCTTCTTAATATTCCCGGGATGTCGGCGCTCATTAAACATTCTGATTCTCACTCAGCTTCTTAATATTCCCGGGATATCGGCGCTCATTAAACATTCTGATTCTCACTCAGCTTCTTAATATTCCCGGGATGTCGGGGCACATTAAACATTCTGATTCTCACTCAGCTTCTTAATATTCCCGGGATGTCGGCGCACATTAAACATTCTGATTCTCACTCAGCTTCTTAATATTCCCGGGATGTCGGGGCACATTAAACATTCTGATTCTCACTCAGCTTCTTAATATTCCCGGGATGTCGGGGCACATTAAACATTCTGATTCTCACTCAGCTTCTTAATATTCCCGGGATGTCGGCGCACATTAAACATTCTGATTCTCACAGAACTTCTCAACATTCCCAGAATGTCGGCGCTCAGTGAGAATTCTGAATCTCTCCCGGCATGCAGTGCGGGTCACGGGTCTGCGCCTCTTTGTCTTCACCAAAACGGCGACGTTTTTCTCTCTCAGTCTCGTTTTGTTAAAGGAAGCACAACGATGTCACAAGTTAAGGGGGTATGCCACTTTCACGATTTGCGCCTTACGACAAGCGTTCCGATGAAAAAAATAACATTTTTGTCGGCAGGAACGACTCTATCATTGAAGTGGGTTTTGTGTTCCGATGAGTACCACGACACACGTCGACACACTCCGATAGTGCTACGATAGAAATGTTATGTCGTAGGCTTTCCGACAAAATCGAACATGTTCGATTTGTCGGAATGTGTCGGAAGCATTCTTTATAATGTGAAGGCTATGCACATCCCCCTCGTTGATTTTCGGCCCGCAAAATACCAATTGCCCCGGAAGTATGCCTAGACAATTGAATATGTATACATCTTGAATGGTAGCGTGTGTTGGTACCGTGGTCTTCTTTTTATTGCGGCTAAACCGTCCCGAAACACTGCGAGACACTCCGACAGAACCCTCCCGATAGCTCTACGTTTGGAAAATTTGTTATCGTAACAGGATCGTAGAACCTTTCGTAGTGTGTCGGGAGAGTGGGAGCCCGGCTTTAGACAGAGATCAGCATCTTTCATCTCGTTGTGTTTTTGTGATATTGTGTAGACGATGTGGTGTCTGGGGGTGAGTGAATTATCACCAATGTGGCAGTTAGACGCGGATCTTTCATCTCGTTGTGTTTTTGTGATATCGTCAAGACGATGTGGTGTCTGGGGGTGAGTGAATTATCACCAATGTGGCAGTTAGACGCGGATCTTTCATCTCGTTGTGTTTTTGTGATATCGTCAAGACGATGTGGTGTCTGGAGGTGAGTGAATTATTTAAAAAAAACTTACTTAGAGGCAGTGTGAATTATAATATTAAAAGAAATATGCCTAGAGTCGCTGAGAATTATAATCCTTAAAGTAACGTGCTTAGAGTCAGTGAGAATTGTAATCCATAGAAAAACATGCTTAGAGTCAGTGAGAATTATAATCCATAGAAAAACATGCTTAGAGTCAGTGAGAATTATAATCCATAGAAAAACATGCTTAGAGCTCGTGAGAGTTGTGGTCTTTAACGAAACATGCTTAGAGTCTGTGTAGATTATAATCCTTAAGGAAACATACTTAAAGTTGGTAAGAACTGTAATCCTTAAAAAAACATACTTAGAGTTGATGAGAATCATAATTCTTAAAGAAGCACGCTTAGAGTCAGTGAGAAGTTTTAGAGGAGTGTCAGCCACGTCCCCAGAATCCGGCTGTCTGTCTTTTTTTCTGGATTACTGAGTAGAACAAACTCGACATGTCCCTGATACCAGGCGACTGTCCGCACTGTGTGTGTGAGGGGGGGGGGGGGGTGATAAGAGGCGGACAGGGTGGTCACGTGTTTACTCGCTGATACCCGAGTGGTGGCCGGTCAGAGAGGCAGGTACCCCGCCTGCAGTAGACAAACAGAGAGTGGAGCAGTCCGGGTGGGGGGAGAGTGGAGCAGTCCAGGTGGAGGGAGAGTGGACCAGATCCGCGTGGGGGAGAGTGGACCAGATCCGGGTGGGGGGAGAGTGGACCAGATCCGGGTGGGGGGAGAGTGGACTAGACCCGGATTGGGGGAGAGTGGAGCAGTCCGGGTGGGGGGAGAGTGGAGCAGTCCGGGTGGGGGGAGAGTGGAGCAGACCCGGATGGGGGGGGAGTGGAGCAGTGCGGGTGGGGGGAGAGTGGATCAGATCTAGGTGGGGGGAGAGTGGACCAGATCCGGGTGGGGGGAGAGTGGACCAGATCTAGGTGGGGGGAGAGTGGAGCAGTGTGGGTGGGTGGTCACAGGGAAGTGTGCGCGATGTGTCCAGGTGTCAGGCAAGTCTGGGGTTTGCCGAGGGTTGATCCTAGCAGTGGGCAATGGATAGACTAGGAGTAAGACTAGGCTAGGGCTTTTATTTTGGTCTTGGCTAGGACTGTGTTTTCAGGGGTAGGATTGGATGATTCTAGATTCACATGACATTGTAGGCATAGATTCTAGATTCATATGACATTGTAAGTATAGATTCTAGATTCACATGACATTGTAGCCATAGATTCTAGATTCACATGACATTGTAGGCATATATTTGAGATTCACATGACATTGTCGGGATAGATTCTAGATTCACATGACAACGAAGGGATAGATTCTAGATTCACATGACAATGAAGGGATAGATCCTAGATTCACATGACATTATTGGGATAGATTCTAGATTCACATGACATTGTGGGGATAGATTCTAGATTCACATGACGTTGTCGGGATAGATTCTAGATTCACATGACAATGAAGGGATATATTCTAGATTCACATGACATTCTAGGTGGGTTTGAAATAACATGACACTCTACATAGATTCTGGATAACATGACATTCTAGGTATGGATTTAGATGTTTGGTGCATCTATTCCGGAGATACATCCTTGTTACTCATGATGCTCACCCTCGTGCTCTCTGAAGTAGAAAGCACGACTCAGTATGTTCATCACTGACAACTAAAATCAGTTTAATAAGTAAACCTTTAATGTCTAGAATTAATAAATCAGTTCTCACATAGATGAGCTGTAACGTTGCGCAGTAGTCGGGAGGATGGGGTACCGTGACAGGGTAATGTGGGGACAGATGAGAAGTTGGTGCTCTCCCACCTATTTCAAACGTCTCTCTCGGGATTCTTTGAAGTGTCTGTACAGAAATGAGTTATGAGTAAATAAACACAAATTGATGTAATGGTGAGGGGTGTACCCCGTCCATACCAGGCCCGTATGACTAAAGGGTAATGTGAGGGGCGGGGTGTACCCCGTCTATACCAAGCCCGTATGACTAAAGGGTAGTGTGAGGGGTGGAGTGTTCCCCGTCTATACCCGGCCCGTATGACTAAAGGGTAGTGTGAGAGGCGGGGTGTACCCCGTCCATACCAGGCCCGTATGACTAAAGGGTAATGTGAGGGGCGGGGTGTACCCCGTCTATACCAGGCCCGTATGACTAAAGGGTAGTGTGAGGGGTGGAGTGTTCCCCGTCTATACCCGGCCCGTATGACTAAAGGGTAATGTGAGGGTTGTACCCAGTCTATACTCGGCCCGTAGACTAAAGGGTAATGTGAGGGGCGGGGTGTACCCCGTCTATACCAGGCCCGTAGACTAAAGGGTAATGTGAGGGGTGTACCCAGTCTATACCTGGCCCGTATGACTAAAGGGTAATGTGAGGGGTGTACCCCGTCTATACCCGGCCCGTAGACTAAAGGGTAATGTGAGGGGCGGGGTGTACCCCGTCTATACCAGGCCCGTATGACTAAAGGGTAATGTGAGGGGCGGGGAGTACCCCATCTATACCAGGCCCGTATGACTAAAGGGTAATGTGAGGGGCGGGGTGTACCCCATCTATACCAGGCCCGTATGACTAAAGGGTAATGTGAGGGGCGGGGAGTACCCCATCTATACCAGGCCCGTATGACTAAAGGGTAATGTGAGGGGCGGGGTGTACCCCGTCTATACCAGGCCCGTATGACTAAAGGGTAATGTGAGGGTTGTACCCAGTCTATACCAGGCCCGTAGACTAAAGGGTAATGTGAGGTGTGGGGTGTACCAGTCTATACCAGGCCTGTATAACTAAAGGGTAATGTGAGGGGGGGTGTACCCCGTCTATACCAGGCCCGTATGACTTAAGGGTAATGTGAGGTGTGGAGTGTATAAGTGACAGCTGTCACTCTGCCGTCGTCACACTGTCACGCCCAGTCACAGCCGTCACGGTGAGTGTAAACTGGTGACAGACAGCCGTAAGCACAAGTCTCTCCCTTCACCTCCACCTCCCTGTCACTCACAACTCCAGCTCCTCCCCCCCCCCCATCCCCGAGAAGCTCTGAGCAGCACCGAGGGGCCCCCAGCAACCTCAAGAATGTTCAAGCAGTTCCGAGCAGTTTTGAGCAGATTTTAGCAGCCCCAATCAGCCCAAAGCAGGTACAAGAGACCCCAATAAGCCCCGAGAAGTTCTGAACAGCCCTGAGCAGCCCTGAACAGTTTCTAGCAGCTCTGAGCAGCTCCAAGAAGCTCCAAGCAGGCCCGAGCAGCTCCGAGCAACCTTGAGCAGCCCCGAACAGCCCTGAGCAGTTTTGAGTAACTCTCAGCAGCCCTGAGCAGTTTCGAGCAGCCCCGAGCAGTTTCGAGCAGCCCCGAGCAGCTCCGAGCAGTTCCGAGTAGTTTCGACACGTTGGGGCGTGTCGGAGCGTGTCGGGGTCTGTCGGAACGCTATCCTAGCGTTCTGCACTAGTGGAGGCAGGCTTCCGACAAAAACTACGACACCGTTCCGACACGAGTCTATGAAAGCAATGTTAAGTAAAGGGGGGACGTCCACCAACCACCACAAGGCTGCGACACGCGCCGACAAGAAAGTTCCAATCGGTGCCTTGTCACAGCCTTGTCGTGAGGAGGGGAACTCTGCGACAGCGTTGTCGGGGCGTGTCATAGTCTTCGCTGGATGCCGGAAAAAAGGCGCCCATGGTACCGACACACTACGACAGTGATATCGAGGAAGCCACAACACTCCAAGACAAAGGTCCAGTCGTGGGAAAAATCGAACATGTTTGATATTGTCGTAGCCTTTTCGGAAGGCCCCCGACAGTCCCCCAACAAGCTTCCAGTCGCAGCCTGACGTGGCCTTGTCGTAGACTCTTGCCGGGAACTAGGGTCCATTAACCTGGCCAATGTCGGCCATCTTGGATTTGGGGGAAAGAATTTAGAATAGATTTAATATATATATTATAATTAATAATGCTGCTTTTTCAACGCAAAAATACCACAAAGTATGCCGTGATGCCTCGCGCGGACATGCGCAGTGGTGTCGTCTTACCGCGTCTCTTAAAGTACCACATGACACCGCCAGGGGCCGAGTATGTTTCCTGAAATAGACAGTATATGGGCGATAATAGAGGGTAATGTGATTCAGGAGACGTAGAGAGGTGAGAGGAGAGTTGGAGACAGAGGAGAGAGGAGAGAGACGGAAGAGAGAGGAGAGAGAGAGGGAGAAAGAGAGGAGAGAGGAGAGAGACAGAGACGAGAGGAGAGAGACAGAGAGAGAGAGGAGAGAGACAGAGAGAGAGGAGAGAGACAGAGAGACAGAGGAGAGAGAGGAGAGAGAGGGAGGAGAGAGGAGAGAGACGGAGGAGAGAGGAGAGAGACGGAGGAGAGAGGAGAGAGACAGAGACAAGAGGAGAGAGACAGAGAGAGAGAGGAGAGAGACAGAGAGAGAGGAGAGAGAGGGAGGAGAGAGGAGAGAGACAGAGGAGAGAGGAGAGAGACAGAGGAGAGAGGAGAGAGAGGGAGGAGAGAGGAGAGAGACGGAGGAGAGAGGAGAGAGACAGAGGAGAGAGGAGAGAGACAGAGAGAGAGGAGAGAGGGGGAGGAGAGAGGAGAGAGAGAGAGAGGAGAGAGACGGAGGAGAGAGGAGAGACAGGGAGGAGAGAGGAGAGAGACGGAGGAGAGAGGAGAGAGACAGAGAGAGAGGAGAGAGAGAGAGAGAGAGGAGAGAGAGAGAGAGAGGAGAGAGAGAGAGAGGAGAGAGACGGAGGAGAGAGGAGAGAGAGGGAGGAGAGAGGAGAGAGACGGAGGAGAGAGGAGAGAGAGGGAGGAGAGAGGAGAGAGACAGAGGAGAGAGGAGAGAGACAGAGGAGAGGGTGATTCTGGGTGCTGAGGCTGCAGATTCTTGGGGGGGGGGGGCGGATTGGAGGGCTGGTTATTAGAAGGGACAGAGGGCAGAATGTTGGGTTGAGGGAGAATGGAGAGGGCAGATTGTAAGGGGGGTAAGGGAGAGAGGGCAGATTGTAAGTGGGTGAGGGAGGAGGGAGAGGGCAGATTGTAAGGGGGTGAGGGAGGAGGGAGAGGGCAGATTGTAAGGGGGTGAGGGAGAATGGAGAGGGCAGATTGTAAGGGGGTGAGGGAGAATGGATAGGGCAGATTGTAAGGGGGTGAGGGAGAGGGCAGATTGTAAGGGGGGTCAGGGAGGAGGGAGAGGGCAGATTGTAAGGGGGGTCAGGGAGAATGGAGAGGGCAGATTGTAAGGGGGTGAGGGAGAGAGGGCAGATTGTAAGGGGGTGAGGGAGAGGGCAGATTGTAAGGGGGTCAGGGAGGAGGCAGAGGGCAGATTGTAAGGGGGGTGAGGGAGGAGGGAGAGGGCAGATTGTAAGGGGGGTAAGGGAGGAGGGAGAGGGCAGATTGTAAGGGGGGTCAGGGATAATGGAGAGGGCAGATTGTAAGGGGGTGAGGGAGGAGGGAGAGGGCAGATTGTAAGGGGGGTGAGGGAGAATGGAGAGGGCAGAGTGTAAGGGGGTGAGGGAGAAAGGGAGAGGGCAGATTGTAAAGGGTGAGGGAGAATGGAGAGGGCAGATTGTAAGGGGGTGAGGGAGAGAGGGCAGATTGTAAGGGGGTGAGGGAGAGAGGGCAGATTGTAAGGGGGTGAGGGAGAGGGCAGATTGTAAGGGGGTGAGGGAGGAGGGAGAGGGCAGATTGTAAGGGGGGTGAGGGAGGAGGGAGAGGGCAGATTGTAAGGGGGGTGAGGGAGAGAGGGAAGATTGTAAGTGGGTGAGGGAGAATGGAGAGGGCAGATTGTTAGTGTGTGTGTGTGTGGGGGGGGGGGGGGTGAGGGAGGGCAGCGGGGGCAGATTGGAGGTTAACCGCCCCCACATGGGGCATGTTATCTAAACACCCTCCCGTTACGCGCAATAAGATGTGGCGGGTTTTCTTTATTAAACGCAGCCCTGAGAGTTCAGTAACAAGTTAAGAATGCCGCCACCACCCACGGCGAGAACCCAGTCATCAGTCATCTCCGCCGGGTACCAGCGGAATAAATAGAGTCCAGATAAGAGAAGAGACGGGTAATCCACTGTGATATGTCACTAACCTCAAACATGTAGAGTTATTAGCAGGCAGAGAGTTATTTACAAAACAGGAGTCTCACTTGAATACTAATATGTTTCTTAGAATATAGAAATGACAAATCCCTTCAACAAGTAAGTCACCCACATCCCATGTGACATCATTCACCATTCATGAGAATAACAGATATCCTTAATACTTTGATATAACCTCGACACGATGTACATTTAGGGCTTCTTCATCTTAGAACTGTTTCATTTCAGAAGTTCAACATCTGTCAGTGAACCTCAGCAGGATGTTAGATCCACCATGCTGCAAAGAACAAACAACTCTCCACAATAAACACTCAGGTGGATAACAAAGTGTCATTATCATAAAAGAACCATTACGAATAGTTTACAATAACTCCAACCTTAGGAGAGTTAGTAGAATTCTTGTAAAGTAATTTCATTCGGCGACGTCGCGAGTCAGTTACGAGTTCAGGGTGAGTGTAAACGGATTCCACCAATCACACGCCTCCTGCTGATCACGTGACTTGTATCCTGTACACGTGACCGGAAACTATCAAGTAATGATAACCCTCGCTGCGCATGCGTCCCGCCGGTATGTGCGCCATGACGTCATCCGTTAAATCTGTCCCTGTTTCTAATAATCCTAAAAAAACATTCACACGACAATCAGCCAATGATATTCTATGAGACATTCACTCAACAATCAGCCAATGATATTCCATGAGACAATCACACCACCATCAGCCAATGATATTCTATGAGACATTCACACCACAATCAACCAATGATATTCTATGAGACATTCACACCACAGTCAGCTAATGATATTCTATGAGACATTCACTCAACAATCATCCAATGATATTCTATGAGACATTCACACCACAATCAGCTAATGATATTCTATGAGACATTCACACCACAGTCAGCCAATGATATCACACCACCATCACCCAATGATATTCTATGAGACATTCACACCAGAATCAGCCAATGATATTCTATGAGACATTCACTCAACAATCAGCCAATGATATTCTATGAGACATTCACACCAGAATCAGCCAATGATATTCTATGAGACATTCACTCAACAATCAGCCAATGATATTCTATGAGACATTCACACCACAATCAGCCAATGATATTCTATGAGACATTCACACCACCATCAGCCAATGATATTCTATGAGACATTCACACCAGAATCAGCCAATGATATTCTATGAGACATTCACTCAACAATCAGCCAATGATATTCTATAAGACAGTAATTACCATACTACATGTGTGATATGAGAATCTTTATTAACCATGTTTCGCTCTATTTACCATACTACATGTGTGATATGAGAATCTTTATTAACCATGTTTCGCTCTAATTACCATACTACATGTGTGATATGAGAATCTTTATTAACCATGTTTCACTCTAATTACCATACTACATGTGTGATATGAGAATCTTTATTGACCGCGTTGTGAAAGGGTTAAGAGACTGCGCGCGCATGCCCCGGATACACGTCATCATTTTTCTCACGACTGAGAGAAACGTGATGACCAATCAGATGAGAGAAATCCCAACAGAACACACAGAACGACTTCTTTACCGCTCTGAGAGTCACATCCAATAAGATAAAGTGTAGTGAGACCTGAAACAGACGCGCTACAGCTTCCGCCGTGACGTCACTTCCTGTAGAGATGTGCGGGCGATAATAGAGGAACGCGCAGAAAGAACAAAGCTAGTTGCTGGTTAACACGGAGACTGAATTAAATATGGCGGCCATGATTGTCTGACCACGCGGCGAGTTCGTCATCTCCACATCTACAGCGAGCGGCGAGATATTTTCACGGGACAGAATCTCCCTCCACCGACGTCTAACTCCGCCGATCCGGTTTAATAACGTCCAAACTCAACCCCGCAGAAAAACCACCGCCAAGAAATAATCAATCTGTGTCAGGGAAATAGTATCCGCGTGTTTGTTCGGTGCCTGGAGAGGAATGTTTGAGGGGCGAACATTTCCCGGATCATGGCGGGCGATATTAGGTGGAGATGCGTGTTGATAAGCTGCGCATGCGCTGTACATCATTGTACACAGCGCCCCTATCGGCCGTGACAGCCCGCCAGCGACGCCACTCGGCGGGCAGACGAACTAGCGGCGGACGCGGGATGAGGTCAGGACAGGTGACGTGACGTCAGAGTTTAATCTCTCCCATCTAATGACGTTTAGAATGACGTCATCAGTCACGTGATCGTTCACATACTACTCACTGTTACTACTCTCACCCGTCAATATACAGTGGCATCTGTGTAAAGCGAATTGAAAACATGAAGTGTGAACCTATTTCAGCATTAATCAGATATAAATCATGTTTAATGTCATCTTCAAACCCGCTGTTTGATTCAGAATGATGACTCAGGTACTTCAGGTACTTCTTGTTATAGATGGTTTTCTGAAAGAGAACAACGACCAACTTTGTCATTCTTTATGGTCCAAGCAACTGGGAGTAGGCCAGTGAGAATAGAGCGACAAATCTCACCCCCCCCTACAGGTGAGAAGGTGGCCCAGTCCGTTAACGTCTGTACATAAGGAACAGAGTAGACCGCCGAGAACCCAGTGATAATGTGGCCCAGTCCGTTAACGTCTGTACATAAGGAACAGAGAGTAGACCGCCGAGAACCCAGTGATAATGTGGCCCAGTCCATAAACGTCTGTACATAAGGAACTGAGAGTAGACCGCCGAGAACCCAGTGATAATGTGGCCCAGTCCATTAACGTCTGTACATAAGGAACTGAGAGTAGACCGCCGAGAACCCAGTGATAATGTGGCCCAGTCCGTTAACGTCTGTACATAAGGAACTGAGAGTAGACCGCCGAGAACCCAGTGATAATGTGGCCCAGTCCGTTAACGTCTGTACATAAGGAACTGAGAGTAGACCGCCGAGAACCCAGTGATAATGTGGCCCAGTCCGTTAACGTCTGTCCATAAGGAACTGAGAGAAGACCGCCGCGAACCCAGTGATAATGTGGCCCAGTCCATTAACGTCTGTCCATAGGGAACTGAGAGTAGACCGCCGAGAACCCAGTGATAATGTGGCCCAGTCCATTAACGTCTGTACATAAGGAACTGAGAGTAGACCGCCGAGAACCCAGTGATAATGTGGCCCAGTCCGTTATAGTCTGTACATAAGGAACTGAGAGTAGATCGCCGAGAACCCAGTGATAATGTGGCCCAGTCCGTTAACGTCTGTACATAAGGAACAGAGTAGACCGCCGAGAACCCAGTGATAATGTGGCCCAGTCCATAAACGTCTGTACATAAGGAACTGAGAGTAGACCGCCGAGAACCCAGTGATAATGTGGCCCAGTCCATTAACGTCTGTCCATAAGGAACAGAGAGTAGACCGCCGAAAACCCAGTGATAATGTGGCCCAGTCCATTAACGTCTGTACATAAGGAACAGAGTAGACCGCCGAGAACCCAGTGATAATGTGGCCCAGTCCGTTAACGTCTGTACATAAGGAACTGAGAGTAGACCGAGAACCCAGTGATAATGTGGCCCAGTCCATCAACGTCTGTACATAAGGAACTGAGAGTAGACTGCCGAGAACCCAGTGATAATGTGGCCCAGTCCGTTAACGTCTGTCCATAAGGAACTGAGAGTAGACCGCCGAAAACCCAGTGATAATGTGGCCCAGTCCATTAACGTCTGTACATAAGGAACAGAGTAGACCGCCGAGAACCCAGTGATAATGTGGCCCAGTCCGTTAACGTCTGTACATAAGGAACTGAGAGTAGACCGAGAACCCAGTGATAATGTGGCCCAGTCCATCAACGTCTGTACATAAGGAACTGAGAGTAGACGGCCGAGAACCCAGTGATAATGTGGCCCAGTCCATTAACGTCTGTCCATAAGGAACTGAGAGTAGACCGCCGAGAACCCAGTGATAATGTGGCCCAGTCCATTAACGTCTGTACATAAGGAACTGAGAGTAGACGGCCGAGAACCCAGTGATAATGTGGCCCAGTCTGTTAAAGTCTGCCTGTTGCCGCCATTAATATTTTGATCATTATCTTTCACCGAGTTCTCCTGAGTGCACTATTCTTCTTTGGGCAGCCATAAACCAGGTTTCCATTGGCCGAAGAAAACGGCAGAGATTTCTTCTACTTACCCTAAAAGTTTGTCGGTGGTTCTACTGATTAAAAGTCGGTATCAATTTACCGGTGAAGGTGCATGGTACTTGAGCAATTTTGAATATTCAAAATGGCCTCCTTGATCCGTGCGCTGAAGGACTTTAAAACTTACATTTCTCATTACCATGGAAACGGTATATAAAATCTTTCTGAAACCCTTTCCAACAAAATTGCTGGACCCCAAAACATATATCTTTACCAAAATATCATAGATCTGAAGTAGTAAATAATGGATAAATGTGAGTTTTAGAAATCAAGTGCTTCAGGGCAGGCATCGAGGACGCCATCTTGAATATTTATCATTGCTCGGGGTGAGAGCTCCACACCACGCTAGACCTCATTATACACATCCCAGAGATGAATTATCAACAGACAGAAGAACTATATCGGAGAAGTCGGGGTTAGGCCTCAATTTGGACTCTGGCTGCCTGAGGTGTGTACATACATGTTAATTATCGGTGAAGGTCGTCGCGGCTGATGACGGTAGTTGAGGGTAGTTGAGACACAGGACGCATCCCCTACTGACATATCTCCGTTATCAGCGTCACCGATAAGACCACTCTCTGTAATAAACGTCATCCTAATTGTGTGTTACTTCCTCTCGTCTCGCGGTATTCCACGAGAGTCCAGGCTCCGCCGACAAACAGACTTATCTACAGACGCTCTCAGTTGTCATGACAACAGACAAATGTCGTCTGCGTGCAGAGTGCTCCCTATTATCGCTCAGCTAACTTGTCGTCACGATGTCCCGGTCTATACGGTACCGTCTATACATCCCTATGTGGCCAAGTAATAATAGTTTCTCATATCTTCAATAACACCACCCTAACAATATACCACACCACCCTCATATCTACAATAACACCTCCCTGACCAATATACCACACCCTCACATCTACAATAACACCTCCCTGACCAATATACCACACCACCCTCATATCTACAATAACACCTCCCTGACCAATATACCATGACACCCTCATATCTACAATAACACCTCCCTGACCAATATACCACCACACCCTCATATCTACAATAACACCTCCCTGACCAATATACCATGACACCCTCATATCTACAATAACACCTCCCTGACCAATATACCAACACACCCTCATATCTACAATAACACCTCCCTGACCAATATACCATGACACCCTCATATCTACAAAAACACCTCCCTGACCAATATACCACCACACCCTAACATCTACAATAACATCTCCCTGACCAACATACGACACCCTCATATCTACAATAACACCTCCCTGACCAATATACCACCACACCCTCACATCTACAATAACACCTCCCTGACCTATATGCCACACCCTCATATCTACAATAACACCTCCCTGACCAATATACCACACCCTCACATCTACAATAACACCTCCCTGACCAATATACCACCCTCATATCTACAATAACACCTCCCTGACCAATATACCACACCCTCACATCTCCAGTAACACCTCCCTGACCAATATACCACCCTCATATCTACAATAACACCTCCCTGACCAATATACAACAACACCCTCATATCTACAATAACACCTCCCTGACCAATATACCACACCCTCACATCTTCAATAACACCTCCCTGACCAATATACCACACCCTCACATCTACAGTAACACCTCCCTGACCAATATACCACCCTCATATCTACAATAACACCTTCCTGACCAATATACCACCCTCATATCTACAATAACACCTCCCTGACCAATATACCACCACACCCTCATATATACAATAACACCTCCCTGACCAATATACCACACCCTCACATCTACAATAACACCTCCCTGACCAATATACCACCCTCATATCTATAATAACACCTCCCTGACCAATATACCACACCCTCATATCTACAATAACACCTCCCTGACCAATATACCACACCCTCATATCTACAATAACACCTCCCTGACCAATATACCACACCCTCACATCTACAGTAACACCTCCCTGACCAATATACCACACCCTCACATCTACAGTAACACCTCCCTGACCAATATACCACACACCCTCATATCTACAATAACACCTCCCTGACCAATATACCACACCCTCATATCTACAATAACACCTCCCTGACCAATATACCACCACACCCTCATATCTACAATAACACCTCCCTGACCAATATACCACACCCTCATATCTACAATAACACCTCCCTGACCAATATACCACCACACCCTCACATCTACAATAACACCTCCCTGACCAATATACCACACCCTCATATCTACAATAACACCTCCCTGACCAATATACCACAACACCCTCACATCTCCAGTAACACCTCCCTGACCAATATACCACCCTCATATCTACAATAACACCTCCCTGACCAATATACAACAACACCCTCATATCTACAATAACACCTCCCTGACCAATATACCACACCCTCACATCTTCAATAACACCTCCCTGACCAATATACCACACCCTCACATCTACAGTAACACCTCCCTGACCAATATACCACCCTCATATCTACAATAACACCTTCCTGACCAATATACCACCCTCATATCTACAATAACACCTCCCTGACCAATATACCACCACACCCTCATATATACAATAACACCTCCCTGACCAATATACCACACCCTCACATCTACAATAACACCTCCCTGACCAATATACCACCCTCATATCTATAATAACACCTCCCTGACCAATATACCACACCCTCATATCTACAATAACACCTCCCTGACCAATATACCACACCCTCATATCTACAATAACACCTCCCTGACCAATATACCACACCCTCACATCTACAGTAACACCTCCCTGACCAATATACCACACCCTCACATCTACAGTAACACCTCCCTGACCAATATACCACACACCCTCATATCTACAATAACACCTCCCTGACCAATATACCACACCCTCATATCTACAATAACACCTCCCTGACCAATATACCACCACACCCTCATATCTACAATAACACCTCCCTGACCAATATACCACACCCTCATATCTACAATAACACCTCCCTGACCAATATACCACCACACCCTCACATCTACAATAACACCTCCCTGACCAATATACCACACCCTCATATCTACAATAACACCTCCCTGACCAATATACCACAACACCCTCACATCTACAATAACACCTCCCTGACCAATATACCACACACCCTCATATCTACAATAACACCTCCCTGACCTATATACCACACCCTCACATCTACAATAACACCTCCCTGACCAATATACCACACACCCTCATATCTACAATAACACCTCCCTGATCAATATACCACACCCTCATATCTACAAAAACACCTCCCTGACCAATATACCACACCCTCACATCTACAGTAACACCTCCCTGACCAATATACCACCCTCATATCTACAATAACACCTTCCTGACCAATACACCACACCCTCATATCTACAATGACACCTCCCTGACCAATTTACCACCACACCCTCACATCTACAATAACACTTCCCTGACCAATATACCACACCCTCAAATCTACAATAACACCTCCCTGACCAATATACCACACACCCTCATATCTACAATAACACCTCCCTAACCAATATACCACACCCTCATATCTACAATAACACCTCCCTGACCAATATACCACACCCTCACATCTACAGTAACACCTCCCTGACCAATATACCACCCTCACATCTACAGTAACACCTCCCTGACCAATATACCACACCCTCATATCTACAATAACACCTCCCTGACCAATATACCACATCCTCACATCTACAATAACACCTCCCTGACTAATATACCACACCCTCACATCTAAAAAAGAACCCAACTCAGTCTCAGTCAGGTTTTAACAGAGTAATAAAGATCCACGAGTATAAACAAGATATTCAGACCGGAACCCAGCTGTTTGATTTGCACTCAGGACCACAAGATGAAGGCATTTCTGTAGCTCTTTTTTTCCCTGCTGCTACATTCCAGAAAACAAACGGCGAAGTGGGTAGAGATTGTGTCAGTTAAACCCGTAATAGCCACTCTCTCTCTCTCTCTCCTCTCCGGAATTCCTTTATTGTCAGATAAAAACAAGATGCGTCTTTTAAACGTCCCTGATTCAGACTGTTTTTGTTTTCCCGCCATCTTTAGAGAAACCTCCGCCAGATGTCTCTGATCAGCGCCTTTTTCCCGCGCTTTCTGACAGAATGTCGTCTGCCGGCCGTGAGACGCGTTGACAGCGCATGCGCCGTCTGGGAACTCTATCTCTCCTCACCAGAGGGCGGCACCGGCGCGCGCAGTGCCTGACGGGAAGTCTGAGGGGCTGATGAGGAGGTGCGCGTCGTCAGCGTCAACAGTTTACTGTTTTTAATTATGTTTTATCTCTGATGGAGGTTTGTGTGGCGGAGAGCGATGTCTTCTATTCCTCCATTGTGTCGACGCGCTGTCATAATGGTTTATGTCGGCCATTTATACACAGAGACCTAACGTATAGGAATATTCTACTTCATGGATATAGCAGTTTAGTTGAGAAATGTGTATTTTGTTACAGTTGCTCATGATAGATATACATTTATATATATAAATATATATATATATATATATATATATATATATATATATATATATATATACATATAGTTACATGTACATGCATATATATAAATATTCTTAGAAGGAAACCCATGAGATAGAAATAGGTTGGGCTGTACTCCACTCAGATTTACCTCAGAGTACACTGCACTTCGTGAATTACTCTGCGGTCAAATGTGGTGGAGTCCAGACCAAGTTATTTTCATAGAGTGGCTTTCTGATTTTATCTCATCGCATAGCATTATTTATTGATAAAATGAATCACCCAATCAGCCATTGAGTATTGGGTACAGAAACGTCACGGCCGTATAGTACGAGTTCCTAATGTTAAGTCTATGCAGAAAAAAACCGGGGTGAGATAAATACATGTATATACCTTAGCTATATTGCAATCATGAAGATAATTGTTAGTTGGAGAAAGAATCTGGTACAACAGCGAACTTATCCTCTCGGCAAGATACACTCTCCGCACGTAGCTTCCTTGACTGACACGCATTAACCCACCAAAGTTCTGCTTGGAGAGTGAGACGGCGCTAATGCATTTCCCAGAATTCCTGACGGGCGGCAGGAAGTGGAGGCGCGGTGACGTCTGGGTAAATGCTCTAATCGTCGTCGACATTTTCTGACGACAGCCACTGCTGACGTCACGGGATGTGCGGGTATTTTGTGGTGTCATACCTGAATGTGACGTATGGCGGGAACCAGTCTGAGACTGTGTGTACTGGGGCCGTCCTTCGGGAACCAGATCCGCTATCAGTCCTTGATACCGGGAAGAGAAAAACGTGCACCTTGCTGTGAGACTTTTCTACCATTGCGTTGAATCGTGTGACATTTTATGTCTAAGAGGGGTCGTCCACCAACCACGAAATGGCTGCGACAACGGCTTTCCGACAAGGTCCACGACAGCTCTACGATTGAAAGCCTTGTCGTAGCCTTGTCGTGGTTGGTGAACCACAGTTCCCGACAAGAGGCTACGACAAGGCCACGACAGGCTGCAACATGAAGCTTGTCGGGGGCCTGTCAGGGGGCCTTCCGACAAGGTTACGACAAAATCGAACATGTTCGTTTTTGGAGCTGTGTCGTGGCGTGTCGTGGCTTGTCGGGAGGTTGTCGCAGAGGTCTACGATAAAATATTTAGGTGGAGCGTGCACTTCCCGACAGGCTGCGACAAGGGCTCACGACAGCTCCCCTCCTCACGACAAGGCTGCGACAAGGAGCCGATAGGAACTTTCTTGTCGCAGCCCTGTCGTGGTTGGTGGACGCCCCCTGTTTTGGTTTTGTCGCAGTGTGTCGTAGACATTCTATGTTGTATAATTGCGTCGCTGTGTGTCGTAGAATTCTAAGTCATGTAGTTGTGTCACATTGTGTCGTAGACAGTCTTTGTTGTGTAGTTGTTTGTCAGGGTGTCATAGACGATATACATTGTATGCTTGTGTCTCAGTGTGTAATGGACGTTCTACGTTGTATAACTGTGACATAGTCATAGACCTCTCGTTCATTCCTTTATACGCCATCGCAGAAGTGCACGTATCGACTTGCTTTCATATATTTATATATGTACGTCTATATTTCGCACCAGCGTATGAGGCGTATACAAGACTGTTTCCTTTTGTATACGGACACGTCTTGGCTGTATTTCACATCGGGCGTATACAAGAGGAAATATCCTCTGATCGACATGTATACGCCGGGCGTATACATGATAAAAAAGAGAAAAACAATCGGGACCGGCCACCGCCCCCGCTCTCCTGCGTGTTGGTAGAGGCTGCACCAACACTGACCCGCCGCCCCCCGCATAGAAAAATGGTAAAAAAATTAACATAACGGAGGGTTTATTATGTGTAATCAATCAGTTGATACATTATCAGGCTTCATAAAGGTTTTATAAAATATATTGGTAATATAAGATTGCATTTTATTTATAATGCAGACTTGGATGGTCAGTGGAAAATGAAATATGCTACCAGTGGTGTCCCCAAGTGGCAGAGATCGGAACTATTGGAATTGTGGTGTAAATAGAACAGAATCAGGCGTATATATGAATCAGGCGTATATATGAATCAGGCGCCTACAGATGAGGCGTATACACATGGGGAATAGGACGACCTTGTATACGCAAAAGCATATCTATATACGCCGGGCGTATACAAACATAAAGTGGTTAGTGTCGTGCAGTGCATTATATGTGTATTGTTATGTCAGAGTGTGTCATAGACATTCTTTTATTGCGTCGCAGTGTGTCATAGACGTTCTATGTTGTATAGTTGTGTGGCAGTGTGTTGTGATTGTGTTGTGGCTTTATCTCTCTATTCCAAGTACACCACCTTTTCCGTATAAAACTGGGCACATAAAGATCCCCATCTACACTTCTCACACTCATCAGGCCGACAAACACATAAAGATCCCCATCTACACTTCTCACACTCATCAGGCCGACAAACACATAAAGATCCCCATCTACACTTCTCACACTCATCAGGCCGACAAACACATAAAGATCCCCATCTACACTTCTCACACTCATCAGGCCGACAAACACATAAAGATCCCCATCTACACTTCTCATACTCATCAGGCCGACAAACACATAAAGATCCCCATCTACACTTCTCATACTCATCAGGCCGACAAACACATAAAGATCCCCATCTACACTTCTCACACTCATCAGGCCGACAAACACATAAAGATCCCCATCTACACTTCTCACTCATCAGGCCGACAAACACATAAAGATCCCCATCTACACTTCTCACACTCATCAGGCCGACAAACACGTAAAGATCCCCATCTACACTTCTCACTCATCAGGCCGACAAACACATAAAGATCCCCATCTACACTTCTCACACTCATCAGGCCGACAAACACATAAAGATCCCCATCTACACTTCTCACACTCATCAGGCCGACAAACACATAAAGATCCCCATCTACACTTCTCACACTCATCAGGCCGACAAACACATAAAGATCCCCATCTACACTTCTCACACTCATCAGGCCGACAAACACATAAAGATCCCCATCTACACTTCTCACACTCATCAGGCCGACAAACACATAAAGATCCCCATCTACACTTCTCACACTCATCAGGCCGACAAACACATAAAGATCCCCATCTACACTTCTCACACTCATCAGGCCGACAAACACATAAAGATCCCCATCTACACTTCTCACTCATCAGGCCGACAAACACATAAAGATCCCCATCTAGACTTCTCACACTCATCAGGCCGACAAACACATAAAGATCCCCATCTACACTTCTCACACTCATCAGGCCGACAAACACATAAAGATCCCCATCTACACTTCTCACACTCATCAGGCCGACAAACACATAAAGATCCCCATCTACACTTCTCACACTCATCAGACCGACAAACACATAAAGATCCCCATCTACACTTCTCACACTCATCAGGCCGACAAACACATAAAGATCCCCATCTACACTTCTCACACTCATCAGGCCGACAAACACCTGTTCTCAAACCTCCTACGGGCGAGATGCGCGCGCAGACAACCCGCCGCTCGGCATCCTGGGTAAGCGGACGCTCTGTTTATGTTTTCTCGTGGAAACTCGCTGATTCTCGCGGGATCAAAGCTTGGTAGCACGTGACGTGGCTTCAGATGAGGAGAGATGTAAACAAACTCTGACACCACAAGTCTGTCCCGCCTGCCTGATAGGCCTCAGCCTATGTGTCTATAGGCCGGTCCAAGGTGAGGCCTATAGATAGGCCTCAGCCTATGTGTCTATAGGCCGGTCCCAGGTGAGGCCTATAGATAAGCCTCACCCTATGTGTCTATAGGCCGGTCCAAGGTGAGGCCTATAGATAGGCCTCAGCCTATGTGTCTATAGGCCGGTCCAAGGTGAGGCCTATAGGCAGGCTTCAGCCTATGTGTCTCTATAGGCTGGGCCCAGGTGAGGCCTTTGGATAGGCTTCACCCTATGTTTATCCTACCCCTGATATAAAAACCCATAGGCTTAACATTGACTTTCCCTATGCGCCCGTATGTCGCATACGGATATAAAATCGCTCCTAGGAGCATACCAAAAATGGACCAATCAGAGATCAGCAGCTGAAAGTAGTTCCAAGCACCTTCAGAGCAGCAAGGAGAGCTATATGAAGGACTTCAGAAAGTTTTTATCATGTTTTTTGTCATTATCCTAACATAAAAATATCGTTCACAGGGGGAAGGATAAAATCAAAACCTTATTCGTTTTAATCGGCCTCGTGATATCACTACGCCAAACTCCAGTCGTCGCATACTGGAGCCTAGATTAAAACTCATCCGGTTTTAAGATAGTGTGTATGAGGGTAACCTCGGATGGTGCTATAAGTCTAATAGTCCTACTGTCAGCTTCACAAATCTGTCACACACTAAAACAGATCTAAAACTAAGGTGACGGATTCATCTCACAGTGAGCGGACTTGACTTGACCCTTGACCTGAGAGTTGACTTCACCTCATCCTTGACGTCGTCAGAACTCAGAGCCGCCATCACTGATGACGTCACGGGGGAAGCGGAGTGACAAAGTGTCGTCTGTGTATTCTGTACCTTTTTTACTTTCCATAGGACGGGTGAACTTCACACCTTTAAGTGGGATTCACATGTAGAGACTAATGTACCTGAGACAGGTGTACTATATACCTTTAAGTGGGATTCACATGTAGAGACTAATGTACCTGAGACGGGTGAACTTCACACCTTTAAGTGGGATTCACACGTAGAGACTAATGTACCTGAGACGGGTGTACTATATACCTTTAAGTGGGATTCACATGTAGAGACTAATGTACCTGAGACGGGTGAACTTCACACCTTTAAGTGGGATTCACACGTAGAGACTAATGTATCTGAGACGGGTGTACTATATACCTTTAAGTGGGATTCACATGTAGAGACTAATGTACCTGAGACGGGTGAACTTCACACCTTTAAGTGGGGTTCACATGTAGAGACTAATGTACCTGAGACGGGTGTACTTTATACATTTAAGTGGGATTCACACATATAAACCAGAGGAGGTGCACAGCGCAGCGCCCCCTATACCGACCTGACCCATATATGCAATCGCGGCAGCCTCACGGCGCCACATTCAAACCTGACAGGAGAGGGGAAGGAGCTCGCCAGTCTACCTCACACCAAACTGTTCTCAGGTAGTGTCAGTCATAGGCAATGCTCAGATTATTTTTAGAAACAAGTTCATGTTGTTATTTTTATGCCTAGGTACTATGCTATGCATTATTTCTGTGGAAATGGGCTGTATTCCAACAAACAAAACCAACATAAAGCCGGAGGTGCTATTGAGTTCTTTGGTGGTTTTAGATATTTCAAATATCACTCTATCAATACATCAAGAGATCTTTGATAGAACTTCAGTACAGTAGCTGATCAAAGTTAGGACAATTTCCCATATTTTTAGTAAAATAGTCCGACTCAACGGTCAACTGAAACCTAGATCGATTCCATAATGCACAGAATATGACATTCCTAAAAGAAGCAATGGTATTGCAAAACAGAGTGTTGGGGATATTTTGGTTGTTTAATCCCATCTAGAACTTCGATAATAACGTCTGTAGTGGTGATTCTATGTCCGATAGGAAGCAGCAGGTCGTAGGTTCCGAGCGTGTTGTTTTGGTTCTATATTATCGCTCAAGACTGTAGAGGGCGCTGCGCTGTGTACCTCCTCTGCATATAAACTAATGTACCTGAGACGGGTGTACTTCACACCTTTAAGTGGGATTCACATGTAGAGACTAATGTACATGAGACGGGTGTACTTCACACCTTTAAGTGGCATTCACATGTAGATACTAATGTACCTGAGACGGGTGTACTTCACGCTTTTAAGTGGGATTCACACGTAGAGACTGAGGTACCTGAGACTGGTGTACTTCACACCTTTAAGTGGGATTCACATGTAGAGACTAATGTACCTGAGACAGGTGTACTTCACAACTTTACATAGGATTCACACATATAACTAATGTACCTGAGGCGGATGTACTTCACACCTTTAAGTGGGATTCACACTTAGAGACTATTGTACCTGAGATGGGTGTACTTCACACTTTTAAGTTTGAATCACACGTAGAGACTAATGTACCTGAGACGGGTGTACTTCACACCTTTACATAGGATTCACACATTGAGACTAATGTACCTGAGACTGGTGTGCTTGATATCTTTAAGTGGGGTTCACATATAGAGATTAATTTACCTGAGACGGGTGTATTTCACACCTTTAAGTGGGATTCATATGTAGAGACTAATGTACCTCGGACAGGTGTACTTCACACCTTAAGTTGGATTCACATGTAGTGACTAATGTTAAGAGCTACCCTGTGATTTGCCGAACCGGTCTGTTCGAGGTCAGAAAGAACCAGAGAAATGAGGTTACTACTCACACCAAGACTCGACACACAACTAAGATAAACAGTAGTTTATTTAGTACCGTAGATCCGGACTACAGTACCCTCTGTGAAGCTCGGTAACTCACAGGTTAAATTTGATAGATTCTACAAGCCGAACCCAGGATCTCCTTATACAGAGGGGGGCCACACATCTGAGGTTATCTAGGATCATCTTCAGGGATCCAGCAGGGAAGCCAATCGTGGGGGTTCAGGAGGCAAAGGCCACAGAAGCACTTGGCTTTTAGATATTATACAAACTATACCCATGATATTGTTCAAGGGAGTGTGTGTGGGGGGGGGGGAAGGGGGGTAACTACCTTAGATTATATGAGAATATTGCCGGGGGTCTATGACGCTATTTTCCCGCTGTTAATGGTGTTTAAGTGTAGACGTAGATGTCGGTCTGTTTTATTAACAGAGTTTCTCTGATCATTTTTTTGTTTTTTTTCAAACGAGCAGCGCTCTCTTTTATTCAGTATCATGATTTAATTACACAGTTCATTCTCCCTGTTCAAAACTAGCATAAACCCATTGGTGTTAACATGTGCTCGCTCCCACGATGAACAATAGTATATCCTTCTAGCTACATGTGCACCCCTCCAACGCTGAACAATTTCCTCTGTAAGAAAAAAAATCAACACATGAACAATCTCATTGCACTATAATCATTTGATAAGAACCTCACTCTCTTAGGAAACAATTCTGCTACGTCTGGCTGCTCGGAAATTTTTGTGGGGATGACCTGATTCCCTTCTGGTATTTTACAAGTAGACAGACATTACAATACAGAAACATATGACATTACACATGAACAGCAAATAGGACGTGAAGAAATCAAGGTGTCGTAAATAGGACCAAAAGACCACCATAACCTCCATAGTGTGTAATCGACCTCCGGCCTAATCTCATCAGCATTTTACATTTGATTAGCTACCATAGAAAGTTTGTTACAAGTTAGAGAAGCAATTTTAGTAGTCCAAGCTTGTGTTACCTGACTATTCTTCATGTGGGTGACAAGTTTAGAGAAGCAATTTCAGTAGTCCAGGTTCATGTTACATAACTATTCTTCATGTGGAGAGGAGGTTTCAAAGGACCAAATAAAATCAGTACAAGTCGAAACACAGGACGTGTAACAATACAATACAAGGGACATTATAAAAGACATCACATAAAAACATGAGCAAGATGTGAGATTAGGAGAGTAATGTCTTAAACGAATACCTCATCCCCCAATGTTAACAGCTTAAAACTAATTGTTGACAAACCCGTATTGTAGCAGGATCTCAGCCCCCATTGGCCTCTGAGGTTGCACATAGCATGGACTACATCATGGCTTCCAATATCTCCTTCCATTTCACAAAACGGTCCTGTTTTCCCATCAAACTACAAATACATTTTTCTACACATAGACTGTTGCGGAGTTCAATGCTCCAATCATATACTGACAGTTTGCTATTGTGAAAAAGTTTTTGTCGATGAATATAGTATTTTGCATGGAGACATATAAAATTAGTTATTTCGGCGAGGCTACCTTTATTGGTGGTGCCAATAATTAGATCTATCGGGTCAAGGCCCAAGACCAGTTTAGAACATGTCTTCAACCAGTTCCTTGCCTGTACCCAAAACGACATCACTACAGGGCACTCTACAAAGAAATGGATTATAGAATCTTGTTCCTCACAATAAGAACAAATAGGTGAGGACAGCACCTTAATTTGGAACAAGTAGCGATTTGTGGGAATCACCCTATGGATAATCCTAAAGAAAAAAGACTGTAACTTTGATTCCCTTGTGGCACGGTAGGCATTTCTGTACAGGCCCGTCCAGTCCTTGTCCGAAAGAAGTCTGTTCTTGGTTCTTTCCTTCCAGAAGGTCATGCCTGGTGAGATTGTTCTTTCTTTCGCCAGCAAAAAATTATACATCTTCTTATTATTACAAGATAATGCATTAAAAGAGCCGCCACCATTATCTCCAATCATAAGGCTCATAGAATCTGACTTAAAATCATCAAAAGACATTATATACTTTGGCCCACATTGAGTCATCACACTTGACCTGATATACAGCCTCAATCTCATCTTTTGTCATAAATCTTTTGTTCCGTATCAGATCTTGGACCTGAACTATGCCTGCCCTTTTCCATGTGCGAATAAGCAGGATCTCTACCTCCCAGTCCCAGCAAATAAACATGTTGTTCAAGAGAGGGTCGTTCTGTTTCTCTCTCTCACTCGTTGGGGGCTTGTTGTACAGGACTTTCCATTGTCTAATAATTTGTTTATAAAACTTCGGTAGTTCAGGGGGAGCCCTGAATTCCACCTTCTCCAAAAAGAATTCCCAAATTGAGGTGTTAATACCAGCAAAGACTCTGAAGAACAACGTCCATGGTAAGAAATCATCTTTGCATAAACGTGAAATCCATTTATATCTGGACACCTCATACATAATTTTGATATCCAACAATTTCAGACCACCCAGCTCTATCGGTTGTCTGAGTACCTTGAAGGAGACCTTGCTACTCTTACTTCCCCATATAAAAGCGGCTACTATTTTACGGAATTCTATAAAGACTCTATCTGGGGTGTATAACACAGAAGAGCAGTATAAAATCTGAGGGATCAATAAACTATTCACAACCGTGACTCTACCTTTAATAGAAAGATTCCTATACGCCCAAAGTTTTGTTATAACCTGACATTTGTCCAGTTTATTTTGGAAGTTCAAGCGAAAATCTTCGTTGTGTGATGCCCCGTTCCAAAAAAGAACCCCCAGAATCTCTACCCGATCAACCTTTGGTAGAGGAAGGAGAGCAAACTCGTCCCTTGGGTGCAGGCCAACCGGAAGAATCTTGGACTTTTCTTCATTAATCCTAAGGCCAGCCAAGTTCCCGAAGATCCTGATAATGTCCAGGACCCTCTGAACCGATTTCAGATCCCTCACTACGCAACACAGGTCGTCCGCAAAAAGTGATAACTTAATTTCTTTCCCCGATAGTCGAATCCCTTTAATGCCTGGATTTTCCCTTAGCGCAATCGCTAGCAATTCTATGGTGAGGATAAACAAGTAAGGGGAGAGGCAGCAACCCTGGCGGGTGCCTCGTTCTGGTTTGAACCAACAAGTGTGAAAACCATTGTTCGAAACACACCTCGGGGTCAGTGTACAGAATCTTAACCCATTTACAAAAGTTCGGACCAAAACCAAAGAGCCTTAAAGCATTCCCTATTGCATCCCATCGGACTGAATCAAAGGCCTTCTCAAAATCAATGCTCATTATAAAACCTGCCAATCTATTGTTGTTAAGATAGGAAATGCTATCCCTCAGCAACCTGATGTTCGTGCCGATGTATCTACCCTTCATAAAGCCTGTCTGATCTCTGTAAACAATTGAATCCAGACAACCCTGAACCCTTGAAGCAAGTAGTTTAGTTAAAATTTTATAATCAGTATTTAACATGGTGATTGGTCTCCAATTCCTAATGTCTTCCCTATTAACCTTTTTTTTTGGAATCAAAGTTATCACCCCCCTTTTCTGCTCTATGCTGAGGGAGTCGTTCTCCTTGGCAAATAACAGCGAACTGAAGACCATATCCTCTATTTCCTCCCAAAAATATCTGTAGAACTCTGCTGTGAGCCCATCTGTACCCGGGCATTTATTATTGTTAAGATTTTTGAGAGTTGTCTGGAGCTCCTCCTTGCTCAGAGGTGCATCCACTTTGTCCCTGTCTATGTCAGAGATCGTTGGTATGGCCTCATTAGCCACCAACCCATCCAGATGGTCAAAAAGATTGTCCCCCCCACCCTTGTCTGAATAAAGCTTCCTGTAGAAAGAATAGATTCTATGAGATACCCTGTCTGGGTTGGAGGTGATTTCTCCCTCCTGTGTTCTGATCTGGGAGATCAATTTACTATTGTAATTCTGCTTCATGATGTTCAAGAAGTATTTTGTTGGTTTCTCCCCGTGTAAGGCCCAATTAGCTTTGGATTTGAACATAAGGTATAGAGCTTTCATTTTTTCGGCTCGCTCAAGATCGTTCCTAATGTTGTCTAATTCTCTCTGTTCAGACTCCTCCAACTGTGAAATCTTATTCTCTAATTCGGTTATTCTTTTAAGACCCACTACCCTCTCCATATTATCCTTCCGTCTTTTCTCTCTTGCATATGTAATTGTGAAGTCCCTGATTTTATATTTCAAGAAGTCCCATCTAGTATCAGGGCTTAGCTCATCATGAAGGGGAGACCACTGCTGAATAAGGCTTGAAAGTTGAGAGGTGTAAGCTTTATCTCCCAACAAAAAATTATCAAATTTCCAGTATCCCGGACCCCTGTATTGAGAAGGTCGCTCAAGCTGTATCATAAGGAGGGAGTGATCAGTGTGAAGAGCAGAAACAATTTCCGGATATTTAATTCTATTCTTATAGTCGTCGGTCACAAACCAGTAGTCCAGCCTAGAACACTGTTTTCCCCTGCAGAAGGTAAATTTCTTTTGACCAGGGTGGGACTCTCTCCAGATATCCGTCAGGTCAAAAGCCTCCAGGAGGTTTAAGAGAGCCTGACGGTATCTGCCGGACCTCTTTCCTGTGGCAGCAGGAAGATCCAGGTGTGGTAGAAGGGCTATGTTAAAATCTCCCCCCAAAAGGATAGGTAAATCGGAAAATCTAGACAGGAGCTCTCTCAAGGACAACAGTAAGTCAGTTTGTTGTTGAGTCTTGTCTTGTGTTGGAGCGTAAACACTGCCAAGCACTAATTCATCCCCATCAATCTGTAAATGCGCAAGTACTATTCTTCCTTCTTCATCTGAAACGTGTTCCCGTAGGACTATGTCCGGGTCCGGGGGTAGGGCGATGGCTACTCCCCCTGCCTGAGATGATCCATTAGAGAAGATCATTTTGCCCCCCCATTCCATTTCCCATAATTTATTAGACTCTCGCTCACTGTGGGTTTCCTGTACTGTGAAGATATCTGTAGTTTTTCTAAGTTGGGAAAAGACCATTTTTCTCTTAGTCCTATCCCCTAGCCCATTGACGTTCAGACACCCAATCCTCAGGTCTCTTTGCCTCTTAGTCCCTCTTCCTTTATCCCCACTCATACCCAGAGATGTCATCAAACAAATGATCAGTCCTCCCTTTGCAAGACCAATCCCTCCCCCTCTCTGACCATGTATTACCCCCCTTCATATCTCGTCTCTCGTAAGACAACAAGGAATTTATGACACAGAAAAAGAAAAAACATTGAACATCATCATACTCCAAAAACATGAAACATTCCATTCCTTCATTCAATTTGAAGGAACTTATTTTTGCACCTTTGCACCAGCAAAACATCGAGGTTTCCGAGCTTTTGTTCCCAGAAGTAGGTACCCCCCCCAACTCCAAGAACATCCAGCCCACATATTCCAACACTTCAAAGTCTCCCCCCCCTCCTCTGTGGCCCTGCCAGGCACCACTAGTGGTAGGGGGACAGACAAGGAGTCACTATCAAACGACCATGACCCCACGATACAGCCCCCCCCCCCAGCCGGCATGGTCCCAAGGTTCTTCGTTGGGGAAAAAAAAATCTCCCCAGTCTCTCCATAGAACACCATAGTTTTTCCCTTTATTTATTTATTTATTTATTTTATTTTATTTGTTTCCCCTTTTTTTTTCTTCTTTTTTATTATTATTTTTTTTTTTTTCCCCCTCCCGCCCTTTCCCCTCCCCTTTTTTTCCTCTGGACAGCTCCTAAATACTGTCTAGTCAGCAACACCTTATTCATTGGATATTCCCCTCAGTGCCCAAAAACAGCCCGTTCCGCAACTCAAAGTCTTTCGAAAAATCCTTAACTACGGCCTAGTCAGCAACATCTTATCTATTGGTCAAAACTCTTGTTACTCAAGGACAGACTCTTCGGCAACTCAATAATACTGGGGACCGAGGGTAACCATCCAAGGGATCAGCCCTCCCTTTCATCGTTCCAGGATGTATGACACCACAGGAAATAGTCATCCTAGGCCCCGAGAGGGGTAACTCCAGTCGAGAAAATTAATAATAAACATCAATCTTACATATTAAGACACATTGGAGCAACGCATTAACAATCAAATGAATTATCAGTAATACCTTGGCCTCAGGTTATCAACTAAGGCACAGAGATAAAAAAACAACAGACTACTCCCACCCAGAGAGTCAGCATAACACAAATCCTTACACTCTTACTCCCCAAGGGACATCAAGGCACCCTAAGTTATTACATCAAGAGTCCAGTGATTTATCCGTAAGACTATTCCGTTAGGTACCTACTGAGGCTTAACCTCAAAAGACAAATGACATATCAGGAAAACCATATTTCTTAGTAGATGCAAGTCTCATGGGTAACTCCAGACCATCATGGGTTCATCATATACATCTTAAATCACTCTGTAACATAACATAGTGCCAGCTACAAATACCTATATTCAACACTTTCCCAAAACTTGAAATTAAAATCACTCCATATGTGTGTCCACATTTTTTTGTTTCAAAGCTACCGTATCTGAACCATAAATTTATCATACTACATATTATAGTAACAGCTACAAACACCAAACCAGCACATTCTAAAGGAAATTACCCACCCTCTTATATACTCAAGGCCGACGTACCCGGGCCATTAGTTCACCACACTGTATGTTATAGTACCTACCACAAAGCATATCGCCAATACTATCCCAATCCAACTGAGTAAAATCCCTGCCCCTTCTCTCTCTTTTCCAACTTCCCCCCTCAATGAAACAACAGTAGCTAGTGCATTTGGTGATAACAGTGTTGTACACGGGCCACTATCAATCGACTGTTATGCGTGTAGTAGACCCTCCCAATACATATTGGATTTCAACCGCAACCCGCCTCCATTCCCTACCCTGTTCACAAACTATTCAGTAATTGCAGTATTTTAAGTCCCCAGTCTCTGAGAAGGTCAACCCCGGGATGAATGCCATCAGGGAGTAGTAGCTCATAATAAGATTTTGTTTTCCCATCTCTACAGCGATGTATCATACGTTGAAGCCAGGGAGTAGTGACTGAGTTCATACAATTCAGAGCTATCAGCCCTCTTGATGTCAGTGGCAGCAGCATCTATGATAGACTGAATGTGAACCACCTTTTCGTTGTCTGCAGGGCGACCAGAGCACGTTGCGAAGTCGAGACCCACTATGGGTCCATAAATAACTTTTGTGCAAAGGAAGAGGCCTTTCCAAGCCTCATTAGCCTCTATGGCCTGATCCATTACTACAGACACTGGCTCATGTGCCGATGGTTTGTACAGCTGTAAGTCTTCCTTCCTTTCTTCACTGTCAAATTGTTGACACCCACGACTAAGAGATAAACAGAGGTGGGGAATTTCTCCGCAAACAACATGGCTTGGCTCACTGTTCGGCGAAAAGATGTGCCGCTATAAAAGCGGATTGTCACTCGATGGTCTGGGACATATTGATGGAGGTATCCATCACCACCACTAAAACAGGCAATGAAGACAGCATGAATATAGCCCGAAACTCCCTGAAGAAAGATGTCATCTCACACTACTCTGATCTTCCTCTCACGCTACTCTGATCCTTCGTCAAGTGGCTGAGCCTCAATCAGCCCCGAGGCGTACCCTTCCGCTCCGGGGTTGATGATGTCACTAGGCGTTGTCGTGCCTGTTTGAGCCGCATGTTGTTGAGTAGGCCAAGAGCCTAGTTCCCGCCTCAGGTCCATAAGGCTGAGGCCCAGTTTGTTGTGGCCTTTTCCTTTGAGGCCTGCACGCACCTCCTGAAGAGTTAGGCCTCCTCCCCATTTCAGATCCCTTGTAGCTTCTACCAATTTCCTTGCACCGGTGTGCAACAGTGCAACACTCAGTTCCTCATTTTGCCTGAACTTTTCTCTTAGGACTCTAGCCAAGACTTGGTCCTCCTGTTGTTCCCAGGCCCTTGAGGTTTTCACTCCCCTCGAAATCCTCTTGATTTCGTATGGGTCATCATGCGATAGAATACGTTGAGCACTGACTCTGTCCCCACAAATATTTGCCTTGGCCGAGGCATAAGCCTGCTCAGCCGAACTGTAGGCCTTCCCATCGATCCGGATCTGACATTTATAGAAGTTTGACAGAGGGGCGTGGGGACCCTGAAAATGAACAGAGTCCTCCTGGAAAATTGTAAAGGTATTCCTCAAAGACACACGGTCAGGAAGTTGGTCCAGGTCCTGAGGGCCATACAACCTGCCCTCAATTACAACCCGGTCTCCTCCCTGAACTAGCCTAGAATTCAGGCCTAAATTACAGGCGTTGTCTGCAACCGCTCTCAAAGTGGCCCTCTGCTGAACCATGCTCTCCGGGATGTCTTCAGAAACCCAAATGTTCTTAGTTCTGTTTTGTTTCAGCAGCTTTGTCTTGTTTCTAAGTATTTCTATTTTGGCGGATTCATGGAGCATTGTTACTCTGATGGGCCTCGGTCGTCTACCGCTGACAAACTTACCCACTCTGTGGGCCAAGTCAGTTTCCGTAGGATGCAGGTGAACCCCAGTTGCATCGAAAATGTCCACGGCTATTTCCCTAGTTTTCTCATATCTCATCTCAGGAACCCCCGAGATAAGCAGAGATTTTGCATTAAGTTTCTTCAAAATAGAGGCGTCTGCCGTGCTGGAAGAATGAGAGGCCCTTGACTCAGCCTCCAGTTTCACAATCCTTTCCTCAAAGACCCTTAACCGGTTCTCCCTGGATCCCATATCTTGTTCTACCGAGATCCTGAGGTCGTCCCCATCAATGTCTACCTGACCTGTGTAATCTTTCAACATTTCAATATCATTTGTGGAAACTTTTAGTAAACCCTCCAGTTCTACACACCTTGTTTCCAATGATGCAACCCTGTCCGTCAAGTTAATGTTTTCTTTTTCTATCCTATCCATCCTCTCAATTAAACTCCTCACGTCAACATTAAAAGAGTCCAAATCCATCTGAGGGGAGGAATCACCATCCCTGGAACAAGATCCTCCATTTGATTTTGTACCATTTTTCTTTGTTTTTGGAGCCATTTTCATAGCCGCTAGAGTTGGGAACTCTTCAGAACTAGAACTGACAATCACCGCACTATGTCCGACGCCGTCCTTGGAAGCAGAATTCCTCGTCTGGTGTCCACTCATCTCAGTTGTACCAAAAGTATTTCTTGAATGTGCCCTTAACTTTCCCTTGACAATCTCTGAACTCCAATAAAATTGGAGTTCAATAATCAACTGCTGTCGGTAGTGATAACCTAGGAATTTGGGGGGCAAAAACCGGTGATCAACTAAGACGTTGTGAGTGCCTCCATTCCCTCAATTAATTAAAGTTTCAACAACCAGGCTGGAGAATTAAAAATTGGGATGGCTGCTCTAACCCAGGAGTTGGGGGGGATCAGACCTGAGATATTTAAGCCTCCATCGATGCGTCTATTGTTGCCAAAGGGTCTCCTGCCATTACCGTTTAGCAGAGTTTACTAATCAGTGTTGCCTGCATGGTACTTCCCGTTTTTGTCACTTTCCGAACGCCCCCACTTCTGGAAGCTCAGTCTATTAATAGCCCACACGTAAGTGCGGCCGTTCCCGTATTATCGCCCTTTGTTTGTGTATGATTATGTGTTCATGAACTGTTCCTACACATTGGATGGGCTATGAAACCAACCGGTAGAATCCTGATGCCTGTTGTAGTATTATTGCCTGTATGAAGTGCATGGATTCACGTTGTTTCTATAGATAATAACGTAAAAAACGGCCGCTGATGTGACGCATGTCCGTTACTCGCGGGCGCGTTCGGAAAAGCTCTGGCATCACGTTTTTCCTGACTGGACCCTTTTTGTTAGTCGGATGGACCCTTTCTGGTTACTTTCCGAACGCCCCCACTTCTGGATAGCTCCAATATGCAGTCTATTAATAGGTCCCACCTATGTCAGTGCGGACGTTCCCATATTATCGCCCGTTGTCAGTGTATGAGAATGTATTGAAGGGCTGTTTCTACAGAATGAAGCGGTATGTATAGGCTATGATACTGACCGTTAGACTCCTGATGTCTATTGTCACATTCTTGCCTGTAATAAGTGCATGGATTGACGTTATTTTTGTCGATAATAACTTGAAAAACGGCCGCCGATGTGGAGCACGTCTGTTACTCGCGAGCGCGTTCGGAAACCTCTCGATCATGAGACTGTTATTTGTAAATGACGCTATTTTCCCGCTGTTTATCGTAGTTAAGTGTAGACGTAGATGTCGGTCTGTTTTATTAACAGAGTTTCTCTGATCACGAGACTGTTATTTGTAAATGACGCTATTTTCCCGCTGTTTATCGTAGTTAAGTGTAGACGTAGATGTCGGTCTGTTTTATTAACAGAGTTTCTCTGATCACGAGACTGTTATTTGTAAATGACGCTATTTTCCCGCTGTTAATCATAGTTAAGTGTAGACGTAGATGTCGGTCTGTTTTATTTACAGAGTTTCTCTGATCACGAGACTCTTATTTGTAAATGACGCTATTTTCCTGCTGTTTATCGTAGTTAAGTGTAGACGTAGATGTCGGTCTGTTTTATTTACAGAGTTTCTCTGATCACGAGACTATTATTTGTAAATGACGCTATTTTCCCGCTGTTACTCGTAGTTAAGTGTAAACGTAGATGTCGGTCTGTTTTATTAACAGAGTTTCTCTGATCACGAGGCTGTTATTTGTAAATGACGCTATTTTCCCGCTGTTACTCGTAGTTAAGTGTAAACGTAGATGTCGGTCTGTTTTATTAACAGAGTTTCTCTGATCACGAGACTGTTATTTGTAAATGACGCTATTTTCCCGCTGTTACTCGTAGTTAAGTGTAGACGTAGATGTCGGTCTGTTTTATTAACAGAGTTTCTCTGACCATGAGACTGTTATTTGTAAATGACGCTATTTTCCCGCTGTTAATCGTAGTTAAGTGTAGACGTACATGTCGGTCTGTTTTATTAACAGAGTTTCTCTGATCACGAGACTGTTATTTGTGAATGACGCTATTTTCCCGCTGTTAATGGTGTTTAAGTGTAGACGTAGATGTCGGTCTGTTTTATAAACAGAGTTTCTCTGATCACGAGACTGTTATTTGTAAATGACGCTATTTTCCTGCTGTTTATCGTAGTTAAGTGTAGACGTAGATGTCGGTCTGTTTTATTAACAGAGTTTCTCTGATCACGAGACTGTTATTTGTAAATGATGCTATTTTCCCGCTGTTTATCGTAGTTAAGTGTAGACGTAGATGTCGGTCTGTTTTATTAACAGAGTTTCTCTGATCACGAGACTGTTATTTGTAAATGATGCTATTTTCCCGCTGTTTATCGTAGTTAAGTGTAGACGTAGATGTCGGTCTGTTTTATTAACAGAGTTTCTCTGATCACGAGACTGTTATTTGTAAATGACGCTATTTTCCCGCTGTTAATCGTAGTTAAGCGTAGACGTAGATGTCGGTCTGTTTTATTAACAGAGTTTCTCTGATCACGAGACTGTTATTTGTAAATGATGCTATTTTCCCGCTGTTTATTATAGTTAAATGTAGACGTAGATGTCGGTCTGTTTTATTAACAGAGTTTCTCTGATCACGAGGCTGTTATTTGTAAATGACGCTATTTTCTCGCTGTTAATCGTAGTTAAGTGTAGACGTAGATGTCGGTCTGTTTTATTAACAGAGTTTCTCTGATCACGAGACTGTTATTTGTAAATGACGCTATTTTCCCGCTGTTTATTATAGTTAAATGTAGACGTAGATGTCGGTCTGTTTTATTAACAGAGTTTCTCTGATCACGAGACTGTTATTTGTAAATGACGCTATTTTCCCGCTGTTAATCGTAGTTAAATGTAGACGTAGATGTCGGTCTGTTTTATAAACAGAGTTTCTCTGATCACGAGACTGTTATTTGTAAATGATGCTATTTTCCCGCTGTTAATCGTAGTTAAGTGTAAACGTAGATGTCGGTCTGTTTTATTAACAGAGTTTCTCTGATCACCAGACTGTTATTTGTAAATGATGCTATTTTCCCGCTGTTTATTATAGTTAAATGTAGACGTAGATGTCGGTCTGTTTTATTAACAGAGTTTCTCTGATCACGAGACTGTTATTCGTAAATGACGCTATTTTCCCGCTGTTAATCGTAGTTAAGTGTAAACGTAGATGTCGGTCTGTTTTATTAACAGAGTTTCTCTGATCACGAGACTGTTATTTGTAAATGACGCTATTTTCCCGCTGTTAATCATAGTTAAGTGTAAACGTAGATGTCAGTCTGTTTTATTAACAGAGTTTCTCTGATCACGAGACTGTTATTTGTAAATGACGCTATTTTCCCGCTGTTAATCGTAGTTAAGTGTAGACGTAGATGTCGGTCTGTTTTATTAACAGAGTTTCTCTGATCACGAGACTGTTATCGTTTTACGTCACCAGGCGGCAGCACTCTGTCCACCTAGTCTGACCTTCACCTTGGACAAAGGTCAACCCTGAAGGTCACCATGTCTGCTTTGATATAAATTTTTGTAAGTTTCTAAGGCCTTGGTTTGTATAATGATAGTAAATTTTACATATTTAAGGCTCTCAATCTTTGAGTTATTGCCCTGTTTGGTGAAATACCCTCTACGAGCGCCACCCCCACCCCTCCCCCGACCAGAGATCACACCATCAGGGTGGTCAGGAGTGACATTTGTTTGTGAGGATAAATAATAAACAGAAGAAACCTGTCTCTTATGGTGTGCAAAGTTGACGCCTTCTAAGGAAATGTTACCAATCTGTATGTCTTGTCGTTCAGTGTGTACCTTTAGCAATCTGCATGTCTTGTTATTTAGCGTGTGACTTTATCAATCTGCATGTCTTGTCGTAATGTGTGTACCTTTATCAATCTGCATGTCTTGTTTTTCAGCGTGTGACTTTATCAATCTGCATGTCTTGTTAATTAGTGTGTAATTTTATCAATCTGCATGTCTTGTCATTTAGTGTGTAATTTTATCAATCTGCATGTCTTGACATTTAGTGTGTGACTTTATCAATCTGCATGTCTTGTCATTTAGTGTGTGACTTTATCAATCTGCATCTCTTGTTTTTTAGCATCTGACTTTATCAAACTGCATGTCTTGTTAATTAGTGTGTAATTTTATCAATCTGCATATTTTGTTATTTAGTGTGTACCTTTATCAAACTGTATGTCTTGTGAATTAGTGTGTGACTTTATCAATCTGCATGTCTTGTTATTTAGTGTGTTTTTATCAATCTGCATCTCTTGTTAATTAGCATCTGACTTTATCAATCTGCATGTCTTGTTATTAGCATCTGACTTTATCAATCTGCATGTCTTGTTAATTAGTGTGTAATTTTATCAATCTGCATATCTTGTTATTTAGTGTGTACCTTTATCAAACTGCATGTCTTGTTAATTAGTGTGTAATTTTATCAATCTGCATGTCTTGTCATTTAGTGTGTGACTTTATCAATCTGCATGTCTTGTTTTTTAGCATCTGACTTTATCAATCTGCATGTCTTGTTATCTAGTGTGTAATTTTATCAATCTGCATGTCTTGTCATTTAGTGTGTAATTTTATCAATCTGCATGTCTTGTCATTTAGTGTGTGACTTTATCAATCTGCATGTCTTGTCATTTAGTGTGTGACTTTATCAATCTGCATCTCTTGTTTTTTAGCATCTGACTTTATCAATCTGCATGTCTTGTCATTTAGTGTGTACCTTTATCAATCTGCATGTCTTGTTAATTAGTGTGTGACTTTATCAATCTGCATGTCTTGTTATTTAGTGTGTTTTTATCAATCTGCATCTCTTGTTAATTAGCATCTGACTTTATCAATCTGCATGTCTTGTTATTAGCATCTGACTTTATCAATCTGCATGTCTTGTCATTTAGTGTGTAATTTTATCAATCTGCATCTCTTGTTTTTTAGCATCTGACTTTATCAATCTGCATGTCTTGTTAATTAGTGTGTAATTTTATCAATCTGCATATCTTGTTATTTAGTGTGTGACTTTATCAATCTGCATGTCTTGTCATTTAGTGTGTGACTTTATCAATCTGCATGTCTTGTTATTTAGTGTGTACCTTTATCAAACTGCATGTCTTGTTAATTAGTGTGTAATTTTATCAATCTGCATGTCTTGTTATTTAGTGTGTACCTTTATCAAACTGCATGTCTTGTTAATTAGTGTGTGACTTTATCAAACTGCATGTCTTGTTAATTAGTGTGTAATTTTATCAATCTGCATGTCTTGTTATTTAGTGTGTACCTTTATCAAACTGCATGTCTTGTTAATTAGTGTGTGACTTTATCAATCTGCATGTCTTGTTGTACAGTGTGTACCTTTATCAATCTGCATGTCTTGTTTTTTAACGTGTGACTTTATCAATCTGCATGTCTTGTTATTTAGTGTGTACCTTTATCAAACTGCATGTCTTGTTAATTAGTGTGTGACTTTATCAATCTGCATGTCTTGTTATTTAGTGTGTTTTTATCAATCTGCATCTCTTGTTAATTAGCATCTGACTTTATCAATCTGCATGTTTTGTTATTAGCATCTGACTTTATCAATCTGCATGTCTTGTCATTTAGTGTGTGACTTTATCAATCTGCATCTCTTGTTTTTTAGCATCTGACTTTATCAAACTGCATGTCTTGTTAATTAGTGTGTAATTTTATCAATCTGCATATTTTGTTATTTAGTGTGTACCTTTATCAAACTGTATGTCTTGTGAATTAGTGTGTGACTTTATCAATCTGCATGTCTTGTTATTTAGTGTGTTTTTATCAATCTGCATCTCTTGTTAATTAGCATCTGACTTTATCAATCTGCATGTCTTGTTATTAGCATGTGACTTTATCAATCTGCATGTCTTGTTATTTAGTGTGTGACTTTATCAATCTGCATGTCTTGTTAATTAGTGTGTAATTTTATCAATCTGCATGTCTTGTCATTTAGCATGTGACTTTATTAATCTGCATGTCTTGTTATTTAACGTGTACCTTTATCAATCTGCATGTCTTGTCATTTAGCATGTGACTTCATCAATCTGCATGTCTTGTTATTTAACGTGTACCTTTATCAATCTGCATGTCTTGTTATTTAGCATGTGACTTTATCAATCTGCATGTCTTGTTGTACAGTGTGTACCTTTATCAATCTGCATGTTTTGTTTTTTAACGTGTGACTTTATCAATCTGCATGTCTTGTTATTTAGTGTGTAACTTTATCAATCTGCATGTCTTGTTATTACTTGTGACTACTTTCACCTCACAGTCTTAGTACAAAGTCTCTGACTGGAAACCGCCCTTGTAATCTCCCTTCATAGTCTTAGAATGAAGCCTCTGCCTGGAGACTGCCCTAATTTACGTTCACCCAGAATCCTCTCTTCTGTGAGGGCTTTTAGTTCGTGAAGACATCACCTGGGGGCGGGGCAGTCACCCCTTTCCTGACGTCGGCCGGTGACGTCACCTTTCATCATGGCGCTGACACTGGGTCAGGAGGTCTCAGAGAGAGGCCGGGGGAGGGGGAGGGGGGGAGGTCATTAAGATTATGGGGTGCAAACAGTCTCCTCACAAAGCAAATCTCTGAAGTCCACGTCCTCATCTAAGACATAAAGATTCATACAGATAAGTAGGCACGTTTATTAGAAGTTCTGTAATCAAAGGTGCTCGTTTGTGAAAACGATTATGAACTACGAGGACATGAGATTGGCTTAACAAGAATACAAGAACACAGTATTTTGTTGGCTCCGTAATGTCACTCGTCTTCGACTCGTGAAATTATGGAGCCAACAAAATGCGTGGCATAAATAAACTCAGACTCCAACTCGTGACGTCTCTTGATAATACAAAATACATGAATTCTCAACGATACATTGAGTGCATAGAAGATTTAACTTCTTCCTGCTCACTCACCCTCCTAAATCACAGAGTGCATACAAATCACCTTCGGGGATGTCCTCCTTCACAGATGGTTAAAGTTACAATAGTCTCTCCTCATAGAAAGTTACACATGGTGATAATTCTGTTGTTTCATCCTACATGGCGCCCCATAGTCTCTCCTCACAGAAAGGTACACATGGTGATAATTCTGTTGTTTCATCCTACATGGCACTCAATAGTCTCTCCTCATAGAAAGTTACACATGGTGATAATTCTGTTGTTTCATCCTACAGGGCACACCATAGTGTCTCACAGAAAGTTACACATGGTGATAATTCTGTTGTTTCATCCTACAGGGCACACCATAGTGTCTCACAGAAAGTTACACATGGTGATAATTCTGTTGTTTCATCCTACAGGGCACACCATAGTCTCTCCTCCGAGGGATGCCCTCAGACTCTACCCTCCTTCCCTTGCTGCTAGAGGGCACCACCAGCCCGCCCCACACCTGCAGGGTCATTCCCTGACAGGTTTCCTGGACAAAGCTGAGATGACGTTAACAGAACGCTGTGTAAAGACACAAAGATCAACGTGAATCATTGTGCTGTTACCTCGCTTACCACCACACGACAATAATAAACTGACCGTAATGGTCGTGATGTTTGTGTTGTTACCACTCTTACCACACACGACAATAATAAACTGACCTTAATGGTCGTGATGTTTGTGCTGTTACAACTCTTACCACACAAGACAATAATAAACTGACCTTAATGGTCGTGATGTTTGTGTTGTTACCACTCTTACCACACATGACAATAATAAACTGACCTTAATGGTCGTGATGTTTGTGTTGTTACCACTCTTACCACACAAGACAATAATAAACTGACCTTAATGGTCGTGATGTTTGTGTTGTTATCACGCTTACCACACATGACAATAATAAACTGACCGTAATGGTCGTGATGTTTGTGTTGTTATCACTCTTACCACACAAGACAATAATAAACTGACCTTAATGGTTGTGATGTTTGTGTTGTTACCACTCTTACCACACATGACAATAATAAACTGACCTTAATGGTCGTGATGTTTGTGTTGTTACCACTCTTACCACACAAGACAATAATAAACTGACCTTAATGGTCGTGATGTTTGTGTTGTTACAACTCTTACCACACACGACAATAATAAACTGACCGTAATGGTCGTGATGTTTGTGTTGTTACCACTCTTACCACACAAGACAATAATAAACTGACCTTAATGGTCGTGATGTTTGTGTTGTTACAACTCTTACCACACACGACAATAATAAACTGACCGTAATGGTGGTGATGTTTGTGTTGTTATCACTCTTACCACACACAACAATAATAGACTGACCGTAATGGTCGTGATGTTTGTGTTGTTACCACTCTTACCACACATGACAATAATAAACTGACCTTAATGGTCGTGATGTTTGTGTTGTTACAACTCTTACCACACACGACAATAATAAACTGACCGTAATGGTCGTGATGTTTGTGTTGTTACCACGCTTACCACACACGACAATAATAAACTGACCGTAATGGTGGTGATGTCTCTTACCACACACGACAATGATGCACATTCATCCTCCCTCCTGTGAGATTCTCACAGTGGTGATTTTCTTTTTTTAGATCTTTTCTTTTTTGTACTAACACGAGTTTCAACTGAGTAGGAGTGAGGATAAAATAAAGTATCATCTGCATAATGAAGACAGGTATATTTCCTGATTAAGCTTTGCAGATCATTGATATATGAAATAAACAATAGGAGACCCAGAATGGACCCTTGTGGGACACCACAGGAAACTCGTGCAGGGAGTGATTTAATACCATTTGTTATAGTGTTTTTTGTTTTTTTTAAAGTTTGCTTTATTTACCCTGTAGGGTCATCAGAACGAGTTCCGGTTAATTTGACCCTACAGCAAATACAAAATTACTATCACATTACACGTGTTGGATCTTGAGCACTCTCCATGTGAGATAAAGTCTGTCCTTAGAGCCTCTCAGCTCTTGTAGCTCAGATGTATCACATTTTACAGATCCTTCAATAATCACATCTTATTGAATACTCGTGTAAATCTTATACCTAATACAGATCGTTGACTGGGTTCTTTTGATACCAATCGTAAATATTCCCCTCAATCCCATGTGATTTAAATTTTCTAAAAGAATTTTGTGGTCAATCGTGTCAAAAGCTTTGCAGAAGTCAATGTATGTGTATAAAGTGGATTCATTTAGGGCCGAGGAGATCGAGTTTGATAAGATTGCTGTTGTATCAAGGGTAGAGTGGGCAGGTCTGAATCCATTCTGTCTCTCTCACAAAATACCATTTTCTTCAATGAAGACAGGTGTATTGCGGTGGACAATTTTTTCCAAGGTCATACCTGGGAGTGGAAGAAGGGAAATTGGGCGCAATTTATTAACATCTTTACTTTCCCCTTCTTTTTTTAGCGGCACTAGCCTCCTTCCACCTGTCCAGGAAGATTCCTTCACCAGGCGAAACATTTAAAAGATGTACAAATTGGGTTATAAGGGCAGATAAAGCGTCTTTGATATAAACTGTATATAAATTTTCAATTGCGGATGATTTCGGATTACACACTTCATTCGGCAGTTTTAAGACTTCGTCCTTGTTTGTATGAATGTGTAACATAGCGTTTTCATTATACTCAACCTGGTTTAGCCGTGGCAGATTGTGTTGTGAGGCTAGATTAGGCCAAATGTTAACAAAAGGTTGTTGATAAACGCGGCAGTCATGTTAGGTTCAACATCTCTCCCGATATCAGGTGGATTTCTCTGATTATGATCAGATGGATTTATCTGATTATGCTCGTTTGGGTCATCTTTGGTCAACTTTGAAATGATGGCTATCCGCACTTACACAGTGACATATGCTCTTAGTTTTTGGTGTGAGATCCTTCTCTGAGATTCTCGCGCGTCAAACATCCCGCGGCTGGAGACGCGGACGCCGATAAAATCGTTATTCCGGCAGACGACATTAGCGCGTCTTTTTTCCCGCCGGAAGTAGCGGCCCGGCTGCTTGTTGCCGGCAGGTAGGCGCTGTATGTGTATAAGTCGCGGCTGGTACCTTTCTCCGGTTACTGCAGTGACGAGAGACGAAGTCGACGTCCGACAGCAACCAGCGAAAAAACAGACGCGCGGGCGTCAGTATGACGTCTAGATGACGTCAGTACGACGTCAGCATGGGGTCCTCCTCAGTCGGCGCCGGATCCGTCATCCGGGCACTCAGAGATAGTCGTCATCCGGGCACTCAGAGATAGTCGTCAACCGGGCACTCAGAGATGGTCGCGGGTACAACAAGTTTAGGTGACACAACTCCACCCGGGAGATATCACAGAGTATGCTCCCTGATGAAAACTGTAAACAACAACAACATGTGGCCTCGTCACTAATTATACAACAACATAGACGATGCCTTGTCTGATGTGTGTTTACCTGTTACACGTTATAACCATCCTCATCTCATTATCACCACGTGGCCTCGTCACTAATTATACAACAACAGCAACATAGACGATGCCTTGTCTGATGTGTGTTTACCTGTTACACGTTATAACCATCCTCATCTCATTATCACCACGTGGCCTCGTCACTAATTATACAACAGCAACATAGACGATGCCTTGTCTGATGTGTGTTTACCTGTTACACGTTATAACCATCCTCATCTCATTATCACCCTGTGGCCCCGTCACTAATTATACAACAACAACATAGACGATACCTTGTCTGATGTGTGTTTACCTGTTACACGTTATAACCATCCTCATCTCATTATCACCACGTGGCCTCGTCACTTATTATACAACAACATAGACGATGCCTTGTCTGATGAGTGTTTACCTGTTACACATTATAACCATCCTCATCTCATTATCACCACGTGGCCTCGTCACTAAATATACAACAACAACATAGACGATGCCTTGTCTGATGTGTGTTTACCTGTTACACGTTATAACCATCCTCATCTCATTATCACCACGTGGCCTCGTCACTAATTATACAACAACAACATAGACGATGCCTTAACGACAATAACAACATAGACGATGCCTTGTCTGATGTGTGTTTACCTGTAACACGTTATAACCATCCTCATCTCATTGTCATCACGTGGCCTGTCACTAATTATACAACAGCAACATAGACGATGCCTTGTCTGATGTGTGTTTACCTGTTACACGTTATAACCATTCTCATCTCATTGTCACCCTGTGGCTGCGTCACTAATTATACAATAGCAACATAGACGATGCCTTGTCTGATGTGTGTTTACCTGTTACACGTTATAACCATTCTCATCTCATTGTCACCCTGTGGCTGCGTCACTAATTATACAACAACAACATAGACGATGCCTTGTCTGATGTGTGTTTACCTGTTACACGTTATAACCATTCTCATCTCATTGTCACCCTGTGGCTGCGTCACTAATTATACAACAACAACATAGACGATGCCTTGTCTGATGTGTGTTTACCTGTTACACATTATAACCATCCTCATCTCATTATCACCATGTGGCCTCGTCACTAATTATACAACAACAACATAGACGATGCCTTGTCTGATGTGTGTTTACCTGTTACACATTATAACCATCCTCATCTCATTGTCACCCTGTGACCGCGCCACTGATCATCGCCTGTGAAGAACCTGCCTTGTTATATGCCCTGAGGAGTAATATCTGAGCATATTCAAGGATATTGTTCACGGTCAACTCCGAGGACCATACAACCACTTTATGAGACTTTGGTATTTGCTTGTTGCAAATAAAATTAGTAAAGATGCTAGAACTGACAGAGCTTTCTTTTATTTCAGGGATAGTTAATCGTGTCTGTCTGTTTCTCTTATTTCAGGAAGTTACTGAACCTCTCGGGATGAGTTGATTTATCGTCTCTGTCTGTTTCTCTTATTTCAGGGAGTTACTGAACCTCTCGGTATGAGTTGATTTATCGTCTCTGTTTGTTTCTTTTATGTCAGTGAGAGTTACCGATTCTCCCAAGATGAGTTGATTTATCGTCTCTGTCTGTTTCTCTTGTTTTGGGAAGTTACGGAACCTCTCGGGATGAATTGATTTATCGTCTCTGTCTGTTTCTCTCATTTCGGGAAGTAACTGAACCTCTCGGGATGAGTTTATTTATCGTCTCTGTCTGTTTCTCTTATTTTGGGAAGTTACGGAACCTCTCGGGATGAGTTGATTTATCGTCTCTGTCTGTTTCTCTTATTTCGGGAAGTTACTGAACCTCTCGGGATGAGTCGATTTATCGTCTCTGTCTGTTTCTCTTATTTCGGGAAGTTACGGAACCTCTCGGGATGAGTTGATTTATCGTCTCTGTCTGTTTCTCTTATTTCGGGAAGTAACTGAACCTCTCGGGATGAGTTTATTTATCGTCTCTGTCTGTTTCTCTTATTTTGGGAAGTTACGGAACCTCTCGGGATGAGTTGATTTATCATCTCTGTCTGTTTCTCTTATTTTGGGGATAGTTAAGGAAACTCTCAGGATGGTTTGATTATTCGTGTCTGTCCGCCATGTTTGTTTCCGGAAGTAACCCCGAGCTCCTGATCTCCTACTTCCGGTATTACCTCACGCCTCTAACCCGTCCCATCATGCCTCTGTTTACCGCGCTGCATCATGGTCCCGGCAACAGGTGCGCGCGCACATCGCCGGGCCGCCATTTTGTTTCGGCGGGCTGAGTTTCTGAGGTTTGTCAACAGAGGGCGCGCCTTGCACACGCTGATTGCGCATGCCCAGTGAGGGGGATTGTGGGTACTTGTTGTAAATGGCGGGACTTATTGACCGTCGACCACCGGGCGGAGCAGGATGGAGGAGAGTAGAATCACAGCGTGTCGTCAGGTGGTCACTACTCTTCTGTATACTTCATATAGTGTCGTTGTAACCATTGTAATATAACTGAATAACCTGAAAGAAGCTCTTCATATATTCTCTGTACTCGATCATACCTCAGATCGGTAATGCACAGACAAGAATACAATGGCGGCATCTGATTCTGTAAAATAACCCAGTAGCCGGATCTATTTTTTTTAAATTTCTATATATATTTCTAAATTTGCTTATATATATAACGAAAGGGACGGTAAGGGTTAACCATAGCTATGGATAGATTAATGACTCACTAAAGAGATGTAAAGAGCATCCAGACAGGTTAAAAACTTTACCGACGTCTCCGGACGAACATATGTCAAACGAAGGACATCTGATTGCCAAAACAGTAGAGATAAAAGATACTGCTTCGTCAGTTGTGGTTCACATTTTGTGTGCGGGTCTTCTGTGTCATGCTAAAGAATTGCAAATGTTCCATTATATAGCATTACTTGAATGACAAAAACAACGGCGAGGCTTCCTTGCCCTTTCTATCAAACTACGACCTTGTATGATACTTTGACATATCTTGCTGAATGATTTCACCATTCCTCTGTTCGTGCATTGATCACTCTGAGAAAGGCTGTTTGTTAAACATTCAGTTTGGTACTGATCCGTAGGAATGGCGGGTTTGGGGAAGGTAGTACAAGGTACTGTCAGTGAGAACTATCAGACAATGCCCTCAGTTTCCCCGATCGTATCACGTGGGCTGCTCGTAATACAGTATCAGATTTAGTCATCATCAGGAAAGTAACGAGATCCATGAGATATTAAAATGGATCTGACGTCAACCAATCTGAATAACACCAGTAATGACATCCCGCCACCCGACATGTTTGTCGGTGACTGTGGGTTATTAGTAAACTGTTTTAATATGTCCGTATGATGAGTGTCACTCAGTACTACAACCTGCGGGTTATGAGTAAACTGTTTTAATATGTCCGCACACTGATTGTCAGTCTGAACTACAACCTGCGGGTTATCAGTAAACTGTTTTAATATGTCCGCACGCTGGTTGTCAGTTAATAATACAACCTGCGGGTTATCAGTAAACTGTTTTAATATGTCCGCACGCTGATTGTCAGTTAATAATACAACCTGCGGGTTATCAGTAAACTGTTTTAATATGTCTGCACGCTGATTGTAAGTTAATACTACAACCTGCGGGTTATCAGTAAACTGTTTTAATATGTCCGCATGCTAATTGTCAGTTAGTACAACAACCTGCGGGTTATCAGTAAACTGTTTTAATATGTCCGCACACTGATTGTCAGTCTGTACTACAACCTGCGGGTTATGAGTTAACTGTTTTAATATGTCCGCACGCTGGTTGTCAGTTAATGATACAACCTGCGGGTTATCAGTAAACTGTTTTAATATGTCCGCACGCTGAGTGTCAGTTAATACAACATGCGGGTTATCAGTAAACTGTTTTAATATGTCTGCACGCTGATTGTAAGTTAATACTACAACCTGCGGGTTATCAGTAAACTGTTTTAATATGTCCGCATGCTAATTGTCACTCAGTACTACAACCCGGGGTTATCAGTAAACTGTTTTAATATGTCCGCACACTGATTGTCAGTCTGTACTACAACCTGCGGGTTATGAGTAAACTGTTTTAATATGTCCGCACACTGATTGTCACTCAGTACTTCAACCTGCGGGTTATGAGTAAACTGTTTTAATATGTCCGCATGCTAATTGTCACTCAGTACTACAACCTGCGGGTTATCAGTAAACTGTTTCAATATGTCCGCACACTGATTGTCAGTCTGTACTACAACCTGCGGGTTATCAGTAAACTGTTTTAATATGTCCGCATGCTGATTGTCACTCAGTACTACAACCTGCGGGTTATCAGTAAACTGTTTTAATATGTCCGCACACTGATTGTCAGTCTGTACTACAACCTGCGGGTTATCAGTAAACTGTTTTAATATGTCCGCATGCTGATTGTCAGTCTGTACTACAACCTGCGGGTTATCAGTAAACTGTTTTAATATGTCCGCATGCTGATTGTCACTCAGTACTACAACCTGCGGGTTATCAGTAAACTGTTTTAATATGTCCGCACGCTGAGTGTCAGTTAATACAACCTGCAGGTTATGAGTAAACTGTTTTAATATGTCCGCACGCTGGACGTGCCACGTCTTCACCCGGGTTTCGCTGGACTCTAAGGCGTGTAAATTCTTTCTCGGAGACGTATTTTTTCACGGCGCTTACCTGGTATTGAGGTCCGTCTGTGATAAGACAACCCGATCTCTCTTCTCCGGTTTCCTACGTTTCTAGTGCAGGCAGATTATCTGTAGATAATCTCATCTCCTCTGTGTGTGAGGTGGGGAGGGGGGGGGGGGGGTGTCCAGGGGCGGGCTGAAGACGGCGGACTCTGTTTTTTCTGGTCAAGATGAACATGATAACAGAACAGGGGGAGAGTGATCCACAGACTGAGATAACAGAACGGGGGGAGAGTGATCCACAGACTGAGATAACAGAACGGGGGGGGGGGGGGTGTGATCCACAGACTGTGGTAACAGAACGGGGGGGGGGGGTGTGATTCACAGACTGTGATAACAGAACGGGGGGAGAGTGATCCACAGACTGTGGTAACAGAATGGGGGGAGAGTGATCCTCAGACTGTGATAACAGAACGGGGGGGGGGGGTGTGATTCACAGACTGTGATAACAGAACGGGGGGAGAGTGATCCACAGACTGTGATAACAGAACAGGGGGGGAAAGTGATCCACAGACTGTGATAACAGAACGGGGGGAGAGTGATTCACAGACTGTGATAACAGAACGGGGGGGGAGAGTGATCCACAGACTGTGATAACAGAACGGGGGGAGAGTGATTCACAGACTGTGATAACAGAACGGGGGGGGGAGAGTGATCCACAGACTGTGGTAACAGAACGGGGGGGAGAGTGATCCTCAGACTGTGATAACAGAACGGGGGGGGTGTGATTCACAGACTGAGATAACAGAACGGGGGGGGAGAGTGATCCACAGACTGTGATAACAGAACGGGGGGAGAGTGATTCACAGACTGTGATAACAGAACGGGGGGGGAGAGTGATCCACAGACTGAGATAACAGAACGGGGGGAGAGTGATTCACAGACTGTGATAACAGAACGGGGGGGGGAGAGTGATCCACAGACTGTGATAACAGAACGGGGGGGAGAGTGATCCACAGACTGTGATAACAGAACGGGGGGAGAGTAATCCTCAGACTGTGGTAACAGAACGGGGGGAGAGTGATCCTCAGACTGTGGTAACAGAACGGGGGGGAGAGTGATCCTCAGACTGTGATAACAGAACGGGGGGGAGAGTGATCCACAGACTGAGATAACAGAACGGGGGGGAGAGTGATCCTCAGACTGAGATAACAGAATGGGGGGAGAGTGATTCACAGACTGTGATAACAGAACGGGGGGAGAGTGATTCACAGACTGTGATAACAGAACGGGGGGAGAGTGATCCACAGACTGTGATAACAGAACGGGGGGGGGAGGAGAGTGATCCTCAGACTGAGATAACAGAACGGGGGGGAGAGTGATTCACAGACTGTGATAACAGAACGGGGGGGAGAGTGATCCACAGACTGTGATAACAGAACGGGGGGAGAGTAATCCTCAGACTGTGGTAACAGAACGGGGGGAGAGTGATCCTCAGACTGTGGTAACAGAACGGGGGGGAGAGTGATCCTCAGACTGTGATAACAGAACAGGGGGGGAGAGTGATCCACAGACTGAGATAACAGAACGGGGGGGAGAGTGATCCTCAGACTGAGATAACAGAATGGGGGGAGAGTGATTCACAGACTGTGATAACAGAACGGGGGGAGAGTGATTCACAGACTGTGATAACAGAACGGGGGGAGAGTGATCCACAGACTGTGATAACAGAACGGGGGGGGGAGGAGAGTGATCCTCAGACTGAGATAACAGAACGGGGGGGAGAGTGATTCACAGACTGTGATAACAGAACGGGGGGAGAGTGATCCACAGACTGTGATAACAGAACGGGGGGGAGAGTGATCCACACACTGTGATAACAGAACGGGGGGGGGGGAGAGTGATCCAAAGACTTTGATAACAGAACGGGGGGGGAGAGTGATCCACAGACTGAGATAACAGAACGGGGGAGAGTGATCCACAGACTGAGATAACAGAACGGGGGGGAGAGTGATCCTCAGACTGAGATAACAGAATGGGGGGAGAGTGATTCACAGACTGTGATAACAGAACGGGGGGGGAGAGTGATTCACAGACTGTGATAACAGAACGGGGGGGGGAGAGTTATTCGCAGACTGTGATCTGTAGATGAATCAGAAGGTTATTAAAATACAGGAAGGTTGACGCTGATAACAAGCGATATTTGAGCAGGGATTTTCAGGACTGCACCTTGAGAAAAAGTATAGGGCACTTTCCTGTTTTCGAGAAAATTGCGAAAACACTTTTTTTTTTCAATAAATTTCCAATGTAAATCTATTAAATTTAATTAATATACTTGACCTATTTGGATTGGAGTGTATATATCACTGAGAATAACAAATATCAAAGATCACTAACCAAATTGAAGGTTTCATACTTTTTTAATTCAGTATCTATCACTGAGAATGACTTATCTCAAAGATCACCAACTTATTTGAAGGTTTCATACTTTTAATTTTTGTTATAATTATATAATTACAGACTGAGAATAACGTGAAGGGTCTCGCTCTGTCTCCTCGCTGGTTCCTCTCTCAATAAACACCCGCCGTCTTTCCGACCAGGTACCAGCCCTTCTGTCATACAGAGGGACGAGATCTCGTGACGTGACGGCGAGAACTAGTGACGTGACGGCGAGATCTCGTGACGTGACGGCGAGATCTACTGACGTGACGGCGAGATCTACTGACGTGACGGCGAGATCTACTGACGTGACGGCGAGACGGGATGAGGCCTCGTGACGGCAAGACGAGATGTGGTAGCGTGACGGCAGGACGAGATGTGGTCACGTGACGACGGGACGAGATCTCGTCCCGCAGTCTGTGACCGGGTGAGGTCAGAGGTCATCTAACGCCACCTGACGAGGCGTTCAGAAAACCCCGCCGCTTGAGAAAAGAGCGCGCGGCGTTTTGCTAAATACCTTTTTAATGTTTGTTGTGGAGAAATCGGCCATCTGCGGGCAGGCGCGCAGGGCATTGTGGGTCGGGGTGGAGGGGGCGCTGGGGTCGCGCCGGGCGATAATAGGGCAGTGCAGAGCCTACTCAGTAAACGCCCGGATGGACGCCGACAATAGCTGGTTCCCGCAGTCTAACGCGCACGTCTAAGTGGGTACTCGGCCGGAAAATGACAATCAGCACTTCAAAGACGTACCACGTGTTGCCGAACAACGCATGCGCACGAGTGAGCAAGTCACGGCGCCATCTTGTATTCCGCTGTCTCGTCAAATATCTGCCCCCCCCGGTATTTGTAAAGTGTACAGGGTGTAGTTACTACACGGCCATCTTGTATTCCGCTGTCTGTGTAATATCACCACCCAGAGGAGAGTATAGTGTACAGGGTGTAGTTACTACACGGCCATCTTGTATTCCGCTGTCTGTGTAATATCACCACCCAGAGGAGAGTATAGTGTACAGGGTGTAGTCACTACACGGCCATCTTGTATTCCGCTGTCTGTGTAATATCACCACACAGAGGAGAGTATAGTGTACAGGGTGTAGTTACTACACGGCCATCTTGTATTCCGCTGTCTGTGTAATATCACCACCCAGAGGAGAGTATAGTGTACAGGGTGTAGTTACTACACGGCCATCTTGTATTCCGCTGTCTGTGTAATATCACCACCCAGAGGAGAGTATAGTGTACAGGGTGTAGTCACTACACGGCCATCTTGTATTCCGCTGTCTGTGTAATATCACCACCCAGAGGAGAGTATAGTGTACAGGGTGTAGTTACTACACGGCCATCTTGTATTCCGCTGTCTGTGTAATATCACCACCCAGAGGAGAGTATAGTGTACAGGGTGTAGTTACTACACGGCCATCTTGTATTCCGCTGTCTGTGTGATATCACCACCCAGAGGAGAGTATAGTGTACAGGGTGTAGTTACTACACGGCCATCTTGTATTCCGATGTCTGTGTAATATCACCACACAGAGGAGAGTATTGTGTACAGGGTCTAGTTACTACACGGCCATCTTGTATTCCGCTGTCTGTGTAATATCACCACACAGAGGAGAGTATAGTGTACAGGGTGTAGTTACTACACGGCCATCTTGTATTCCGCTGTCTGTGTAATATCACCACCCAGAGGAGAGTATAGTGTACAGGGTGTAGTTACTACACGGCCATCTTGTATTCCGCTGTCAGTGTAATATCACCACCCAGAGGAGAGTATAGTGTACAGGGTGTAGTTACTACACGGCCATATAGTGTACAGGGTGTAGTTACTACATATAAAGGTCGCAGGAGATGTTCACTTAGACGGTGTCTTCACCACTCTCTCATACAACATACTGAATATCCCTCATTGAGTGTTGTCACATATACAGGTTGTAGGTCTCCATTATACTTCAGCACTCTCTCATACAGCTACTGAATATCCCTCATTGAATGTCACATATACAGGTTGTAGGTCTCCATCATACTTCACCACTCTCTCATACAGCTACTGAATATCCCTCATTAAGTGTTGTCACATGTACAGGTTGTAGGTCTCTATCATACTTCACCACTCTCTCATACAGCTACTGAATATCCCTCATTGAGTGTTGTCACATATACAGGTTGTAGGAGGTCTCCATCATACTTCACTCTCTCATACAGCTACTGAATATCCCTCATTGAGTGTTGTCAGATATACAGGTTGTAGGTCTCCATCATACTTCACCACTCTCTCATACAGCTACTGAATATCCCTCATTGAGTGTTGTCACATATACAGGTTGTAGGTCTCCATCATACTTCACCACTCTCTCATACAGCTACTAAATATCCCTCATTGAGTGTTGTCACATATACAGGTTGTAGGTTTCCATCATACTTCACCACTCTCTCATACAGCTACTAAATATCCCTCATTGAGTGTTGTCACATGTACAGGTTGTAGATCTCCATCATACTTCACCACTCTCTCATACAGCTACTGAATATCCCTCATTGAGTGTTGTCACATATACAGGTTGTAGGTCTCCATCATACTTCACCACTCTCTCATACAGCTACTAAATATCCCTCATTGAGTGTTGTCACATATACAGGTTGTAGGTCTCCATCATACTTCACCACTCTCTCATACAGCTACTGAATATCCCTCATTGAGTGTTGTCACATATACAGGTTGTAGGTCTCCATCATACTTCACCACTCTCTCATACAGCTACTAAATATCCCTCATTGAGTGTTGTCACATATACAGGTTTTAGGTCTCCATCATACTTCACCACTCTCTCATACAGCTACTGAATATCCCTCATTGAGTGTTGTCACATATACAGGTTGTAGGTCTCCATCATACTTCACCACTCTCTCATACAGCTACTAAATATCCCTCATTGAGTGTTGTCACATATACAGGTTGTAGGAGGTCTCCATCATACTTCACCACTCTCTCATAAAACTACTAAATATCCCTCATTGAGTGTTGTCACATATACAGGTTATAGGAGGCCTCCATCATACTTCACCACTCTCTCATACAGCTACTGAATATCCCTCATTGAGTGTTGTCACATGTACAGGTTGTAGGTCTCCATCATACTTCACCACTCTCTCATACAGCTACTGAATATCCCTCATTGAGTGTTGTCACATATTCAGGTTGTAGGAGGCCTCCATCATACTTCACCACTCTCTCATACAGCTACTAAATATCCCTCATTGAGTGTTGTCACATATACAGGTTGTAGGTCTCCATCATACTTCACCACTCTCTCATACAGCTACTGAATATCCCTCATTGAGTGTTGTCACATATACAGGTTGTAGGTCTCCATCATACTTCACCACTCTCTCATACAGCTACTGAATATCCCTCATTGAATGTCACATTTACAGGTTGTAGGTCTCCATCATACTTCACCACTCTCTCATACAGCTACTGAATATCCCTCATTGAGTGTTGTCACATATACAGGTTGTAGGTCTCCATCATACTTCACCACTCTCTCATACAGCTACTGAATATCCCTCATTGAGTGTTGTCACATTTACAGGTTGTAGGAGGTCTCCATCATACTTCACCACTCTCTCATACAGCTACTAAATATCCCTCATTGAGTGTTGTCACATTTAGAGGTTGTAGGAGGCCTCCATCATACTTCACCACTCTCTCATACAGCTACTGAATATCCCTCATTGAGTGTTGTCACATATACAGGTTGTAGGAGGTCTCCATCATACTTCACCACTCTCTCATACAGCTACTGAATACCATCATTGAGTGTTGTCACATGTACAGGTTGTAGGTCTCCATCATACTTCACCACTCTCTCATACAGCTACTGAATATCCCTCATTGAGTGTTGTCACATATACAAGTTGTAGGAGGTCTCCATCATACTTCACCACTCTCTCATACAGCTACTGAATATCCCTCATTGAGTGTTGTCACATATACAGGTTGTAGGAGGTCTCCATCATACTTCACCACTCTCTCATACAGCTACTGAATATCCCTCATTGAGTGTTGTCACATGTACAGGTTGTAGGTCTCCATTATACTTTACCACTCTCTCATACAGCTACTGAATATCCCTCATTGAGTGTTGTCACATGTACAGGTTGTAGGAGGTCTCCATCATACTTCACCGCTCTCTCATACAGCTACTGAATATCCCTCATTGAGTGTTGTCACATATACAGGTTGTAGGTCTCCATCATACTTCACCACTCTCTCATACAGCTACTGAATATCCCTCATTGAGTGTTGTCACATATACAGGTTGTAGGTCTCCATCATACTTCACCACTCTCTCATAAAACTACTAAATATCCCTCATTGAGTGTTGTCACATATACAGGTTATAGGAGGCCTCCATCATACTTCACCACTCTCTCATACAGCTACTGAATATCCCTCATTGAGTGTTGTCACATGTACAGGTTGTAGGAGGTCTCCATCATACTTCACCACTCTCTTATACAGCTACTGAATATCCCTCATTGAGTGTTGTCACATGTACAGGTTGTAGGTCTCCATCATACTTCACCACTCTCTCATACAGCTACTGAATATCCTTCATTGAGTGTTGTCACATATACAGGTTGTAGGTCTCCATCATACTTCACCACTCTCTCATACAACTACTGAATATCCCTCATTGAGTGTTGTCACATATACAGGTTGTAGGTCTCCATCATACTTCACCACTCTCTCATACAGCTACTGAATATCCCTCATTGAGTGTTGTCACATTTACAGGTTGTAGGAGGTCTCCATCATACTTCACCACTCTCTCATACAACTACTGAATATCCCTCATTGAGTGTTTTCACATTTACAGGTTGTAGGTCTCCATCATACTTCACCACTCTCTCATACAACTACTGAATATCCCTCATTGAGTGTTGTCACATATACAGGTTGTAGGTCTCCATCATACTTCACCACTCTCTCATACAGCTACTGAATATCCCTCATTGAGTGTTGTCACATATACAGGTTGTAGGTCTCCATCATACTTCACCACTCTCTCATACAGCTACTGAATATCCCTCATTGAGTGTTGTCACATGTACAGGTTGTAGGAGGTCTCCATCATACTTCACTCTCTCATACAGCTACTAAATATCCCTCATTGAGTGTTCTCACATATGCAGGTTGTAGGTCTCCATCATACTTCACCACTCTCTCATACAGCTACTAAATATCCCTCATTGAGTGTTCTCACATTTACAGGTTGTAGGTCTCCATCATACTTCACCACTCTCTCATACAGCTACTAAATATCCCTCATTGAGTGTTGTCACATGTACAGGTTATAGGTCTCCATCATACTTCACCACTCTCTCATACAGCTACTAAATATCCCTCATTGAGTGTTGTCACATGTACAGGTTATAGGTCTCCATCATACTTCACAGCTCTCTCATACAGCTACTGAATATCCCTCATTGAGTGTTGTCACATATACAGGTTGTAGGAGGTCTCCATCATACTTCACCACTCTCTCATACAGCTACTGAATATCCCTCATTGAGTGTTGTCACATGTACAGGTTGTAGGAGGTCTCCATCATACTTCACCACTCTCTCATACAGCTACTGAATATCCCTCATTGAGTGTTGTCACATATGCAGGTTGTAAGAGTTGTTCCCTCAGACTCAGCAATGCGCCTATTACATCACTTGAAGTTCCCTTTTTACTGAGACTCGTTCAGTTTCCGCGCGCTTAATGTGCTCTGTGAAGTAACATAGCAGAGACACGCGAATTATAAATTCAATTCGTACAAAAACGTCCCTCCTGGTCGTCAGAACCAGGCTCTACAATGGAGATCAATTTGTCACGGAGAGAAGCCCTCCCCCACCGCCCTACTTAACCCATTCACGGCGGGTGATGCCATATGGCAGCAACCGTGCTCGGGCGGATGATGCCATATGGCATCATTTTCTTAAATTTGCAAAATTACGTTTTTGTGGAATAAAATCGAAAATATTGGATTTATAATCATGAAATTTTCACAGAATATAGATGCAATACACAGCTAATGATTCTAGGTGAAATAGATAATAAGAATAATGATCGCATATTTCATCATATCCTAAACTAGAGAAATTACAATAGGCCTGAGACCTCCCGCCCTCTGCGGTATACATTATCACTAGTACCCGCCCTTTACCACATACTCATGCCACAGATAACCGCCCTTAAAGGGTTAATGATATGTCCGCCCTGCTCATTCCCCCGCCGCACGCCACCTCGCGGAACTCACGCACACTACACCTCGCCCGGCCGACCTAGACCGGAAGTCAGCTGACCCCGGCCCCCTGGCGGCGGGCGGCGACGCATGCGCGGTAGACGGCGGAGTTCAATATTGGTGGAGGGCGAGTGGGACGCGCCGCCGGGTAAATACCCGCCCCGACAATAGGCGGCGCTGTACGGGCATGCGCAGATCGACGCGCGCACAATGGTGGGCAGGGGGCGCTTCTCGTGAAGTCTCGTGCCAAGCATCAGGTGTACGAGACTTGTGGGCAGTGTGTTGGTGTATTGTGAGTGAGGCTTTTATCATGAGACTTGTGGGCAGTGTGTTGGTGTATTGTGAGTGTACCAGGCTTTTATCATGAGACTTGTGGGCAGTGTGTTGGTGTATTGTGAGTGTACCAGGCTTTTATCATGAGACTAGTGGGCAGTGTGTTGGTGTATTGTGAGTGTACCAGGCTTTTATCATGAGACTTGTGGGCAGTGTGTTGGTGTATTGTGAGTGTACCAGGCTTTTATCATGAGACTTGTGTGCAGTGTGTTGGTGTATTGTGAGTGAGGCTTTTATCATGAGACTTGTGGGCAGTGTGTTGGTGTATTGTGAGTGTACCAGGCTTTTATCATGAGACTTGTGGGCAGTGTGTTGGTGTATTGTGAGTGTATCAGGCTTTTATCATGAGACTTGTGGGCAGTGTGTTGGTGTATTGTGAGTGTACCAGGCTTTTATCATGAGACTTGTGGGCAGTGTGTTGGTGTATTGTGAGTGTATCAGGCTTTTATCATGAGGCTTGTGGGCAGTGTGTTGGTGTATTGTGAGTGTACCAGGCTTTTATCATGAGACTTGTGGGCAGTGTGTTGGTGTATTGTGAGTGTACCAGGCTTTTATCATGAGACTTGTGGGCAGTGTGTTGGTGTATTGTAAGTGAGGCTTTTATCATGAGACTTGTGGGCAGTGTGTTGGTGTATTGTGAGTGTACCAGGCTTTTATCATGAGACTTATGGGCAGTGTGTTGATGTATTGTGAGTGAGGCTTTTATCATGAGACTTGTGGGCAGTGTGTTGGTGTATTGTGAGTGTACCAGGCTTTTATCATGAGACTTGTTGGCAGTGTGTTGGTGTATTGTGAGTGTACCAGGCTTTTATCGTGAGACTTGTGTGCAGTGTGTTGGTGTATTGTGAGTGTACCAGGCTTTTATCATGAGACTTGTTGGCAGTGTGTTGGTGTATTGTGAGTGTACCAGGCTTTTATCATGAGACTTGAGGGCAGTGTGTTGGTGTATTGTGAGTGTACCAGACTTTTATCATGAGACTTGTGGGCAGTGTGTAGGTGTATTGTGAGTGTACCAGACTTTTATCATGAGACTTGTGGGCAGTGTGTTGGTGTATTGTGAGTGAGGCTTTTATCATGAGACTTGTGGGCAGTGTGTTGGTGTATTGTGAGTGTACCAGGCTTTTATCATGAGACTTGTGGGCAGTGTGTTGGTGTATTGTGAGTGTACCAGGCTTTTATCATGAGACTTGTGGGCAGTGTGTTGGTGTATTGTGAGTGAGGCTTTTATCATGAGACTTGTGGGCAGTGTGTTGGTGTATTGTGAGTGTACCAGGCTTTTATCATGAGACTTGTGGGCAGTGTGTTGGTGTATTGTGAGTGTACCAGGCTTTTATCATGAGACTTGTGGGCAGTGTGTTGGTGTATTGTGAGTGTACCAGGCTTTTATCATGAGACTTGTGGGCAGTGTGTTGGTGTATTGTGAGAGTACCAGGCTTTTATCATGAGACTTGTGGGCAGTGTGTTGGTGTATTGTGAGTGTACCAGGCTTTTATCATGAGACTTGTGGGCAGTGTGTTGGTGTATTGTGAGTGTACCAGGCTTTTATCATGAGACTTGTGGGCAGTGTGTTGGTGTAGTGTGAGTGTACCAGGCTTTTATCATGAGACTTGTGGGCAGTGTGTTGGTGTATTGTGAGTGTACCAGGCTTTTATCATGAGACTTGTGGGCAGTGTGTTGGTGTATTGTGAGTGAGGCTTTTATCATGAGACTTGTGGGCAGTGTGTTGGTGTATTGTGAGTGTACCAGGCTTTTATCATGAGACTTGTGGGCAGTGTGTTGGTGTATTGTGAGTGTACCAGGCTTTTATCATGAGACTTGTGGGCAGTGTGTTGGTGTATTGTGAGTGTACCAGGCTTTTATCATGAGACTTGTGGGCAGTATGTTGGTGTATTGTGAGTGAGGCTTTTATCATGAGACTTGTGGGCAGTGTGTTGGTGTATTGTGAGAGTACCAGGATTTTATCATGAGACTTGTGGGCATTGTGTTGGTGTATTGTGAGTGTACCAGGCTTTTATCATGAGACTTGTGTGCAGTGTGTTGGTGTATTGTGAGTGAGGCTTTTATCAAGAGACTTGTGGGCAGTGTGTTGGTGTATTGTGAGTGTACCAGACTTTTATCATGAGACTTGAGGGCAGTGTGTTGGTGTATTGTGAGTGTACCAGGCTTTTATCATGAGACTTGTGGGCAGTGTGTTGGTGTATTGTGAGTGTACCAGGCTTTTATCATGAGACTTGTGGGCAGTGTGTTGGTGTATTGTGAGTGAGGCTTTTATCATGAGACTTGTGGGCAGTGTGTGGGTGTATTTTGAGTGTACCAGGCTTTTATCATGAGACTTGTGGGCAGTGTGTTGGTGTATTGTGAGTGTGGCTTTTATCATGAGACTTGTTGGCAGTGTGTTGGTGTATTGTGAGTGAGGCTTTTATCATGAGACTTGTGGGCAGTGTGTTGGTGTATTGTGAGTGTACCAGGCTTTTATCATGAGACTTGTGGGCAGTGTGTTGGTGTATTGTGAGTGTACCAGGCTTTTATCATGAGACTTGTGGGCAGTGTGTTGGTGTATTGTGAGTGTACCAGGCTTTTATCATGAGACTTGTGGGCAGTGTGTTGGTGTATTGTGAGTGAGGCTTTTATCATGAGACTTGTGGGCAGTGTGTTGGTGTATTGTGAGTGTACCAGGCTTTTATCATGAGATTTGTGGGCAGTGTGTTGGTGTATTGTGAGTGAGGCTTTTATCATGAGACTTGTGGGCAGTGTGTTGGTGTATTGTGAGTGTGGCTTTTATCATGAGACTTGTGGGCAGTGTGTTGGTGTATTGTGAGTGTGGCTTTTATCATGAGACTTGTGGGCAGTGTGTTGGTGTATTGTGAGTGTACCAGGCTTTTATCATGAGACTTGTGGGCAGTGTGTTGGTGTATTGTGAGTGTACCAGGCTTTTATCATGAGACTTGTGGGCAGTGTGTTGGTGTATTATGAGTGAGGCTTTTATCATGAGACTTGTGGGCAGTGTGTTGGTGTATTGTGAGTGTACCAGGCTTTTATCATGAGACTTGTGGGCAGTGTGTTGGTGTATTGTGAGTGTGGCTTTTATCAAGAGACTTGTGGGCAGTGTGTTGGTGTATTGTGAGTGTACCAGGCTTTTATCATGAGACTTGTGTGCAGTGTGTTGGTGTATTGTGAGTGAGGCTTTTATCATGAGACTTGTTGGCAGTGTGTTGGTGTATTGTGAGTGAGGCTTTTATCATGAGACTTGTGGGCAGTGTGTTGGTGTATTGTGAGTGTACCAGACTTTTATCATGAGACTTGAGGGCAGTGTGTTGGTGTATTGTGAGTGTACCAGGCTTTTATCATGAGACTTGTGGGCAGTGTGTTGGTGTATTGTGAGTGAGGCTTTTATCATAAGACTTGTGGGCAGTGTGTTGGTGTATTGTGAGTGTACCAGGCTTTTATCATGAGACTTGTGGGCAGTGTGTTGGTGTATTGTGAGTGTACCAGGCTTTTATCATGAGACTTGTGGGCAGTGTGTTGGTGTATTGTGAGTGTACCAGGCTTTTATCATGAGACTTGTGGGCAGTGTGTTTGTGTATTGTGAGTGAGGCTTTTATCATGAGACTTGTGGGCAGTGTGTTGGTGTATTGTGAGTGAGGCTTTTATCATGAGACTTGTGGGCAGTGTGTTGGTGTATTGTGAGTGTATCAGGCTTTTATCATGAGACTTGTGGGCAGTGTGTTGGTGTATTGTGAGTGAGGCTTTTATCATGAGATTTGTGGGCAGTGTGTTGGTGTATTATGAGTGTACCAGGCTTTTATCATGAGACTTGTGGGCAGTGTGTTGGTGTATTGTGAGTGAGGCTTTTATCATGAGACTTGTGGGCAGTGTGTTGGTGTATTGTGAGTGAGGCTTTTATCATGAGACTTGTGGGCAGTGTGTTTGTGTATCGTGAGTGTACCAGGCTTTTATCATGAGACTTGTGGGCAGTGTGTTGGTGTATTGTGAGTGTACCAGGCTTTTATCATGAGACTTGTGGGCAGTGTGTTGGTGTATTGTGAGTGTACCAGGCTTTTATCATGAGACTTGTGGGCAGTGTGTTGGTGTATTGTGAGTGTACCAGGCTTTTATCATGAGACTTGTGGGCAGTGTGTTGGTGTATTGTAAGTGTACCAGGCTTTTATCATGAGACTTGTGGGCAGTGTGTTGGTGTATTGTGAGTGTGGCTTTTATCATGAGACTTGAGGGCAGTGTGTTGGTGTATTGTGAGTGAGGCTTTTATCATGAGACTTGTGGGCAGTGTGTTGGTGTATTGTGGGTGTACCAGGCTTTTATCATGAGACTTGTGGGCAGTGTGTTGGTGTATTGTGAGTGTACCAGGCTTTTATCATGAGACTTGTGGGCAGTGTGTTGGTGTATTGTGAGTGTACCAGGCTTTTATCATGAGACTTGTGGGCAGTGTGTTGGTGTATTGTGAGTGTACCAGGCTTTTATCATGAGATTTGTGGGCAGTGTGTTGGTGTATTGTGAGTGAGGCTTTTATCATGAGACTTGTGGGCAGTGTGTTGGTGTATTGTGAGTGTGGCTTTTATCATGAGACTTGTGGGCAGTGTGTTGGTGTATTGTGAGTGTACCAGGCTTTTATCATGAGACTTGTGGGCAGTGTGTTGGTGTATTGTGAGTGTACCAGGCTTTTATCATGAGACTTGTGGGCAGTGTGTTGGTGTATTGTGAGTGAGGCTTTTATCATGAGACTTGTGGGCAGTGTGTTGGTGTATTGTGAGTGTACCAGGCTTTTATCATGAGACTTGTGGGCAGTGTGTTGGTGTATTGTGAGTGTGGCTTTTATCAAGAGACTTGTGGGCAGTGTGTTGGTGTATTGTGAGTGTACCAGGCTTTTATCATGAGACTTGTGTGCAGTGTGTTGGTGTATTGTGAGTGAGGCTTTTATCATGAGACTTGTTGGCAGTGTGTTGGTGTATTGTGAGTGAGGCTTTTATCATGAGACTTGTGGGCAGTGTGTTGGTGTATTGTGAGTGTACCAGACTTTTATCATGAGACTTGAGGGCAGTGTGTTGGTGTATTGTGAGTGTACCAGGCTTTTATCATGAGACTTGTGGGCAGTGTGTTGGTGTATTGTGAGTGAGGCTTTTATCATAAGACTTGTGGGCAGTGTGTTGGTGTATTGTGAGTGTACCAGGCTTTTATCATGAGACTTGTGGGCAGTGTGTTGGTGTATTGTGAGTGTACCAGGCTTTTATCATGAGACTTGTGGGCAGTGTGTTGGTGTATTGTGAGTGTACCAGGCTTTTATCATGAGACTTGTGGGCAGTGTGTTTGTGTATTGTGAGTGAGGCTTTTATCATGAGACTTGTGGGCAGTGTGTTGGTGTATTGTGAGTGAGGCTTTTATCATGAGACTTGTGGGCAGTGTGTTGGTGTAGTGTGAGTGTACCAGGCTTTTATCATGAGACTTGTGGCAGTATGTTGGTGTATTGTGAGTGTATCAGGCTTTTATCATGAGACTTGTGGGCAGTGTGTTGGTGTATTGTGAGTGAGGCTTTTATCATGAGATTTGTGGGCAGTGAGTTGGTGTATTATGAGTGTACCAGGCTTTTATCATGAGACTTGTGGGCAGTGTGTTGGTGTATTGTGAGTGAGGCTTTTATCATGAGACTTGTGGGCAGTGTGTTGGTGTATTGTGAGTGAGGCTTTTATCATGAGACTTGTGGGCAGTGTGTTTGTGTATTGTGAGTGTACCAGGCTTTTATCATGAGACTTGTGGGCAGTGTGTTGGTGTATTGTGAGTGTACCAGGCTTTTATCATGAGACTTGTGGGCAGTGTGTTGGTGTATTGTGAGTGTACCAGGCTTTTATCATGAGACTTGTGGGCAGTGTGTTGGTGTATTGTGAGTGTACCAGGCTTTTATCATGAGACTTGTGGGCAGTGTGTTGGTGTATTGTGAGTGTACCAGGCTTTTATCATGAGACTTGTGGGCAGTGTGTTGGTGTATTGTGAGTGTGGCTTTTATCATGAGACTTGAGGGCAGTGTGTTGGTGTATTGTGAGTGAGGCTTTTATCATGAGACTTGTGGGCAGTGTGTTGGTGTATTGTGGGTGTACCAGGCTTTAATTATGAGACTTGTGGGCAGTGTGTTGGTGTATTGTGAGAGTACCAGGCTTTTATCATGAGACTTGTGGGCAGTGTGTTGGTGTATTGTGAGTGTACCAGGCTTTTATCATGAGACTTGTGGGCAGTGTGTTGGTGTATTGTGAGTGTACCAGGCCTTTATCATGAGACTTGTGGGCAGTGTGTTGGTGTATTGTGAGTGAGGCTTTTATCATGAGACTTGTGGGCAGTGTGTTGGTGTATTGTGAGTGTACCAGGCTTTTATCATGAGACTTGTGGGCAGTGTGTTGGTGTATTGTGTGTGTACCAGGCTTTTATCATGAGACTTGTGGGTAGTGTGTTGGTGTATTGTGAGTGTACCAGGCTTTTATCATGAGACTTGTGGGCAGTGTGTTGGTGTATTGTGAGTGTACCAGGCTTTTATCATGAGACTTGTGGGCAGTGTGTTGGTGTATTATGAGTGAGGCTTTTATCATGAGACTTGTGGGCAGTGTGTTGGTGTATTGTGAGTGTATCAGGCTTTTATCATGAGACTTGTGGGCAGTGTGTTGGTGTATTGTGAGTGAGGCTTTTATCATGAGACTTGTGGGCAGTGTGTTGGTGTATTGTGAGTGTACCAGGCTTTTATCATGAGACTTGTGGGCAGTGTGTTGGTGTATTGTGAGTGTACCAGGCTTTTATCATGAGACTTGTGGGCAGTATGTTGGTGTAGCGTGAGTGTACCAGGCTTTTATCATGAGACTTGTGGGCAGTGTGTTGGTGTATTGTGAGTGAGGCTTTTATCATGAGACTTGTGGGCAGTGTGTTGGTGTATTGTGAGTGTACCAGGCCTTTATCATGAGACTTGTGGGCAGTGTGTTGGTGTATTGTGAGTGAGGCTTTTATCATGAGACTTGTGGGCAGTGTGTTGGTGTATTGTGAGTGTACCAGGCTTTTATCATGAGACTTGTGGGCAGTGTGTTGGTGTATTGTGAGTGTACCAGGCTTTTATCATGAGACTTGTGGGCAGTGTGTTGGTGTATTGTGAGTGTATCAGGCTTTTATCATGAGACTTGTGGGCAGTGTGTTGGTGTATTGTGAGTGTACCAGGCCTTTATCATGAGACTTGTGGGCAGTGTGTTGGTGTATTGTGAGTGAGGCTTTTATCATGAGACTTGTGGGCAGTGTGTTGGTGTATTGTGAGTGTACCAGGCTTTTATCATGAGACTTGTGGGCATTGTGTTGGTGTATTGTGAGTGAGGCTTTTATCATGAGACTTGTGGGCAGTGTGTTGGTGTATTGTGAGTGAGGCTTTTATCATGAGACTTGTGGGCAGTGTGTTGGTGTATTGTGAGTGAGGCTTTTATCATGAGACTTGTGGGCAATGTGTTGGTGTATTGTGGTTGAGGCTTTTATCATGAGACTTGTGGGCAGTGTGTTGGTGTATTGTGAGTGTACCAGGCTTTTATCATGAGACTTGTGTGCAGTGTGTTGGTGTATTGTGAGTGTACCAGGCTTTTATCATGAGACTTGTGGGCAGTGTGTTGGTGTATTGTGAGTGAGGCTTTTATCATGAGACTTGTGGGCAGTATTTTGGTGTATTGTGAGTGTGGCTTTTATCATGAGACTTGTGGGCAGTGTGTTGATGTATTGTGAGTGAGGCTTTTATCATGAGACTTGTGGGCAGTGTGTTGATGTATTGTGAGTGAAGCTTTTATCATGATACTTGTGGGCAGTGTGTTGGTGTATTGTGAGTGTACCAGGCTTTTATCATGAGACTTGTGGGCAGTTTGTTGGTGTATTGTGAGTGAGGCTTTTATCATGAGACTTGTGGGCAGTGTGTTGGTGTATTGTGAGTGTACCAGGCTTTTATCATGAGACTTGTGGGCAGTGTGTTGGTGAATTGTGAGTGTATCAGGCTTTTATCATGAGACTTGTGTGCAGTGTGTTGGTGTATTGTGAGTGAGGCTTTTATCATGAGACTTGAGGGCATTGTGTTGGTGTATTGTGAGTGTACCAGGCTTTTATCCTGAGACTTGTGGGCAGTGTGTTGGTGTATTGTGAGTGTACCAGGCTTTTATCATGAGACTTGTGGGTAGTGTGTTGGTGTATTGTGAGTGTACCAGGCTTTTATCATAAGACTTGTGGGCAGTGTGTTGGTGTATTGTGAGTGTACCAGGCTTTTATCATGAGACTTGTGGGCAGTGTGTTGGTGTATTGTGAGTGAGGCTTTTATCATGAGACTTGTGGGCAGTGTGTTGGTGTATTGTGAGTGTAGCAGGCCTTTATCATAAGACTTGTGGGCAGTGTGTTGGTGTATTGTGAGTGTACCAGGCCTTTATCATGAGACTTGTGGGCAGTGTGTTGGTGCATTGTGAGTGTACCAGGCTTTTATCATGAGACTTGTGGGCAGTGTGTTGGTGTATTGTGAGTGGACCAGGCTTTTATCATGAGACTTGTGGGCAGTGTGTTGGTGTATTGTGAGTGTACCAGGCTTTTATCATGAGATTTGTGGGCAGTGTGTTGGTGTATTGTGAGTGTATCAGGCTTTTATCATGAGACTTGTGGGTAGTGTGTTGGTGTATTGTGAGTGTACCAGGCTTTTATCATGAGACTTGTGGGTAGTGTGTTGGTGTATTGTGAGTGTACCAGGCTTTTATCATGAGACTTGTGGGCAGTGTGTTGGTGTATTGTGAGTGTACCAGGCTTTTATCATGAGACTTGTGGGCAGTGTGTTGGTGTATTATGAGTGAGGCTTTTATCATGAGACTTGTGGGCAGTGTGTTGGTGTATTGTGAGTGTATCAGGCTTTTATCATGAGACTTGTGGGCAGTGTGTTGGTGTATTGTGAGTGAGGCTTTTATCATGAGACTTGTGGGCAGTGTGTTGGTGTATTGTGAGTGTACCAGGCTTTTATCATGAGACTTGTGGGCAGTGTGTTGGTGTATTGTGAGTGAGGCTTTTATCATGAGACTTGTGGGCAGTATTTTGGTGTATTGTGAGTGTGGCTTTTATCATGAGACTTGTGGGCAGTGTGTTGATGTATTGTGAGTGAGGCTTTTATCATGAGACTTGTGGGCAGTGTGTTGATGTATTGTGAGTGAAGCTTTTATCATGATACTTGTGGGCAGTGTGTTGGTGTATTGTGAGTGTACCAGGCTTTTATCATGAGACTTGTGGGCAGTTTGTTGGTGTATTGTGAGTGAGGCTTTTATCATGAGACTTGTGGGCAGTGTGTTGGTGTATTGTGAGTGTACCAGGCTTTTATCATGAGACTTGTGGGCAGTGTGTTGGTGAATTGTGAGTGTATCAGGCTTTTATCATGAGACTTGTGTGCAGTGTGTTGGTGTATTGTGAGTGAGGCTTTTATCATGAGACTTGAAGGCATTGTGTTGGTGTATTGTGAGTGTACCAGGCTTTTATCCTGAGACTTGTGGGCAGTGTGTTGGTGTATTGTGAGTGTACCAGGCTTTTATCATGAGACTTGTGGGTAGTGTGTTGGTGTATTGTGAGTGTACCAGGCTTTTATCATAAGACTTGTGGGCAGTGTGTTGGTGTATTGTGAGTGTACCAGGCTTTTATCATGAGACTTGTGGGCAGTGTGTTGGTGTATTGTGAGTGAGGCTTTTATCATGAGACTTGTGGGCAGTGTGTTGGTGTATTGTGAGTGTAGCAGGCCTTTATCATAAGACTTGTGGGCAGTGTGTTGGTGTATTGTGAGTGTACCAGGCCTTTATCATGAGACTTGTGGGCAGTGTGTTGGTGCATTGTGAGTGTACCAGGCTTTTATCATGAGACTTGTGGGCAGTGTGTTGGTGTATTGTGAGTGGACCAGGCTTTTATCATGAGACTTGTGGGCAGTGTGTTGGTGTATTGTGAGTGTACCAGGCTTTTATCATGAGATTTGTGGGCAGTGTGTTGGTGTATTGTGAGTGTATCAGGCTTTTATCATGAGACTTGTGGGTAGTGTGTTGGTGTATTGTGAGTGTACCAGGCTTTTATCATGAGACTTGTGGGTAGTGTGTTGGTGTATTGTGAGTGTACCAGGCTTTTATCATGAGACTTGTGGGCAGTGTGTTGGTGTATTGTGAGTGTACCAGGCTTTTATCATGAGACTTGTGGGCAGTGTGTTGGTGTATTATGAGTGAGGCTTTTATCATGAGACTTGTGGGCAGTGTGTTGGTGTATTGTGAGTGTATCAGGCTTTTATCATGAGACTTGTGGGCAGTGTGTTGGTGTATTGTGAGTGAGGCTTTTATCATGAGACTTGTGGGCAGTGTGTTGGTGTATTGTGAGTGTACCAGGCTTTTATCATGAGACTTGTGGGCAGTGTGTTGGTGTATTGTGAGTGTACCAGGCTTTTATCATGAGACTTGTGGGCAGTATGTTGGTGTAGCGTGAGTGTACCAGGCTTTTTATCATGAGACTTGTGGGCAGTGTGTTGGTGTATTGAGAGTGAGGCTTTTATCATGAGACTTGTGGGCAGTGTGTTGGTGTATTGTGAGTGTACCAGGCCTTTATCATGAGACTTGTGGGCAGTGTGTTGGTGTATTGTGAGTGAGGCTTTTATCATGAGACTTGTGGGCAGTGTGTTGGTGTATTGTGAGTGTACCAGGCTTTTATCATGAGACTTGTGTGCAGTGTGTTGGTGTATTGTGAGTGTACCAGGCTTTTATCATGAGACTTGTGGGCAGTGTGTTGGTGTATTGTGAGTGTATCAGGCTTTTATCATGAGACTTGTGGGCAGTGTGTTGGTGTATTGTGAGTGTACCAGGCCTTTATCATGAGACTTGTGGGCAGTGTGTTGGTGTATTGTGAGTGTACCAGGCTTTTATCATGAGACTTGTGGGCAGTGTGTTGGTGTATTGTGAGTGAGGCTTTTATCATGAGACTTGTGGGCAGTGTGTTGGTGTATTGTGAGTGAGGCTTTTATCATGAGACTTGTGGGCAGTGTGTTGGTGTATTGTGAGTGAGGCTTTTATCATGAGACTTGTGGGCAGTGTGTTGGTGTATTGTGAGTGAGGCTTTTATCATGAGACTTGTGGGCAGTGTGTTGGTGTATTGTGAGTGTACCAGGCTTTTATCATGAGACTTGTGTGCAGTGTGTTGGTGTATTGTGAGTGTACCAGGCTTTTATCATGAGACTTGTGGGCAGTGTGTTGGTGTATTGTGAGTGAGGCTTTTATCATGAGACTTGTGGGCAGTATGTTGGTGTATTGTGAGGGTGGCTTTTATCATGAGACTTGTGGGCAGTGTGTTGATGTATTGTGAGTGAGGCTTTTATCATGAGACTTGTGGGCAGTGTGTTGATGTATGATGAGTGAAGCTTTTATCATGATACTTGTGGGCAGTGTGTTGGTGTATTGTAAGTGTACCAGGCTTTTATCATGAGACTTGTGGGCAGTTTGTTGGTGTATTGTGAGTGAGGCTTTTATCATGAGACTTGTGGGCAGTGTGTTGGTGTATTGTGAGTGTACCAGGCTTTTATCATGAGACTTGTGGGCAGTGTGTTGGTGAATTGTGAGTGTATCAGGCTTTTATCATGAGACTTGTGTGCAGTGTGTTGGTGTATTGTGAGTGAGGCTTTTATCATGAGACTTGAGGGCATTGTGTTGGTGTATTGTGAGTGTACCAGGCTTTTATCATGAGACTTGTGGGCAGTGTGTTGGTGTATTGTGAGTGTACCAGGCTTTTATCATGAGACTTGTGGGTAGTGTGTTGGTGTATTGTGAGTGTACCAGGCTTTTATCATAAGACTTGTGGGCAGTGTGTTGGTGTATTGTGAGTGTACCAGGCTTTTATCATGAGACTTGTGGGCAGTGTGTTGGTGTATTGTGAGTGAGGCTTTTATCATGAGACTTGTGGGCAGTGTGTTGGTGTATTGTGAGAGTACCAGGCTTTTATCATGAGACTTGTGGGCATTGTGTTGGTGTATTGTGAGTGTACCAGGCTTTTATCATGAGACTTGTGTGCAGTTTGTTGGTGTATTGTGAGTGAGGCTTTTATCAAGAGACTTGTGGGCAGTGTGTTGGTGTATTGTGAGTGTACCAGACTTTTATCATGAGACTTGAGGGCAGTGTGTTGGTGTATTGTGAGTGTACCAGGCTTTTATCATGAGACTTGTGGGCAGTGTGTTGGTGTATTGTGAGTGTACCAGGCTTTTATCATGAGACTTGTGGGCAGTGTGTTGGTGTATTGTGAGTGAGGCTTTTATCATGAGACTTGTGGGCAGTGTGTTGGTGTATTGTGAGTGAGGCTTTTATCATGAGACTTGTGGGCAGTGTGTTGGTGTATTTTGAGTGTACCAGGCTTTTATCATGAGACTTGTGGGCAGTGTGTTGGTGTATTGTGAGTGTGGCTTTTATCATGAGACTTGTTGGCAGTGTGTTGGTGTATTGTGAGTGAGGCTTTTATCATGAGACTTGTGGGCAGTGTGTTGGTGTATTGTGAGTGAGGCTTTTATCATGAGACTTGTGGGCAGTGTGTTGGTGTATTGTGAGTGTACCAGGCTTTTATCATGAGACTTGTGGGCAGTGTGTTGGTGTATTGTGAGTGTACCAGGCTTTTATCATGAGACTTGTGGGCAGTGTGTTGGTGTATTGTGAGTGAGGCTTTTATCATGAGACTTGTGGGCAGTGTGTTGGTGTATTGTGAGTGTACCAGGCTTTTATCATGAGATTTGTGGGCAGTGTGTTGGTGTATTGTGAGTGAGGCTTTTATCATGAGACTTGTGAGCAGTGTGTTGGTGTATTGTGAGTGTGGCTTTTATCATGAGACTTGTGGGCAGTGTGTTGGTGTATTGTGAGTGTACCAGGCTTTTATCATGAGACTTGTGGGCAGTGTGTTGGTGTATTGTGAGTGAGGCTTTTATCATGAGACTTGTGGGCAGTGTGTTGGTGTATTGTGAGTGAGGCTTTTATCATGAGACTTGTGGGCAGTGTGTTGGTGTATTGTGAGTGTACCAGGCTTTTATCATGAGACTTGTGGGCAGTGAGTTGGTGTATTGTGAGTGTGGCTTTTATCAAGAGACTTGTGGGCAGTGTGTTGGTGTATTGTGAGTGTGCAAGGCTTTTATCATGAGACTTGTGTGCAGTGTGTTGGTGTATTGTGAGTGAGGCTTTTATCATGAGATTTGTGGGCAGTGTGTTGGTGTATTGTGAGTGAGGCTTTTATCATGAGACTTGTGGGCAGTGTGTTGGTGTATTGTGAGTGTACCAGACTTTTATCATGAGACTTGAGGGCAGTGTGTTGGTGTATTGTGAGTGTACCAGGCATTTATCATGAGACTTGTGGGCAGTGTGTTGGTGTATTGTGAGTGAGGCTTTTATCATGAGACTTGTGGGCAGTGTGTTGGTGTATTGTGAGAGTACCAGGCTTTTATCATGAGACTTGTGGGCAGTGTGTTGGTGTATTGTGAGTGTACCAGGCTTTTATCATGAGACTTGTGGGCAGTGTGTTGGTGTATTGTGAGTGTACCAGGCCTTTATCATAAGACTTGTGGGCAGTGTGTTGGTGTATTGTGAGTGTGGCTTTTATCATGAGACTTGAGGGCAGTGTGTTGGTGTATTGTGAGTGAGGCTTTTATCATGAGACTTGTGGGCAGTGTGTTGGTGTATTGTGAGTGTACCAGGCTTTAATTATGAGACTTGTGGGCAGTGTGTTGGTGTATTGTGAGAGTACCAGGCTTTTATCATGAGACTTGTGGGCAGTGTGTTGGTGTATTGTGAGTGTACCAGGCTTTTATCATGAGACTTGTGGGCAGTATGTTGGTGTAGCGTGAGTGTACCAGGCTTTTTATCATGAGACTTGTGGGCAGTGTGTTGGTGTATTGAGAGTGAGGCTTTTATCATGAGACTTGTGGGCAGTGTGTTGGTGTATTGTGAGTGTACCAGGCCTTTATCATGAGACTTGTGGGCAGTGTGTTGGTGTATTGTGAGTGAGGCTTTTATCATGAGACTTGTGGGCAGTGTGTTGGTGTATTGTGAGTGTACCAGGCTTTTATCATGAGACTTGTGTGCAGTGTGTTGGTGTATTGTGAGTGTACCAGGCTTTTATCATGAGACTTGTGGGCAGTGTGTTGGTGTATTGTGAGTGTATCAGGCTTTTATCATGAGACTTGTGGGCAGTGTGTTGGTGTATTGTGAGTGTACCAGGCCTTTATCATGAGACTTGTGGGCAGTGTGTTGGTGTATTGTGAGTGTACCAGGCTTTTATCATGAGACTTGTGGGCAGTGTGTTGGTGTATTGTGAGTGAGGCTTTTATCATGAGACTTGTGGGCAGTGTGTTGGTGTATTGTGAGTGAGGCTTTTATCATGAGACTTGTGGGCAGTGTGTTGGTGTATTGTGAGTGAGGCTTTTATCATGAGACTTATGGGCAGTGTGTTGGTGTATTGTGAGTGAGGCTTTTATCATGAGACTTGTGGGCAGTGTGTTGGTGTATTGTGAGTGTACCAGGCTTTTATCATGAGACTTGTGTGCAGTGTGTTGGTGTATTGTGAGTGTACCAGGCTTTTATCATGAGACTTGTGGGCAGTGTGTTGGTGTATTGTGAGTGAGGCTTTTATCATGAGACTTGTGGGCAGTATGTTGGTGTATTGTGAGGGTGGCTTTTATCATGAGACTTGTGGGCAGTGTGTTGATGTATTGTGAGTGAGGCTTTTATCATGAGACTTGTGGGCAGTGTGTTGATGTATGATGAGTGAAGCTTTTATCATGATACTTGTGGGCAGTGTGTTGGTGTATTGTAAGTGTACCAGGCTTTTATCATGAGACTTGTGGGCAGTTTGTTGGTGTATTGTGAGTGAGGCTTTTATCATGAGACTTGTGGGCAGTGTGTTGGTGTATTGTGAGTGTACCAGGCTTTTATCATGAGACTTGTGGGCAGTGTGTTGGTGAATTGTGAGTGTATCAGGCTTTTATCATGAGACTTGTGTGCAGTGTGTTGGTGTATTGTGAGTGAGGCTTTTATCATGAGACTTGAGGGCATTGTGTTGGTGTATTGTGAGTGTACCAGGCTTTTATCATGAGACTTGTGGGCAGTGTGTTGGTGTATTGTGAGTGTACCAGGCTTTTATCATGAGACTTGTGGGTAGTGTGTTGGTGTATTGTGAGTGTACCAGGCTTTTATCATAAGACTTGTGGGCAGTGTGTTGGTGTATTGTGAGTGTACCAGGCTTTTATCATGAGACTTGTGGGCAGTGTGTTGGTGTATTGTGAGTGAGGCTTTTATCATGAGACTTGTGGGCAGTGTGTTGGTGTATTGTGAGAGTACCAGGCTTTTATCATGAGACTTGTGGGCATTGTGTTGGTGTATTGTGAGTGTACCAGGCTTTTATCATGAGACTTGTGTGCAGTTTGTTGGTGTATTGTGAGTGAGGCTTTTATCAAGAGACTTGTGGGCAGTGTGTTGGTGTATTGTGAGTGTACCAGACTTTTATCATGAGACTTGAGGGCAGTGTGTTGGTGTATTGTGAGTGTACCAGGCTTTTATCATGAGACTTGTGGGCAGTGTGTTGGTGTATTGTGAGTGTACCAGGCTTTTATCATGAGACTTGTGGGCAGTGTGTTGGTGTATTGTGAGTGAGGCTTTTATCATGAGACTTGTGGGCAGTGTGTTGGTGTATTGTGAGTGAGGCTTTTATCATGAGACTTGTGGGCAGTGTGTTGGTGTATTTTGAGTGTACCAGGCTTTTATCATGAGACTTGTGGGCAGTGTGTTGGTGTATTGTGAGTGTGGCTTTTATCATGAGACTTGTTGGCAGTGTGTTGGTGTATTGTGAGTGAGGCTTTTATCATGAGACTTGTGGGCAGTGTGTTGGTGTATTGTGAGTGAGGCTTTTATCATGAGACTTGTGGGCAGTGTGTTGGTGTATTGTGAGTGTACCAGGCTTTTATCATGAGACTTGTGGGCAGTGTGTTGGTGTATTGTGAGTGTACCAGGCTTTTATCATGAGACTTGTGGGCAGTGTGTTGGTGTATTGTGAGTGAGGCTTTTATCATGAGACTTGTGGGCAGTGTGTTGGTGTATTGTGAGTGTACCAGGCTTTTATCATGAGATTTGTGGGCAGTGTGTTGGTGTATTGTGAGTGAGGCTTTTATCATGAGACTTGTGAGCAGTGTGTTGGTGTATTGTGAGTGTGGCTTTTATCATGAGACTTGTGGGCAGTGTGTTGGTGTATTGTGAGTGTACCAGGCTTTTATCATGAGACTTGTGGGCAGTGTGTTGGTGTATTGTGAGTGAGGCTTTTATCATGAGACTTGTGGGCAGTGTGTTGGTGTATTGTGAGTGAGGCTTTTATCATGAGACTTGTGGGCAGTGTGTTGGTGTATTGTGAGTGTACCAGGCTTTTATCATGAGACTTGTGGGCAGTGAGTTGGTGTATTGTGAGTGTGGCTTTTATCAAGAGACTTGTGGGCAGTGTGTTGGTGTATTGTGAGTGTGCAAGGCTTTTATCATGAGACTTGTGTGCAGTGTGTTGGTGTATTGTGAGTGAGGCTTTTATCATGAGACTTGTGGGCAGTGTGTTGGTGTATTGTGAGTGAGGCTTTTATCATGAGACTTGTGGGCAGTGTGTTGGTGTATTGTGAGTGTACCAGACTTTTATCATGAGACTTGAGGGCAGTGTGTTGGTGTATTGTGAGTGTACCAGGCATTTATCATGAGACTTGTGGGCAGTGTGTTGGTGTATTGTGAGTGAGGCTTTTATCATGAGACTTGTGGGCAGTGTGTTGGTGTATTGTGAGAGTACCAGGCTTTTATCATGAGACTTGTGGGCAGTGTGTTGGTGTATTGTGAGTGTACCAGGCTTTTATCATGAGACTTGTGGGCAGTGTGTTGGTGTATTGTGAGTGTACCAGGCCTTTATCATAAGACTTGTGGGCAGTGTGTTGGTGTATTGTGAGTGTGGCTTTTATCATGAGACTTGAGGGCAGTGTGTTGGTGTATTGTGAGTGAGGCTTTTATCATGAGACTTGTGGGCAGTGTGTTGGTGTATTGTGAGTGTACCAGGCTTTAATTATGAGACTTGTGGGCAGTGTGTTGGTGTATTGTGAGAGTACCAGGCTTTTATCATGAGACTTGTGGGCAGTGTGTTGGTGTATTGTGAGTGTACCAGGCTTTTATCATGAGACTTGTGGGCAGTGTGTTGGTGTATTGTGAGTGTACCAGGCCTTTATCATGAGACTTGTGGGCAGTGTGTTGGTGTATTGTGAGTGAGGCTTTTATCATGAGACTTGTGGGCAGTGTGTTGGTGTATTGTGAGTGGTCCAGGCTTTTATCATGAGACTTGTGGGCAGTGTGTTGGTGTATTGTGAGTGTACCAGGCCTTTATCATGAGACTTGTGGGCAGTGTGTTGGTGTATTGTGAGTGAGGCTTTTATCATGAGACTTGTGGGCAGTGTGTTGGTGTATTGTGAGTGTACCAGGCTTTTATCATGAGACTTGTGGGCAGTGTGTTGGTGTATTGTGAGTGTACCAGGCTTTTATCATGAGACTTGTGGGCAGTGTGTTGGTGTATTGTGAGTGTACCAGGCCTTTATCATAAGACTTGTGGGCAGTGTGTTGGTGTATTGTGAGTGTACCAGGCCTTTATCATGAGACTTGAGGGCAGTGTGTTGGTGTATTGTGAGTGTACCAGGCTTTTATCATGAGACTTGTGGGCAGTGTGTTGGTGTATTGTGAGTGGACCAGGCTTTTATCATGAGACTTGTGGGCAGTGTGTTGGTGTATTGTGAGTGTACACGGCTTTTATCATGAGACTTGTGGGCAGTGTGTTGGTGTATTGTGAGTGTATCAGGCTTTTATCATGAGACTTGTGGGTAGTGTGTTGGTGTATTGTGAGTGTACCAGGCTTTTATCATGAGACTTGTGGGTAGTGTGTTGGTGTATTGTGAGTGTACCAGGCTTTTATCATGAGACTTGTGGGCAGTGTGTTGGTGTATTGTGAGTGTACCAGGCCTTTATCATGAGACTTGAGGGCAGTGTGTTGGTGTATTGTGAGTGTACCAGGCTTTTATCATGAGACTTGTGGGCAGTGTGTTGGTGTATTGTGAGTGGACCAGGCTTTTATCATGAGACTTGTGGGCAGTGTGTTGGTGTATTGTGAGTGTACACGGCTTTTATCATGAGACTTGTGGGCAGTGTGTTGGTGTATTGTGAGTGTATCAGGCTTTTATCATGAGACTTGTGGGTAGTGTGTTGGTGTATTGTGAGTGTACCAGGCTTTTATCATGAGACTTGTGGGTAGTGTGTTGGTGTATTGTGAGTGTACCAGGCTTTTATCATGAGACTTGTGGGCAGTGTGTTGGTGTATTGTGAGTGTACCAGGCTTTTATCATGAGACTTGTGGGCAGTGTGTTGGTGTATTATGAGTGAGGCTTTTATCATGAGACTTGTGGGCAGTGTGTTGGTGTATTGTGAGTGTACCAGGCTTTTATCATGAGACTTGTGGGCAGTGTGTTGGTGTATTGTGAGTGAGGCTTTTATCATGAGACTTGTGGGCAGTGTGTTGGTGTATTGTGAGTGTACCAGGCTTTTATCATGAGACTTGTGGGCAGTGTGTTGGTGTATTGTGAGTGTACCAGGCTTTTATCATGAGACTTGTGGGCAGTGTGTTGGTGTAGCGTGAGTGTACCAGGCTTTTATCATGAGACTTGTGGGCAGTGTGTTGGTGTATTGTGAGTGAGGCTTTTATCATGAGACTTGTGGGCAGTGTGTTGGTGTATTGTGAGTGTACCAGGCTTTTATCATGAGACTTGTGGGCAGTGTGTTGGTGTAGCGTGAGTGTACCAGGCTTTTATCATGAGACTTGTGGGCAGTGTGTTGGTGTATTGTGAGTGTACCAGGCTTTTATCATGAGACTTGTGGGCAGTGTGTTGGTGTATTGTGAGTGTACCAGGCTTTTATCATGAGACTTGTGGGCAGTGTGTTGGTGTATTGTGAGTGTATCAGGCTTTTATCATGAGACTTGTGGGCAGTGTGTTGGTGTATTGTGAGTGTACCAGGCCTTTATCATGAGACTTATGGGCAGTGTGTTGGTGTATTGTGATCGAGGCTTTTATCATGAGACTTGTGGGCAGTGTGTTGGTGTATTGTGAGTGTACCAGGCTTTTATCATGAGATTTGTGGGCAGTGTGTTGGTGTATTGTGAGTGTATCAGGCTTTTATCATGAGACTTGTGTGCAGTGTGTTGGTGTATTGTGAGTGAGGCTTTTATCATGAGACTTGTGGGCAGTGTGTTGGTGTATTGTGAGTGTACCAGGCTTTTATCATGAGACTTGTGGGCAGTGTGTTGGTGTATTGTGAGTGTATCAGGCTTTTATCATGAGACTTGTGGGTAGTGTGTTGGTGTATTGTGAGTGTACCAGGCTTTTATCATGAGACTTGTGGGCAGTGTGTTGGTGTATTGTGAGTGTACCAGGCTTTTATCATGAGACTTGTGGGCAGTGTGTTGGTGTATTGTGAGTGTACCAGGCTTTTATCATGAGACTTGTGGGCAGTGTGTTGGTGTATTGTGAGTGAGGCTTTTATCATGAGACTTGTGGGCAGTGTGTTGGTGTATTGTGAGTGTACCAGGCTTTTATCATGAGACTTGTGGGCAGTGTGTTGGTGTATTGTGAGTGAGGCTTTTATCATGAGACTTGTGGGCAGTATGTTGGTGTATCGTGAGTGTACCAGGCTTTTATCATGAGACTTGTGGGCAGTTTGTTGGTGTATTGTGGTGAAATTCCAGTTACAGTTTTAATTTCAATATTAAATTTACAGTTTTCAATTTCCACAAAACTGACATTGGTTTCACTTCTGAAAAGAATTTTTCCTATGCTCTCATAAAACATTAGAACAGGTTTTATTGAGTATTACAACTTAGAATCTTTCAAAGTTCTTTGGTAATGATAATGCAGTTATCAATTTTTCACTTGGACATTCTATTAAATGGAAGGCTTCTTTTCCAAGTTTTTTCCCCTTAGGGGGACATCCCAACTAGTCCTCATCAGCATGGCGTTACCAGCTCAACCAGTTATAGTGCATAGATGAGCGAGTTTTTATCTGTAGGGACTTCATTATCACACTGTGACATATTACTGCGCGTTTCACGACGTCGGACAAGAGGACGGTAACGACAGAAGTGCGTCTTAATCCTCTTAGAAGGCAACCTTTTAGAGCCCTATTTAAAACTGATACTGCTTTCATTGTAGATGATATAAAACCCTGCAGCACACAAAGAAATCTGTCTTCAGTGAGATCAGGACTATTTAGCTGTGTGTATGTATCATTCGGCGTGTTTACAGTGACAAGACTATTTAGCTGTGCGTATGTATCATTATGCGTGTTTACAGTGACAGGACTATTTAGCTGTGTGTACGTATCACTACGCGTGTTTACAGTGATGGGACTATTTGGCTGTGTGTATCACTCCGCGTTATTCTATAGTGAAGGGACTATTTAGGTCTGTGTATGTATCACTCCGCCTGTGTGTACAGTGACGGGACTATTTAGCTGTGTGTATGTATCATTCTGTGTGTTTACAGTGACGGGACTATTTAGCTCTGTGTATGTATCTCTCCGCGTGTTAACAGTGACGGGACTCTTTAGCTGTATGTATGTATCACTCCGCGTGTTAACAGTGACGGGACTATTTAGATGTATGTATGTATCACTGCGCGTCAGGTGATCTGGTCAAACGGGATTTTACATATTGATGTGACGTCAGAGACGCCCTCCCGGAAGTCACGTGACAGTTCACGGACTGTGACTGGCGGGAAGACTGTTAATATTGATGTAGCTGGGGAACCAGTTTTCCCGCACTATGAACCGGGCCTTTATTGGATTGCCTAAGTTATTGCGCCACGCTATTGGGCCCCGAAATGACCAATTTACTGCCTGGTATTACTACGCCAAACGAGTCTCGTCACTTCTGCTTCGTGAAGTCCCACAGGGAGATGCACCAGCAGAGGGGACAGAAAGACACGGGTTTTACTGTCAACAACATACTAAGACAGTTATTTTAACGGGATGTCGGCTGATATTAGCATGACCCTTCTCCCAGAGAGAGATGCACCAGTAGTGAGGACAGAAAGACACAGGTTTTACTGTCAACAACATACTATGACAGTTATTTTAACGGGATGTCGGCTGATATTAGCATGACCCTTCTCCCAGAGAGAGATGCACCAGTAGTGAGGACAGAAAGACACAGGTTTTACTGTCAACAACATACTATGACAGTTATTTTAACGGGATGTCGGCTGATATTAACATGACCCTTCTCCCGGAGAGAGATGCACCAGTAGTGAGGACAGAAAGACACAGGTTTTACTGTCAACAACATACTATGACAGTTATTTTAACGGGATGTCGGCTGATATTAACATGACCCTTCTGCTTTGTGTTGAAAAACCAGCACTGAAGACAGACAGGTTTTGATATCACAATCTACTGGCGGCCTATGTTGTCAGTCGGTGGTGTCGACTCTGGTATTCATGAGTTCTGAAATCAGTCGTTTTCCTGTAGGGACCGCTATTTAGTTAAAGTGCCATAGAATCAGTGAATACTGATAAATCCATCAGTCGGGAAAGTCAGACAAGGGAAAGCCCGGGCTGGCTGAGGGTACAGTTATATAGATACTGCAATGATAACAGCTATAAACCCTTTACTACATTACTAACATTACTAATGGCCGTATAACGAGTATTCACTCTAGATACTGATAACGGCTATATACCCCTCTATATTACTAATGGCCGTATAACGAGTATTCACTGTAGATAACGGCTATATACCCCTCTACATTACTAATGGCCTTATAACGAGTATTCACTGTAGATAACGGCTATATACCCCTCTACATTACTAATGGCTGTATAACGAGTATTTACTGTAGATAACGGCTATATACCCCTCTACATTACTAATGGCCGTATAACGAGTATTCACTGTAGATAATGGCTATATACCCCTCTACATTACTAATGGCCGTATAACGAGTATTCACTGTAGATAACGGCTATATACCCCTCTACATTACTAATGGCTGTATAACGAGTATTCACTGTAGATAACTGCTATATACCCCTCTACATTACTAATGGTCGTATAACGAGTATTCACTGTAGATAACGGCTATATACCCCTCTACATTACTAATGGCTGTATAACGAGTATTCACTGTAGATAACGGCTATATACCCCTCTACATTACTAATGGCCGTATAACGAGTTTTCACTGTAGATAACGGCTATATACCCCTCTACATTACTAATGGCCGTATAACGAGTATTCACTCTAGATACTGATAACGGCTATATACCCCTCTACATTACTAATGGCCGTATAACGAGTATTCACTGTAGATACTGATAACGGCTATATACCCCTCTACATTACTAATGGCCGTATAACGAGTATTCACTGTAGATACTGATAACGGCTATATACCCCTCTACATTACTAATGGCCGTATAACGAGTATTCACTGTAGATACTGATAACGGCTATATACCCCTCTACATTACTAATGGCCGTATAACGAGTATTCACTGTAGATAACGGCTATATACCCCTCTACATTACTAATGGCCGTATAACGAGTATTCACTGTAGATAACGGCTATATACCCCTCTACATTACTAATGGCCGTATAACGAGTATTCACTGTAGATAACGGCTATATACCCCTCTACATTACTAATGGCCGTATAACGAGTATTCACTGTAGATAACGGCTATAAACCCCTCTACATTACTAATGGCCGTATAACGAGTATTCACTATAGATAACGGCTATATACCCCTCTACATTACTAATGGCCGTATAACGAGTATTCACTGTAGATACTGATAACGGCTATATACCCCTCTACATTACTAATGGCCGTATAACGAGTATTCACTGTAGATACTGATAACGGCTATATACCCCTCTACATTACTAATGGCCGTATAACGAGTATTCACTGTAGATAACGGCTATATACCCCTCTACATTACTAATGGCTGTATAACGAGTATTCACTGTAGATAACGGCTATATACCCCTCTACATTACTAATGGCCGTATAACGAGTATTCACTGTAGATACTGATAACGGCTATATACCCCTCTACATTACTAATGGCCGTATAACGAGTATTCACTGTAGATAACGGCTATATACCCCTCTACATTACTAATGGCTGTATAACGAGTATTCACTGTAGATAACGGCTATATACCCCTCTACATTACTAATGGCCGTATAACGAGTATTCACTGTAGATAACGGCTATATACCCCTCTACATTACTAATGGCCCTATAACGAGTATTCACTGTAGATAACGGCTATATACCCCTCTACATTACTAATGGCCGTATAACGAGTATTCACTGTAGATAACGGCTATATACCCCTCTACATTACTAATGGCCCTATAACGAGTATTCACTGTAGATAACGGCTATATACCCCTCTACATTACTAATGGCTGTATAACGAGTATTCACTGTAGATACTGATAACGGCTATATACCCCTCTACATTACTAATGGCTGTATAACGAGTATTCACTGTAGATAACGGCTATATACCCCTCTACATTACCAATGGCCGTATAACGAGTATTCACTGTAGATACTGATAAAGGCTATAAACCCCTCTACATTACTAATGGCCGTATAACGAGTATTCACTGTAGATAACGGCTATATACCCCTCTACATTACTAATGGCCGTATAACGAGTATTCACTGTAGATACTGATAACGGCTATATACCTCTCTACATTACTAATGGCCGTATAGCGAGTATTCACTGTAGATACTGATAACGGCTATATACCCCTCTACATTACTAATGGCCGTATAACGAGTATTCACTGTAGATAACCGCTATATACCCTCTACATTACTAATGGCTGTATAACGAGTATTCACTGTAGATACTGATAACGGCTATATACCCCTCTACATTACTAATGGCCGTATAACGAGTATTCACTGTAGATAACGGCTATATACCCCTCTACATTACTAATGGCCGTATAACGAGTATTTACTGTAGATAACGGCTATATACCCCTCTACATTACTAATGGCCGTATAACGAGTATTCACTGTAGATACTGATAACGGCTATATACCCCTCTACATTACTTATGGCCGTATAGCAAGTATTCACTGTAGATAACGGCTATATACCCCTCTACATTACTAATGGCCGTATAACGAGTATTCACTGTAGATAATGGCTATATACCCATCTACATTACTAATGGCCGTATAACGAGTATTCACTGTAGATAACGGCAATAAACCCCTCTACATTACTAATGGCCGTATAACGAGTATTGACTATAGATAAAGGCCATATACCCCTCTACATTACTAATGGCCGTATAACGAGTATTCACTGTAGATACTGATAACGGCTATATACCCCTCTACATTACTAATGGCTGTATAACGAGTATTCACTGCAGATAACGGCTATATACCCCTCTACATTACTAATGGCTGTATAACGAGTATTCACTGTAGATAACGGCTATATACCCCTCTACATAACTAATGGCCGTATAACGAGTATTCACTGTAGATAACGGCTATAAACCCCTCTACATTACTAATGGCCCTATAACGAGTATTCACTGTAGATAACGGCTATATACCCCTCTACATTACTAATGGCCGTATAACGAGTATTCACTGTAGATAACGGCTATATACCCCTCTACATTACTAATGGCTGTATAACGAGTATTCACTGTAGATAACGGCTATATACCCCTCTACATTACTAATGGCTGTATAACGAGTATTCACTGTAGATACTGATAACGGCTATATACCCCTCTACATTACTAATGGCCGTATAACGAGTATTCACTGTAGATACTGATAACGGCTATATACCCCTCTACATTACTAATGGCCGTATAAAGAGTATTCATTGTAGATAACGGCAAAATACCCCTCTACATTACTTATGGCCGTATAACGAGTATTCACTGTAGATAACGGCTATATACCCCTCTACATTACTTATGGCCGTATACCGAGTATTCACTATAGATAACGGCTATATACCCCTCTACATTACTAATGGCCGTATAACAAGTATTCACTGTAGATAACGGCTATATACCCCTCTACATTACTAATGGCCGTATAACGAGTATTCACTATAGATAACGGCTATAAACCCCTCTACATTACTAATGGCCGTATAACGAGTATTCACTGTAGATACTGATAACGGCTATATACCCCTCTACATTACTTATGGCCGTATAACGAGTATTCACTGTAGATAACGGCTATAAACCCTTCTACAATACTAATGGCCGTATAACGAGTATTGACTATAGATAACGGCCATATACCCCTCTACATTACTAATGGCCGTATAACGAGTATTCACTGTAGATACTGATAACGGCTATATACCCCTCTACATTACTAATGGCCGTATAACGAGTATTCACTGCAGATAACGGCTATATACCCCTCTACATTACTAATGGCTGTATAACGAGTATTCACTGTAGATAACGGCTATATACCCCTCTACATTACTAATGGCCGTATAATGAGTATTCACTGTAGATAACGGCTATAAACCCCTCTACATTACTAATGGCCGTATAACGAGTATTCACTGTAGATACTGATAACGGCTATATACCCCTCTACATTACTAATGGCTGTATAACGAGTATTCACTGTAGATAACGGCTATATACCCCTCTACATTACTAATGGCTATATAACGAGTATTCACTGTAGATACTGATAACGATTATATACCCCTCTACATTACTAATGGCCGTATAACGAGTATTCACTGTAGATACTGATAACGGCTATATACCCCTCTACATTACTAATGGCCTTATAACGAGTATTCATTGTAGATAACGGCTATATACCCCTCTACATTACTTATGGCCGTATAACAAGTATTCACTGTAGATAACGGCTATATACCCCTCTACATTACTAATGGCCTTGTAACGAGTATTCACTATAGATAACGGCTATATACCCCTCTACATTACTAATGGCCGTATAACGAGTATTCACTGTAGATAACGGCTATATACCCCTCTACATTACTAATGGCCGTATAACGAGCATTTACTATAGATAACGGCTATATACCCCTCTACATTACTAATGGCCGTATAACGAGTATTCACTGTTGTCAGGTACAGTAGCTAAGGCCTAATCCTATAGACTAGCTAACCCAGTGACAAGAAAAGAGAATTCAGAATATCTTCTATACTAAATGAAGAAGACAGATAACCATACACAGATATGTATTAATAACATATATTATAACAAAGTATACAGTTACATAACAATTCTCATCAACATACAAAATCATATACACTTCTGTAGTGTACATATGATATAAGTCCTCTTGGTCTAAGCAGTACTCACAGTCTGTCACTTTCAGTTATTGTTCAATGTCTCCTTGACTTGTGGATATAGATGATCCAAGTAGTGGTAGCAGTCATCAGTGTCTTTTCCTCCAGTGCTGGGGTGATAGTAGCTTATGGAGAAGCCCAATCCTCAGTAAAGGCCTCCGTAGCATAGAGTCCTATGGTGTCTCAAGCCTGACACTGCAGTGGTAGTAATGCTGAGTAGCATGGAGATGTTGACGCCAAGGTGTCTGGGTTCCAAGTGAGCTGTGAGTTGAAATCTGCTTCCTTATATACCCTATCGGGGGGTCAGTCCAAACGAAGACAGGGGATGGTTCAAACGCTGGGGGTGGCAGTCCAAACAGTTAGGCCTTAACCTCTATCTGGAGCGAGGACCTGTTAGGAAGCACCCTGTGATATTCTCAATACATACATCACACCTCCCTCCTTAAACAAAAAAAAAGAATTTTTCTTTTTTTTCTAACATCATACATCAAGAAATATGTAATACAATGTAATATATGGCATTCTGCAACATACATTTACCTTTTGTCAAAATCACATTTAGTACCTTCTACCATCTTTGGGTAATAACACTTGAAATCACAGTATGTACATAATCAAAAATAGCATTTAAGAAGCTCGTGACAATGCATCAGCACAGACATTGTCTACACCTCGTACATGAAAAATCTCAAGATTGTATTCTTGCAACAGCAAACTCCAGTTCAACAATCGCCTGTTTTTGTTTTTCATCTTCTGCAAGAATGTCAGGGGGTTGTGATCTGTATACACAAGTACTGGATCTAGAGGGGATGACACATAAACACTGAAGTGTTGTAAGGCCAAGACTAATGCCAAAGTTTCCTTTTCAACAGTTGAATAGTTCTTTTGGTGACAATTGAACTTCTTTGAGAAGTAGCAAACAGGGTGCTGAACACCATTGTCGTCATTCTGCAGTAGCACTGCACCTACCCCATGGTCACTTGCATCAACCATCAAAATGAACTTCTTGCCAAAGTCTGGAGCCGTCAGAACAGGTCCAGAACACAAAATAGATTTCACTTTATCAAAAGCATCATCACATTCTTTGGACCAAATGAAGTTTTCCTTTTTCTTTAACAAGTTTGTCAGTGGAGCAGTTATGTCAGCAAAATTCTTACAGAACTTCCTGTAATATCCAGCCATGCCAAGAAATCTCATCAAACTTCTCTTGTTTGCTGGAACTGGATATTCAACAATACTCTTGATTTTGGCTTCAACTGGTGCAACCTGACCTAGACCAACAACATGTCCAAGATAAATCACCTTTGCCTGTCCAAACTCACTTTTTGTCAGGTTTACAGTAAGGTTTGCTTGTTTGAGCCTCTCTAACACAGATTGCAGCCTACACAAATGATCTTCCCAGGTGTCACTGTAAACCACAATATCATCAACATACACCTCCACGCCTGGCATACCTTTCAAACACTGGTTCATCATTCTTTGAAAAGTTGCTGGAGCATTCTTCATACCAAATGGCATCACTTTGTATTGATAAAAGCCATCAGGAGTAACAAAAGCAGACACTCGCTTTGCTCTGTTGCTCAAAGGAACAGCCCAGTAACCTTTGAGTAAGTCACACTTGGTGATATACTTGGCTTTGCCAATTTTGTCTATACAGTCATCTATTCTTGGAATAGGATATGAGTCTGTCTTGCTGAGATCATTTACTTTGCGAAAATCAGTGCAAAATCTAACAGAACCATCTGGCTTGGGTACAAGTATACAAGGAGATGACCAGTCACTGTTGCTTGGCTCAATGATGTTATTCTCTAACATGTAAGATACCTCTTTGCTCATTTTCTCAGCCTTGTGTGGGCTAACTCTGTAAGGATGTTGTTTGATAGGGAGAGCTTCTCCCACATCTACGTCATGGATGGCAATATCAGTTTGACTAGGAACATCAGGAAAGACTTCCTTATATTCTCTGAGCAATATGCTCAATTCCTCTTTCTGTACTGGAGGCAGGTGCCCTAACTTGGCATCTAGATTTGCAAGAACATTTGAGTTGTTCAGTTTTACACTGTAGTCTATAGGTACAAAATCAGTTGTTTCTTCCTCATTACTCAGTGCATTCATGCACCCAACTGTCTTGACACTGTTGGAACTTTCTCTGTTATAGTAAGGCTTCAACATGTTGATATGACACAACTGAGTAGATCGTCTTCGGTCAGGAGTTTTGACAACATAGTTCACCTCACCAATTCTTTTGACTACCTCATAAGGACCATGGTAACGAGCCTTGAGTGTATGCCCAGTAATGGGTAGTAACACCAGCACCTTGTCTCCCACAGAGAATTCACGCTCTTGGGATTTCTTATCAAATTGGTCCTTCATCTTTCTTTGGGCTTCTTTCAGGTTTTCACGTGCTAACTCACAAACACGAACTAGCCTGGTTCTAACTTTGGAAACATAATCCAAGACATTGTTGTTTTCAGGGTTATCTCCTAACCAATGTTCCTTCAATACCTTCAAGGGACCTCGTACTGTATGACCAAAGACCAGCTCAAAAGGACTGAATCCCAATGATTCTTGAACAGACTCTCGAGCAGCGAACAACAACATACCAATACCTTCATCCCAATCTTTCTCATTCTCAAAGCAGTAAGTTCTCATCATGTTCTTGAGGGTGCAGTGGAATCTTTCCAATGCACCTTGAGACTCTGGATGGTAAGCACTGGACTTAACCTGCTTTATACCTAGTTCATGAACTACTTGTTGAAACAAGCCAGACATGAAGTTTGAGCCTTGATCAGACTGAATCTCTTGTGGAAGGCCAACCAGTGAGAAGAAATTAATCAAAGCTTTGACTATCTTTGGGGCAGAGATATTTCTGAGTGGTATAGCCTCAGGAAATCTTGTAGAAGCACACATTATTGTGAGCAAGTACTGATTACCAGATCGAGTTTTGGGCAGAGGACCTACACAGTCAATAATGACATGGCTGAATGCTTCTCCTACTGCGGGAATGGGCCGTAGTGGAGCAACAGGGATCTTTTGATTAGGTTTCCCAACCATTTGACATGTGTGACAGGTTCTACAAAATTGGGCAACATCTTGCCTCATCTTAGGCCAATAGAAGTGCCTCATGATCTTTTTGGATGTCTTGTTAACACCCAAATGACCACCCATGGGTAGTTCATGTGCTACATTGAGAACCTCAGAGCGATAAGCCCTAGGAAGCACAATTTGGTTAACAATAGACCAGTCCTCTGATGCTGGGACATCTGGTGGTCTCCATTTTCTCATGAGAACACCATCTTTAAAGAAGTACCCTGTGGAGACTTTGTCAAGCTCTTCTTCTGAAAGTGCATGGCGGGTAAGCAATGAGATCTCAGGATCTTGCCTTTGTTCAGTAATTAACTTACTCCTGCCAAGAGGGACTTCATTACTCAAGTTAGTCTTGTCATCATTTTGACTTGACCCTGGTTGAGAACCGACAAAAGAATTACCTTTAAGGTGTTCATCCTTTGAGTTGATAAATGTCAGAGACAAATCAATGATATCATTCTCAGTCTCAACATCCACAGAATGCTTTTGGCTTAACTCTTTAGCCTGAGCCCTAGTCACAGCACAAGAGGGATAAACTTCACCTATCTCCTCATCAATGACATCATCTTCTGATGACAAAGTGACTGGCTCAAGAACCATCTTTGGTTCTACAAAGACTTTTTCCCCTGCTAGATCATTTCCTAGCAACATTGATACACCGTCAACTGGCAGTTAAGATTTTACTGCAACTTCAACAGACCCTGATACCAAATCAGACTCTAGTCTGATTGTGTGAAGAGGTACACTCATGAAACCACACTCAACACCACGAATAATGACATATTCACCAGTGGCTGAACTTGAACTGAAAGGCAAAGCATTTTCTAAAACCATGGATTGAGATGCCCCAGTATCTCTTAAGATACGAATGAGGACAGAATCTGCAGTGTCACTACCTAGAGACACATTAGCTTCAAGTACAAATGGTTTGTATTCTTCTCTGATATCAGTTACCTTATCTGTAACAAATGGCACAATAACACACTCTGACTTTTTGGATGTTATGAATGCATTTGGATTGGGCTCAGCTTTCTTCTTTTTCAGTGCCCAACACTCAGACATAATGTGACCCAGTTTGTGACAGTAATGACATTTTAGACCTGAACTCCTTCCTGAGTACTCACCTTTTGGCTTCACACTAGATTTCAGATCTTTGCTATCACCACCTTTTGCTCCAAGACTAGAATTGCTCCCTTGAGGTGCACTCTTCTTTTGTTGAACACTAGTCTTATGGGTTATGGCATAATTATCAGCAAGAGTGGACATTTCATGCAAGGACATTACTTTCTTTTCATCGAGATAAGTCTTGAGATCATTGTATGTGCAACGCTTAAATTCTTCAACAAGGCACAGTTGTCTGAGTTTATCAAAACTATCCTCCACTTCCATGGATTTGCACCACCTGTCAAAGTACACTTCCTTTTCATGAGCAAACTCTACATAGGTTTGATTATCTTGTTTACGGTAACTCCTAAACTTCTGACGATATGCCTCTGGTACCAGTTCATAAGCCTTGAGAACAGCAGCTTTGACCTTTTCATAATCTAGACTGTCATTCAAAGATAGTGCCGAATAAGCTTCCTGAGCTTTACCCCTCAAAACACTCTGTAACATCAGTGCCCACTTCTCTTTTGGCCATTTCATGCTTTGGGCAACCTTCTCAAAATGTTGAAAGTACTTGTCAACCTCATTTTCATTGAATGATGGCACTAGCCGTACATCTTTACTAACATCACAAATGTTCCGTTGGTTTGTCCTCTCCGCAGCAAGCTGTAGCTCCATTTCTTTAAGCCTAAGTTCTTTGTCAGCCTGAATCCGATCATGCTCTCTTTCCTTTTCAGCCTGAATCTGAGCAAGCTCTCTCTCTTTTTCAGCCTGGACTTGAGCAAGCCCCTTCTCAGCCTGAATCTGAGCAAGCTCTTTTTCAGCCTGGACTTGAGCAAGCTCTTTTTCAGCCTGAACCCGAGCAAGCTCTTTTTCAGCCTGGACTTGAGCAAGCTCTTTTTCAGCCTGAACCCGAGCAAGCTCTTTTTCAGCCTGAATCTGAGCATGTTCTACTTCCAGTTGTTTGAGTTTTATCTCTCTCTCTAAAACCTCTTTACGACCTGCTTCTGAGGAACCACTAAAATCTGATTCATGTAAAACATCTTCTGGTAATAACTCATCATCAACCAATATTTCAACAATAGCTCTTTTCAGTTCAGCTTTTCGGCTAGACCTTTTCACATCAAGTTCTAACTCCCTAGCTATTGCTAACAATTCATCCCTTCTGAGCTGTTCTAGTTCCTCCACAGAGGGTGACTGTAGAAAAGCTTGGTACTTAGACATTTCAATTTGTTGTACTTATCATCAAGAGAACAGTTTTTCATATATCCCGGACAAGCCCCCAATTTCTGTCACGTACAGTAGCTAAGGCCTTATCCTATAGACTAGCTAACCCAGTGACAAGAAAAGAGAATTCAGAATATCTTCTATACTAAATGAAGAAGACAGATAACCATACACAGATATGTATTAATAACATATATTATAACAAAGTATACAGTTACATAACAATTCTCATCAACATACAAAATCATATACACTTCTAACTCCCTAGCTATTGCTAACAATTCATCCCTTCTGAACTGTTCTAGTTCCTCCACAGAGGGTGACTGTAGAAAAGCTTGGTACTTAGACATTTCAATTTGTTGTACTTATCATCAAGAGAACAGTTTTTCATATATCCCGGACAAGCCCCCAATTTCTGTCACATACAGTAGCTAAGGCCTAATCCTATAGACTAGCTAACCCAGTGACAAGAAAAGAGAATTCAGAATATCTTCTATACTAAATGAAGAAGACAGATAACCATACACAGATATGTATTAATAACATATATTATAACAAAGTATACAGTTACATAACAATTCTCATCAACATACAAAATCATATACACTTCTGTAGTGTACATATGATATAAGTCCTCTTGGTCTAAGCAGTACTCACAGTCTATCACTTTCAGTTATTGTTCAATGTCTCCTTGACTTGTGGATATAGATGATCCAAGTAGTGGTAGCAGTCATCAGTGTCTTTTCCTCCAGTGCTGGGGTGATAGTAGCTTATGGAGAAGCCCAATCCTCAGTAAAGGCCTCTGTAGCATAGAGTCCTATGGTGTCTCAAGCCTGACACTGCAGTGGTAGTAATGCTGAGTAGCATGGAGATGTTGACGCCACGGTGTCTGGGTTCCAAGTGAGCTGTGAGTTGAAATCTGCTTCCTTATATACCCTATCGGGGGGTCAGTCCAAACGAAGACAGGGGATGGTTCAAACGCTGGGGGTGGCAGTCCAAACAGTTAGGCCTTAACCTCTATCTGGAGCGAGGACCTGTTAGGAAGCACCCTGTGATATTCTCAATACATACATCACACTGTAGATACTGATAACGGCTATATACCCCTCTACATTACTTATGGCCGTATAACGAGTATTCACTGTAGATAACGGCTATATACCCCTCTACATTACTAATGGCCGTATAACGAGTATTCACTGTAGATAACGGCTATATACCCCTCTACATTACTAATGGCCGTATAACGAGTATTCACTGTAGATAACGGCTATTTGGCCAGATGTCATGGATATTCGTCAAATGACCATTATTGCTTCTCCATTTCATGAGACAATAAATTCAATAGAGATCTATGATTTCAATGTGTATTCTGGTCGGGCCTGGTTAGACCTTGAAGGGGAACCATAGTTTTGCCTATGTGGGTTCATAAATAAGGGAGCTAGAAGGCCCAAACTACCCAAAACAGGGTGTTTTTTCATAATAGAATGAATGTACCATAATTGCAACTGTCAGTATTAGTAGAAAAATAAAAGAAGTGTTTGATACGTGGCTACGTGTGCATTCATAGGCAGCTTCCGCTTTTATTATTCTTAACTGGGTCCCCATAGGTTCAGGAAGTTATTCAGACCATTTATAAATTTTTGGGCAGGATAGTATACTCTCTGCAAGGCCAAAGGTACATGTGTAGTTTTAGTGTGGAAACGATTGACTCCCAAAAGAATGAACCCTCCCAATATCTAAATATAGCACAGACAAGAATGAAATATTTTTTTGTTAAGCCTTAACATGTTCCTATTTATATATGAAATTATTTTTTTTCTAACTATCTTGTGATGGCATTGGGAGCCCATTTACTTGGATTGTGTAGTTTTTGTGTGGAAACGATTGACTCCCACCCTATAGTGATAGCTAACATGTATTTAATATTTTACTCTTGTCCATTTCATATAAATAGCCCCTGATATCAAGGTAACTTTACATGGTACCAGCTTTCTCGTACTCCTTCCCTGTACATAGTTATAAACTCATATCTGGGAATGTGGAAACGATTGACTCCCTGTGGAAACGATTGACTCCCTAGCTGATATTTCCTATAAAGCTTATATCTCTTTTGGTAGACCAAAAGACTATTTTGTATCATAATCCTAAACATGTTTCCATCTTAAAGGAATGGGGAGGGGGCTTGTAACAGTGTGAATGCAGTGTACAGAAAAAGGGAGTCAATCGTTTCCACACTGTATATAGCAACCTAACTTTGGCCCAGTAGTGTATATCCAACATATACCCCAGCCTATGCACTACTCACAAATAAAAGGTTTTGAACATACTCCTATCTTTATTTTTCACCCCTGTCCCTCTCCATTTGACGACGATCCGTGACATTTGGCCATATACCCCTACGGTCGGCCAACACTCGGCCTACAGTATAGATACTGTTGGCCGAGGGTCGGCCTACAGTTTGCCTACCGTCGGCCTACAGTATAGGTATTGTTGGCCTACAGTTTGCCTACCGTCGGCCTACAGTAGGGAACTAACAGTCATGTGTGTCTTGTCTCAGGTGAGTTTGTAAAAGGAGCAGGCCGCGACCTCGTCTGGCTTCACTGACAGGAGACTCTGTGTGGTCGTTCAGGCGTGACGCCGCCTAACGTGCGCCTAACTCGGCCCCGTCAGGCGGCCGGGGGGCGGGTCGGGGGGGGGGGGGGGCGGGTCGGGGGGGGGGGGTGTGACAGCGCTCACTGAGACGCCCCCGCCGTGTTTTTTTGACGTCGTTCAATGAGGGCAGCCCACGGGAGGGGGTGGAGGGGGGGGGGGGGGGGTGAGGTCCAATGAGGGGCGAGGGGGGGGGGGGGGCGGGGTGAGGTTTAATGGGGGGCGGGGGGGGGGGCGGGGTGAGGTTTAACGGGGGCAGCCCACCTAGTTTTCCGGAGTCATTTCACAAATTGCAGATTGAGTGGATCGCGCGCCGCTAATCGCCGCGTCCTGATTACAGATAAATATTCATGTCCTGATTCGGGCTTTTTGCTGACGTGTTGTTGTCTTTTATTGCTGATTATTACTGGGGGGGGGGGGGGGGTGAGGGGAGTTTAAGGGGGGTAAGGGGGGTTAAGGGGGGATGGCGGGGTTCTCAGCCGTCTGCTGTGCGCGCGCATCTCATCACCATCTTTCCCGCCAAAACTCCGCCTGAGCCAAATGACGTCTGCCTTAAGTGAGGTTCTCTCGGGAACCAGCGCAAGCTGACCGCCATCTTTCTACTCGTCACGTCGTAATTCTATCTTCCCTACTTTCACTTTCCCCTGAAATTAGTGGAGTTTATTTTTAATTACTAGCGACTTCGTCGAGTCCGAAACATTATAAAAAAAAAGCAATTTTGTATTGCCAAGAGCGGGAATCGAACCCCCAACACTCGCATTCCCAGACGGGCGCTCTGCTGACTTCTCCACAGAGGCGGACGTTCGTGTATGTCTAAATACTCAGGCTGGTTGTGGTGGGTGGGGGGAGGGGAATCAGCGGAGTTTTGAAAAGGGCTACCAGCGAAAGTTGACAAAGTCTCATTGGTTTCTCACGAGAAAAGTAGATCAGGAAACTACAATACTATTCTTTGATTTCGGCATGGCTTGAAATAAATCATAAGAGAAGAAGTTTGTCTGAGTAAAGTCCTACAAAAAAGAAGACCAGGTTCGAGTTTGTCACTGTACGAGAATCTCACTCTCGTGGGCCCTCATACTCCACCCGTAGGTCTGGTTCACTATGTCTCTATGTACGGGAACAACTTCAAGCGGATTCGACGAAATTCTAACGTTTTAGATATAGTAGGTAACTAATCGTTATTGCTGGACATAAATCCATAATGAATTTACTACGATATCAATTGCATGCTAACCAGCACACTAAAATAGCAGTGCTTCGATTAGATGGAAAACATTAATAAATATTATTGATAAAATGCTCTTTATTCCTTCAGAAGAATTGATGATATTGACTTTGACGATATTGAATTGAGACAGGAGCTGCAAAGATCCGTAATCTGATATTTAATTTGCTGTTGAAATCCTAATTCTGTTTTAAAAGGATCGTTTCTGCCGACGTCATCGTTCTACATTCAGGACATCGTAAATGACTCAGAATGAAGTCCGACTAGAAAGTAGTATTTATGACGAATGGAGGAGTATTCCACCCGCACTTGACGCCGGCATTCGACGATCTATTGTCCTCAATTGAAACCCTCATTTCTCCCGTCTCTACCGGCTTTTTCTCCGGTAAAACAGGACTCTGTGCTGTTTTTATCTGCTAATGACGTGATCAAAGTGGCGGGGTTTCCCCGGGGATGACCTCGTGACGTCATCAGGTCCCGCAGTTAATTGTTCGCCAGCCGCTAATTCGTCGTTTCTTTCCTTCTTTGTTGTTAAATATGCAGCGATTATTCTGCGACTTTCTGTGTTGTAGAGTGAATAGAGATTGCTACAATTACCATGATTTAATGACGTCACATCTGGGCTGCACCAAGACGAGGCTGAGTAGATGAATTCACCACAACCTCAGACTCGACTCCAGAAATAAATATCATCAGTCGTGTACGCGTCGTATTAATAGACGGCTACCTTAATGGGTTTGTTCAGTTTTCTTCTCTTTGGGCGTAAACTTTTCGTTCATAAGGAGAGATTGTGCTGCTCCGTCGCATCCTTCAGCTCCACAAGTTTTCTTCTCTTTGTTTTCTGTATATTATTTCTTATCATATCTTGTATTTTCATTTCTTATTAAGGAAAACAAACTATGTAAATATCAATGGCAGCTGAATGTCACAGAACCCGTAAACTTAATTGACCTCCACAAAGCCCAAACTCTGTCAAACAGAAGTACCTCACAACGAGGCCCAAACTCCACGATACAGAAATACCTCACAACGAGGCCCAGACTCCATCACACAGAAATACCTCACAACGAGGCCCAGACTCCACGATACAGAATTACCTCACAACGAGGCCCAGACTCCACCATACAGAAATACCTCACAACGAGGCCCAGACTCCACGATACAGAAATACCTCACAACGAGGCCCAGACTCCACCATACAGAAATACCTCACAACGAGGCCCAGACTCCATCACACAGAAATACCTCACAACGAGACCCAGACTCCACGATACAGAATTACCTCACAACGAGGCCCAGACTCCACACAGAAATACCTCACAACGAGGCCCAGACTCCACGATACAGAAATACCTCACAACGAGGCCCAGACTCCACGATACAGAATTACCTCACAACGAGGCCCAGACTCCACACAGAAATACCTCACAACGAGGCCCAGACTCCATGATACAGAAATACCTCACAACGAGGCCAAGACTCCACGATACAGAAATACCTCACAACGAGGCCCAGACTCCACGATACAGAAATACCTCACAACGAGGCCCAGACTCCATCACACAGAAATACCTCACAACGAGGCCCAGACTCCACGATACAGAAATACCTCACAACGAGGCCTGGACTCCATCATACAGAAACACCTCACAACGAGGCCGGGACTCCACGATACAGAAATACCTCACAATGAGGCCCAGACTCCATCACACAGAAATACCTCACAACGAGGCCCAAACTCCACGATACAGAAATACCTCACAACGAGGCCCAGACTCCATCACACAGAAATACCTCACAACGAGGCCCAGACTCCATCACACAGAAATACCTCACAACGAGGCCCAGACTCCACGATACAGAAATACCTCACAACGAGGCCCAGACTCCACCATACAGAAATACCTCACAACGAGGCCCAGACTCCACCATACAGAAATACCTCACAACGAGGCCCAGACTCCACGATACAGAAATACCTCACAACGAGGCCCAGACTCCATCACACAGAAATACCTCACAACGAGGCCCAGACTCCATCACACAGAAGTACCTCACAACGAGGCCCAGACTCCACCATACAGAAATACCTCACAACGAGGCCCAGACTTCACGATACAGAAATACCTCACAACGAGGCCCGGACTCCACGATACAGAAATACCTCACAACGAGGCCCAGACTTCACGATACAGAAATACCTCACAACGAGGCCCAGACTCCACGATACAGAAATACCTCACAACGAGGCCCAGACTCCACGATACAGAAATACCTCACAACGAGGCCCAGACTCCATCACACAGAAATACCTCACAACGAGGCCCAGACTCCACGATACAGAAATACCTCACAACGAGGCCCAGACTCCACGATACAGAAATACCTCACAACGAGGCCCAGACTCCACGATACAGAAATACCTCACAACGAGGCCCAGACTCCATCACACAGAAATACCTCACAACGAGGCCCAGACTCCACACAGAAATACCTCACAACGAGGCCCAGACTCCACCATACAGAAATACCTCACAACGAGGCCCGGACTCCACGATACAGAAATACCTCACAACGAGGCCCAGACTTCACGATACAGAAATACCTCACAACGAGGCCCAGACTCCATCACACAGAAATACCTCACAACGAGGCCCAGACTCCACGATACAGAAATACCTCACAACGAGGCCCAGACTCCACACAGAAATACCTCACAACGAGGCCCAGACTCCATGATACAGAAATACCTCACAACGAGGCCAAGACTCCACGATACAGAAATACCTCACAACGAGGCCCAGACTCCATCACACAGAAATACCTCACAACGAGGCCCAGACTCCACGATACAGAAATACCTCACAACGAGACCCAGACTCCATCACACAGAAATACCTCACAACGAGGCCCAGACTTCACGATACAGAAATACCTCACAACGAGACCCAGACTCCACGATACAGAAATACCTCACAACGAGGCCCAGACTTCACGATACAGAAATACCTCACAACGAGGCCCAGACTCCACGATACAGAAATACCTCACAACGAGGCCCAGACTCCACGATACAGAAATACCTCACAACGAGACCCAGACTCCACGATACAGAAATACCTCACAACGAGGCCCAGACTACACGATACAGAAATACCTCACAACGAGGCCCAGACTCCATAACAGAAATACATCACAACGAGGCCCAGACTCCATCACACAGAAATACCTCACAACGAGACCCAGACTCCACGATACAGAAATACCTCACAACGAGGCCCAGACTCCACGATACAGAAATACCTCACAACGAGGCCCAGACTCCACACAGAAATACCTCACAACGAGGCCCAGACTCCACGATACAGAAATACCTCACAACGAGGCCCGGACTCCATCATACAGAAACACCTCACAACGAGGCCAAGACTCCACGATACAGAAATACCTCACAATGAGGCCCAGACTCCATCACACAGAAATACCTCACAACGAGGCCCAAACTCCATGATACAGAAATACCTCACAACGAGGCCCAGACTCCACGATACAGAAATACCTCACAACGAGGCCCAGACTCCACCATACAGAAATACCTCACAACGAGGCCCAGACTCCACGATACAGAAATACCTCACAACGAGGCCCAGACTCCACCATACAGAAATACCTTACAACGAGGCCCAGACTCCACGATACAGAAATACCTCACAACGAGGCCCAGACTCCACGATACAGAAATACCTCACAACGAGGCCCAGACTCCATCACACAGAAATACCTCACAACGAGGCCCAGACTCCACACAGAAATACCTCACAACGAGGCCCAGACTCCACCATACAGAAATACCTCACAACGAGGCCCGGACTCCACGATACAGAAATACCTCACAACGAGGCCCAGACTTCACGATACAGAAATACCTCACAACGAGGCCCAGACTCCATCACACAGAAATACCTCACAACGAGGCCCAGACTCCACCATACAGAAATACCTCACAACGAGGCCCAGACTCCACGATACAGAAATACCTCACAACGAGGCCCAGACTCCATCACACAGAAATACCTCACAACGAGGCCCAAACTCCATGATACAGAAATACCTCACAACGAGGCCCAGACTCCACGATACAGAAATACCTCACAACGAGGCCCAGACTCCACCATACAGAAATACCTCACAACGAGGCCCAGACTCCACGATACAGAAATACCTCACAACGAGGCCCAGACTCCACCATACAGAAATACCTCACAACGAGGCCCAGACTCCACGATACAGAAATACCTCACAACGAGGCCCAGACTCCACGATACAGAAATACCTCACAACGAGGCCCAGACTCCATCACACAGAAATACCTCACAACGAGGCCCAGACTCCACACAGAAATACCTCACAACGAGGCCCAGACTCCACCATACAGAAATACCTCACAACGAGGCCCGGACTCCACGATACAGAAATACCTCACAACGAGGCCCAGACTTCACGATACAGAAATACCTCACAACGAGGCCCAGACTCCATCACACAGAAATACCTCACAACGAGGCCCAGACTCCACGATACAGAAATACCTCACAACGAGACCCAGACTCCACGATACAGAAATACCTCACAACGAGGCCCAGACTCCACGATACAGAAATACCTCACAACGAGGCCCAGACTCCACGATACAGAAATACCTCACAACGAGGCCCAGACTCCACGATACAGAAATACCTCACAACGAGGCCCAGACTCCACACAGAAATACCTCACAACGAGGCCCAGACTTAGAGAATACAGGCTTAGGCTACGTGGACGTCGTTTTGTACTTGGTCCTAGCTCCAGATGTACGTCCTTCGCTCTACGAGCTCAGGACGTACATCTGGAGCTAGGACCACGTACAAAACGACGTCAATCGTAGCCTAGACTGTATTCTATTTATTATATACCCCCAAATCGTTATAATTAATTAAATATTTACCTAATCGCTATTATCAAAATTTCCGGGCACAGCATCGTGTACTCGAATCCTGGTTTTTCGCGACAACGTTGCTATCGATATGATAGCGAGGCTTGCGCCTATGTCGTCATCAACCTCTCACTCTCCGACCACATTCTATGTCTTAGGTTAATAGTGTATGTACGTAACATCGAACGGACATCGAAAACTCCGACACTTTCGGCAGAATTCAAGCACCATAGCGTGCCATACACATTCATAACATCAATCCTTATCTTTATTTACCTTCATTGTTCGATTAAATGCGTAATTCCGCGGTTATTTGATGTTTTCTGACCGTTCCGTACAAATCCCGACACGCCGATACACTGCTCCGCTCGATTCGCGGCTTTCGCGGGTTTGGAGTGTCGCAGTGTATCGGAGAACTCGATTACTACGTGAAATGCGGCCAACGTCCACCAGGCACTCTCCCAGCAGAACTTTCATGGTTCGTATGTGAAATATACGATCGGGAACAAGCTAACTGCTTCCTGTTTCGTGCACCCGGTGCCCGTACACTGAATTTCGTGCACATACATTTAATAACTAAATAATACTTACATACAGTACAGACGTCAGTTTCGTGCAGGGGTATATAATAATCCACGATACAGAAACACCTAACAACGAGGCCCAGACTCCACACAGAAATACCTCACAACGAGGCCCAGACTCCACGATACAGAAATACCTCACAACGAGGCCAAGACTCCACGATACAGAAATACCTCACAACGAGACCCAGACTCTACGATACAGAAATACCTCACAACGAGGCCCAGACTACACAATACAGAAATACCTCACAACGAGGTCCAGACTCCATAACAGAAATACATCACAACGAGGCCCAGACTCCATCACACAGAAATACCTCACAACGAGACCAAGACTCCACGATACAGAAATACCTCACAACGAGGCCCAGACTCCACGATACAGAAATACCTCACAACAAGGCCCAGACTCCACACAGAAATACCTCACAACGAGGCCCAGACTCCATCACACAGAAATACCTCACAACGAGGCCCAGACTCCATCACACAGAAATACCTCACAACGAGACCCAGACTCCACGATACAGAAATACCTCACAACGAGGCCCAGACTCCATCACACAGAAATACCTCACAACGAGGCCCAGACTCCATCACACAGAAATACCTCACAACGAGGCCCAGACTCCATCACACAGAAATACCTCACAACGAGGCCCGGACTCCATCATACAGAAACACCTCACAACGAGGCCCGGACTCCACGATACAGAAATACCTCACAACGAGGCCCAGACTCCATCACACAGAAATACCTCACAACGAGGCCCAGACTCCACCATACAGAAATACCTCACAACGAGGCCCAGACTCCACCATACAGAAATACCTCACAACGAGGCCCAGACTCCATTACACAGAAAAACCTCACAACGAGGCCAAGACTCCATCACACAGAAATACCTCACAACGAGGCCCAGACTCCACGATACAGAAATACCTCACAACGAGACCCAGACTCCACGATACAGAAATACCTCACAACGAGGCCCAGACTCCATCACACAGAAATACCTCACAACGAGGCCCAGACTTCACGATACAGAAATACCTCACAACGAGACCCAGACTCCACGATACAGAAATACCTCACAACGAGGCCCAGACTCCATCACACAGAAATACCTCACAACGAGGCCCAGACTCCACGATACAGAAATACCTCACAACGAGACCCAGACTCCATCACACAGAAATACCTCACAACGAGGCCCAGACTTCACGATACAGAAATACCTCACAACGAGACCCAGACTCCACGATACAGAAATACCTTACAACGAGGCCCAGACTTCACGATACAGAAATACCTCACAACGAGGCCCAGACTCCATCACACAGAAATAGCTCCACTCACAACGAGGCTCATATTGGCGTCACTTCCGGTCCAGGGAGCCTGACGCATGCGCCGTCTGACATTACACTATTTACCCACAAACACGCGCGGCGACCGGAAGTAGGCACAGCGCGTCGATAGTGTTGACCTTGTCATGCGCACAAGGATTCAATTTGTGCGCATGTCTAGCCGGAAGTGATGCAATAGAGCTAATATGGGTGGCAGTGGACAGGGGGCGCTGTGACAGTGGGGGCAGTTTGTTGGGGTCAGAGTGAGGAATATTAACCGTGTTTATTGTGTGTCTGATTCCTGGTGATTTATGTTCTACATCAAAGATGGCGGATCGTGGTGACAACAGAGACACAGAACGTTTACATGACACGACAAGATACGGGCCGGTTTGTCAGGTTTAGAGTGAGTTTTACTAACAGAGTGTACGGTGTGATTCCTGGTGATTTATGTTCTACATCAAAGATGGCGGATCATGGTGACAACAGAGACACAGAACATTTACACAACAAGATCCGGGGCGGGTTGTCAGGTTTAGAGTGAGTTTTACTAACAGAGTGTACGGTGTGATTCCTGGTGATTTATGTTCTACATCAAAGATGGCGGATCATGGTGACAACAGAGACACAGAACATTTACACAACACGACAAGATACGGGGCGGTTTGTCAGGTTTAGAGTGAGTTTTACTAACAGAGTGTACGGTGTGAGTCCTGGTGATTTATGTTTATATCAAAGATGGCGGATCGTGGTGACAACAGAGGCACAGAACGTTTACACGCCACGACAAGATACGGGGCGGTTTGTCAGGTTTAGAGTGAGTTTTACTAACAGAGTGTACGGTGTGAGTCCTGGTGATTTATGTTCTACATCAAAGATGGCGGATCATGGTGACAACAGAGACACAGAACGTTTACATGACACGACAAGATCCGGGGCGGGTTGTCAGGTTTAGAGTGAGTTTTACTAACAGAGTGTACGGTGTGATTCCTGGTGATTTATGTTCTACATCAAAGATGGCGGATCATGGTGACAACAGAGACACAGAACATTTACACAACAAGATCCGGGGCGGGTTGTCAGGTTTAGAGTGAGTTTTACTAACAGAGTGTACGGTGTGAGTCCTGGGGCCTGTTTTTCAGACAGCGACGTCTTTATTTGTAGTGATCACAAAAGAGTGACCAGTTGGGTGACCAAACCAGTGATCATGACCAAAAAGTGTTCCTCAGACCCGGTCACTATTCAGCTGTTATGATCACTGTTGCTCCAAGGCCCATTCAAAAACAAAAGCATGTCTCACATGTATATTACTCAACAGAAAATTTGGGAATTAGATAAAACAGATATAGATAATTCATCACAGTAAATATTGTTTCATTTGATAAAGTGGAAGTGTATAAAATGAAATATGCCACCATTTGGGCTAAATGGTCACAACTCTGGAACCCAAAACCGTCACCATGAGACTTTACCCCTGAAAGTGGTCGCACATGTTATGACGTCGCATCTCTGGAACCCAAAGGTCTCCAAACGGTCATTAACTGGTCACTATAGGAAAGAGTCACGACTAAAAAACAGGCCCCTGGTGATTTATGTTCTACATCAAAGATGGCGGATCATGGTGACAACAGAGACACAGAACATTTACACAACAAGATCCGGGGCGGGTTGTCAGGTTTAGAGTGAGTTTTACTAACAGAGTGTACGGTGTGAGTCCTGGTGATTTATGTTCTACATCAAAGATGGCGGATCATGGTGACAACAGAGACACAGAACATTTACATGACACGACAAGATACGGGGCGGTTTGTCAGGTTTAGAGTGAGTTTTACTGACAGAGTGTACGGTGTGAGTCCTGGTGATTTATGTTTATATCCAAGATGAGAGATTGTGTGGATAATGTCCAGGGTGAAGATCAGTGAAGGAATTACCTCCGAGGAGGTGGCTTATAATGAAAGTCTGAACCAGACAACTGGTGTTAGATAAAAATACGTACATCTGATAACTTACTCTAACTCCCAGTAAACAGAAGATTGATAATAACACACCGAGTGAGCCACCAACGCGGTAAGAGTCGTCACTGTTTGTGTCACCTCACATTTATGTCGGCCTCGGACCTGAACGGATTCCCACAAAGTTACATTAGTCTCACAGAGGATTTCAGTCGCCACCTCGTTTTGTAACACGAATTTCTTCAGGCAACATCTTTGAAGATAGAGCTCTTCTTAATATGTTGACTTTAATGAAGTAGACTATTATCATGGTGTTTAATACTGAGGAATCATCCTGTGTTTAGATGAGACAAGCTGTGAATTCTAATCCTGCATTTGAATGCGACTTTGAGTTGTGAGTCACCACTTCCCAGCCCCAGTCTGTATCTGTCTCACCACTTCCCAGTGCCAGTCTATATCTGTCCCAGTGCCAGTCTGTATCTGTCTCACCACTTCCCAGTGCCAGTCTGTATCTGTCCCAGTGCCAGTCTGTATCTGTCTCACAACTACCCAGTGCCAGTCTGTATCTGTGTCACTACTTCCCAGTGCCAGTCTGTATCTGTCCCAGTGCCAGTCTGTATCTGTCTCACCATTTCCCAGTGCCAGTCTGTATCTGTGTCACTACTTCCCAGTGCCAGTCTGTATCTGTCTCACTACTTCCCAGTGCCAGTCTGTATCTGTCCCAGTGCCAGTCTGTATCTGTCTCACAACTATCCAGTGCCAGTCTGTATCTATGTCACTACTTCCCAGTGTCAGTCTGTATCTGTCCCAGTGCCAGTCTGTATCTGTCTCACAACTACCCAGTGCCAGTCTGTATCTGTGTCACTACTTCCCAGTGCCAGTCTGTATCTGTCCCAGTGCCAGTCTGTATCTGTCCCAGTGCCAGTCTGTATCTGTGTCACCACTTCCCAGTGCCAGTCTGTATCTGTCCCAGTGCCAGTCTGTATCTGTCCCAGTGCCAGTCTGTATCTGTCTCACCACTTCCCAGTGCCAGTCTGTATCTGTGTCACTACTTCCCAGTGCCAGTCTGTATCTGTCCCAGTGCCAGTCTGTATCTGTATCACCAGTTCCCAGTGCCAGTCTGTATCTGTCCCAGTGCCAGTCTGTATCTGTCCCAGTGCCAGTCTGTATCTGCCTCACCACTTCCCAGTGCCAGTCTGTATCTGTCCCAGTGCCAGTCTGTATCTGTGTCACTACTTCCCAGTGCCAGTCTGTATCTGTCCCAGTGCCAGTCTGTATCTGTGTCACTACTTCCCAGTGCCAGTCTGTATCTGTCCCAGTGCCAGTCTGTATCCGTCCCAGTGCCAGTCTGTATCTGTCTCACCACTTCCCAGTGCCAGTCTGTATCTGTGTCACTACTTCCCAGTGCCAGTCTGTATCTATCCCAGTGCCAGTCTGTATCTATCCCAGTGCCAGTCTGTATCTGTCTCACTACTTCCCAGTGCCAGTCTGTATCTGTCCCAGTGCCAGTCTGTATCTGTCTCACCACTTCCCAGTGCCAGTCTGTATCTGTCTCACCACTTCCCAGTGCCAGTCTGTATCTGTCTCACCACGTCCATTCGATATTTCACTTCATAAATACTCTACTCAGAAAGAGGGGAAAGTGTTTAAATTTAAAAGAGAAGAACGCATTCTACACTGTGAAGTGTTTAGGTAATGAGTACACGGACGGGACAATATGAGAACTCCACCACTTCACACTCACCGAGTAACACCCACTTAACGAGTTGAGAGGTGACTGTATATCGGTAGATGCAGACATCATATTTCAGTCAGTCAGATAAGGATGACTGTAGAGAACACGTTCTACAAATCAGGTTTCAGTCAGTCAGATAAGGATGACTGTAGAGAACACGTTCTACAAATCAGGTTTCAGTCAGTCAGATTAGGATGACTGTAGGGAACACGTTCTACAAATCAGGTTTCAGTCAGTCAGATTAGGATGACTGTAGAGAACACGTTCTACAAATCAGGTTTCAATCAGTCAGATTAGGATGACTGTAGAGAACACGTTCTACAAATCAGGTTTCAGTCAGTCAGATTAGGATGACTGTAGCGAACACGTTCTACAAATCAGGTTTCAGTCAGTCAGATTAGGATGACTGTAGAGAACACGTTCTACAAATCAGGTTTCAATCAGTCAGATTAGGATGACTGTAGAGAACACGTTCTACAAATCAGGTTTCAGTCAGTCAGATTAGGATGACTGTAGCGAACACATTCTACAAATCAGGTTTCAGTCAGTCAGATTAGGATGACTGTAGAGAACACGTTCTACAAATCAGGTTTCAGTCAGTCAGATTAGGATGACTGTAGAAAACACGTTCTACAAATCAGGTTTCAGTCAGTCAGATTAGGATGACTGTAGAGAACACGTTCTACAAATCAGGTTTCAGTCAGTCAGATTAGGATGACTGTAGAGAACACGTTCTACAAATCAGGTTTCAGTCAGTCAGATTAGGATGACTGTAGCGAACACGTTCTACAAATCAGGTTTCAGTCAGTCAGATTAGGATGACTGTAGAGAACACGTTCTACAAATCAGGTTTCAGTCAGTCAGATTAGGATGACTGTAGCGAACACGTTCTACAAATCAGGTTTCAGTCAGTCAGATTAGGATGACTGTAGCGAACACGTTCTACAAATCAGGTTTCAGTCAGTCAGATTAGGATGACTGTAGCGAACACGTTCTACAAATCAGGTTTCAGTCAGTCAGATTAGGATGACTGTAGAGAACACGTTCTACAAATCAGGTTTCAGTCAGTCAGATTAGGATGACTGTAGAGAACACGTTCTACAAATCAGGTTTCAGTCAGTCAGATTAGGATGACTGTAGAGAACACGTTCTACAAATCATGTTTCAATCAGTCAGATTAGGATGACTGTAGAGAACACGTTCTACAAATCAGGTTTCAATCAGTCAGATTAGGATGACTGTAGAGAACACGTTCTGCAAATCAGGTTTCAGTCAGTCAGATTAGGATGACTGTAGAGAACACGTTCTACAAATCAGGTTTCAGTCAGTCAGATTAGGATGACTGTAGAGAACACGTTCTACAAATCAGGTTTCAATCAGTCAGATTAGGATGACTGTAGAGAACACGTTCTACAAATCAGGTTTCAGTCAGTCAGATTAGGATGACTGTAGAGAACACGTTCTACAAATCAGGTTTCAGTCAGTCAGATTAGGATGACTGTAGAGAACACGTTCTACAAATCAGGTTTCAGTCAGTCAGATTAGGATGACTGTAGAGAACACGTTCTACAAATCAGGTTTCAGTCAGTCAGATTAGGATGACTGTAGAGAACACGTTCTACAAATCAGGTTTCAGTCAGTCAGATTAGGATGACTGTAGAGAACACGTTCTACAAATCAGGTTTCAGTCAGTCAGATTAGGATGACTGTAGGGAACACGTTCTACAAATCAGGTTTCAGTCAGTCAGATTAGGATGACTGTAGAGAACACGTTCTACAAATCAGGTTTCAATCAGTCAGATTAGGATGACTGTAGAGAACACGTTCTATAAATCAGGTTTCAGTCAGTCAGATTAGGATGACTGTAGAGAAAACGTTCTACAAATCAGGTTTCAGTCAGTCAGATTAGGATGACTGTAGAGAACACGTTCTACAAATCAGGTTTCAGTCAGTCAGATTAGGATGACTGTAGCGAACACGTTCTACAAATCAGGTTTCAGTCAGTCAGATTAGGATGACTGTAGCGAACACGTTCTACAAATCAGGTTTCAGTCAGTCAGATTAGGATGACTGTAGCGAACACGTTCTACAAATCAGGTTTCAGTCAGTCAGATTAGGATGACTGTAGAGAACACGTTCTACAAATCAGGTTTCAGTCAGTCAGATTAGGATGACTGTAGAGAACACGTTCTACAAATCATGTCTCAGTCAGTCAGATAAGGATGACTGTAGAGAACACGTTCTACAAATCAGGTTTCAGTCAGTCAGATTAGGATGACTGTAGAGAACACGTTCTACAAATCAGGTTTCAGTCAGTCAGATTAGGATGACTGTAGAGAACACGTTCTACAAATCAGGTTTCAGTCAGTCAGATTAGGATGACTGTAGAGAACACGTTCTACAAATCAGGTTTCAGTCAGTCAGATTAGGATGACTGTAGAGAACACGTTCTACAAATCAGGTTTCAGTCAGTCAGATTAGGATGACTGTAGAGAACACGTTCTACAAATCAGGTTTCAGTCAGTCAGATGAGGATGACTGTAGAGAACACGTTCTACAAATCAGGTTTCAGTCAGTCAGATTAGGATGACTGTAGAGAACACGTTCTACAAATCAGGTTTCAGTCAGTCAGATTAGGATGACTGTAGAGAACACGTTCTACAAATCAGGTTTCAATCAGTCAGATTAGGATGACTGTAGAGAACACGTTCTACAAATCAGGTTTCAATCAGTCAGATTAGGATGACTGTAGAGAACACGTTCTACAAATCAGGTTTCAGTCAGTCAGATTAGGATGACTGTAGCGAACACGTTCTACAAATCAGGTTTCAGTCAGTCAGATTAGGATGACTGTAGGGAACACGTTCTACAAATCAGGTTTCAGTCAGTCAGATTAGGATGACTGTAGCGAACAAATTCTACAAATCAGGTTTCAGTCAGTCAGATTAGGATGACTGTAGAGAACACGTTCTACAAATCAGGTTTCAATCAGTCAGATTAGGATGACTGTAGAGAACACGTTCTACAAATCAGGTTTCAGTCAGTCAGATTAGGATGACTGTAGAGAACACGTTCTACAAATCAGGTTTCAATCAGTCAGATTAGGATGACTGTAGAGAACACGTTCTACAAATCAGGTTTCAGTCAGTCAGATTAGGATGACTGTAGAGAACACGTTCTACAAATCAGGTTTCAGTCAGTCAGATTAGGATGACTGTAGAGAACACGTTCTACAAATCAGGTTTCAGTCAGTCAGATTAGGATGACTGTAGAGAAAACGTTCTACAAATCAGGTTTTAGTCAGTCAGATTAGGATGACTGTAGAGAACACGTTCTACAAATCAGGTTTCAGTCAGTCAGATTAGGATGACTGTAGAGAACACGTTCTACAAATCAGGTTTCAGTCAGTCAGATTAGGATGACTGAAGAGAAAACGTTCTACAAATCAGGTTTCAGTCAGTCAGATTAGGATGACTGTAGAGAACACGTTCTACAAATCAGGTTTCAGTCAGTCAGATAAAGATGACTGTAGAGAACACGTTCTACAAATCAGGTTTCAGTCAGTCAGATTAGGATGACTGTAGAGAAAACGTTCTACAAATCAGGTTTTAGTCAGTCAGATTAGGATGACTGTAGAGAACACGTTCTACAAATCAGGTTTCAGTCAGTCAGATTAGGATGACTGTAGAGAACACGTTCTACAAATCAGGTTTCAGTCAGTCAGATTAGGATGACTGTAGAGAACACGTTCTACAAATCAGGTTTCAGTCAGTCAGATTAGGATGACTGTAGCGAACACGTTCTACAAATCAGGTTTCAATCAGTCAGATTAGGATGACTGTAGAGAACACGTTCTACAAATCAGGTTTCAGTCAGTCAGATTAGGATGACTGTAGCGAACACGTTCTACAAATCAGGTTTCAGTCGGTCAGATTAGGATGACTGTAGAGAACACGTTCTACAAATCAGGTTTCAGTCGGTCAGATGAGGATGACTGTAGAGAACACGTTCTACAAATCAGGTTTCAGTCAGTCAGATTAGGATGACTGTAGAGAACACGTTCTACAAATCAGGTTTCAGTCAGTCAGATTAGGATGACTGTAGAGAACACGTTCTGCAAATCAGGTTTCAGTCAGTCAGATTAGGATGACTGTAGAGAACACGTTCTACAAATCAGGTTTCAGTCAGTCAGATTAGGATGACTGTAGAGAACACGTTCTACAAATCAGGTTTCAGTCAGTCAGATTAGGATGACTGTAGAGAACACGTTCTACAAATCAGGTTTCAATCAGTCAGATTAGGATGACTGTAGAGAACACGTTCTACAAATCAGGTTTCAATCAGTCAGATTAGGATGACTGTAGAGAACACGTTCTACAAATCAGGTTTCAGTCAGTCAGATTAGGATGACTGTAGAGAACACGTTCTACAAATCAGGTTTCAGTCAGTCAGATTAGGATGACTGTAGAGTACACGTTCTACAAATCAGGTTTCAGTCAGTCAGATTAGGATGACTGTAGAGAACACGTTCTACAAATCAGGTTTCAGTCAGTCAGATTAGGATGACTGTAGAGAACACGTTCTACAAATCAGGTTTCAGTCAGTCAGATTAGGATGACTGTAGAGAACACGTTCTACAAATCAGGTTTCAGTCAGTCAGATTAGGATGACTGTAGAGAACACGTTCTACAAATCAGGTTTCAGTCAGTCAGATTAGGATGACTGTAGAGAACACGTTCTACAAATCAGGTTTCAGTCAGTCAGATTAGGATGACTGTAGAGAACACGTTCTACAAATCAGGTTTCAGTCAGTCAGATTAGGATGACTGTAGAGAACACGTTCTACAAATCAGGTTTCAGTCAGTCAGATTAGGATGACTGTAGGGAACACGTTCTACAAATCAGGTTTCAGTCAGTCAGATTAGGATGACTGTAGAGAACACGTTCTACAAATCAGGTTTCAATCAGTCAGATTAGGATGACTGTAGAGAACACGTTCTACAAATCAGGTTTCAGTCAGTCAGATTAGGATGACTGTAGAGAACACGTTCTACAAATCAGGTTTCAGTCAGTCAGATTAGGATGACTGTAGAGAACACGTTCTACAAATCAGGTTTCAGTCAGTCAGATTAGGATGACTGAAGAGAACACGTTCTACAAATCAGGTTTCAGTCAGTCAGATTAGGATGACTGTAGCGAACACGTTCTACAAATCAGGTTTCAGTCAGTCAGATAAGGATGACTGTAGAGAACACGTTCTACAAATCAGGTTTCAGTCAGTCAGATTAGGATGACTGTAGTGAACACGTTCTACAAATCAGGTTTCAGTCAGTCAAATTAGGATGACTGTAGAGAACACTTTCTACAAATCATGTTTCAGTCAGTCCGATTAGGAAGACTGTAGAGAACACGTTCCACAAATCAGGTTTCAATCAGTCAGATTAGGATGACTGTAGAGAACACGTTCCACAAATCAGGTTTCAGTCAGTCAGATTAGGATGACTGTAGAGAACACGTTCTACAAATCAGGTTTCAGTCAGTCAGATTAGGATGACTGTAGAGAACACGTTCTACAAATCAGGTTTCAGTCAGTCAGATTAGGATGACTGTAGAGAACACGTTCTACAAATCAGGTTTTAGTCAGTCAGATTAGGATGACTGTAGAGAACACGTTCTACAAATCAGGTTTCAGTCAGTCAGATTAGGATGACTGTAGAGAACACGTTCTACAAATCAGGTTTCAGTCAGTGAGATTAGGATGACTGTAGAAAACACGTTTTAAAATTAGGTTTCAGTCAGTCAGATTAGGATGACTGTAGAGAACACGTTCTACAAATCAGGTTTCAGTCAGTCAGATTAGGATGACTGTAGAGAACACGTTCTACAAATCAGGTTTCAGTCAGTCAGATTAGGATGACTGTAGAGAACACGTTCTACAAATCAGGTTTCAATCAGTCAGATTAGGATGACTGTAGAGAACACGTTCTACAAATCAGGTTTCAGTCAGTCAGATTAGGATGACTGTAGAGAACACGTTCTACAAATCAGGTTTCAGTCAGTCAGATTAGGATGACTGTAGCGAACACGTTCTACAAATCAGGTTTCAGTCAGTCAGATTAGGATGACTGTAGGGAACACGTTCTACAAATCAGGTTTCAGTCAGTCAGATTAGGATGACTGTAGCGAACACGTTCTACAAATCAGGTTTCAGTCAGTCAGATTAGGATGACTGTAGAGAACACGTTCTACAAATCAGGTTTCAGTCAGTCAGATTAGGATGACTGTAGAGAACACGTTCTACAAATCAGGTTTCAATCAGTCAGATTAGGATGACTGTAGAGAACACGTTTTAAAATTAGGTTTCAGTCAGTCAGATTAGGATGACTGTAGAGAACACGTTCTACAAATCAGGTTTCAGTCAGTCAGATTAGGATGACTGTAGAGAACACGTTCTACAAATCAGGTTTCAGTCAGTCAGATTAGGATGACTGTAGAGAACACGTTCTACAAATCAGGTTTCAGTCAGTCAGATTAGGATGACTGTAGAGAACACGTTCTACAAATCAGGTTTCAGTCAGTCAGATTAGGATGACTGTAGAGAACACGTTCTACAAATCAGGTTTCAGTCGGTCAGATTAGGATGACTGTAGAGAACACGTTCTACAAATCATGTCTCAGTCAGTCAGATTAGGATGACTGTAGAGAAAACGTTCTACAAATCAGGTTTCAGTCAGTCAGATTAGGATGACTGAAGAGAACACGTTCTACAAATCAGGTTTCAGTCAGTCAGATTAGGATGACTGTAGCGAACATGTTCTACAAATCAGGTTTCAGTCAGTCAGATTAGGATGACTGTAGCGAACAAATTCTACAAATCAGGTTTCAGTCAGTCAGATTAGGATGACTGTAGAGAACACGTTCTTCAAATCAGGTTTCAGTCAGTCAGATTAGGATGACTGTAGAGAACACGTCCTACAAATCAGGTTTCAGTCAGTCAGATTAGGATGACTGTAGCGAACACGTTCTACAAATCAGGTTTCAGTCGGTCAGATTAGGATGACTGTAGAGAACACGTTCTACAAATCAGGTTTCAGTCGGTCAGATGAGGATGACTGTAGAGAACACGTTCTACAAATCAGGTTTCAGTCAGTCAGATTAGGATGACTGTAGAGAACACGTTCTACAAATCAGGTTTCAGTCAGTCAGATTAGGATGACTGTAGAGAACACGTTCTACAAATCAGGTTTCAATCAGTCAGATTAGGATGACTGTAGAGAACACGTTCTACAAATCATGTCTCAGTCAGTCAGATTAGGATGACTGTAGCGAACACGTTCTACAAATCAGGTTTCAGTCAGTCAGATTAGGATGACTGTAGAGAACACGTTCTACAAATCAGGTTTCAATCAGTCAGATTAGGATGACTGTAGAGAACACGTTCTGCAAATCAGGTTTCAGTCAGTCAGATTAGGATGACTGTAGAGAACACGTTCTACAAATCAGGTTTCAGTCAGTCAGATTAGGATGACTGTAGAGAACACGTTCTACAAATCAGGTTTCAGTCAGTCAGATTAGGATGACTGTAGAGAACACGTTCTACAAATCAGGTTTCAATCAGTCAGATTAGGATGACTGTAGAGAACACGTTCTACAAATCAGGTTTCAATCAGTCAGATTAGGATGACTGTAGAGAACACGTTCTACAAATCAGGTTTCAGTCAGTCAGATTAGGATGACTGTAGAGAACACGTTCTACAAATCAGGTTTCAGTCAGTCAGATTAGGATGACTGTAGAGAACACGTTCTACAAATCAGGTTTCAGTCAGTCAGATTAGGATGACTGTAGAGAACACGTTCTACAAATCAGGTTTCAGTCAGTCAGATTAGGATGACTGTAGAGAACACGTTCTACAAATCAGGTTTCAGTCAGTCAGATTAGGATGACTGTAGGGAACACGTTCTACAAATCAGGTTTCAGTCAGTCAGATTAGGATGACTGTAGAGAACACGTTCTACAAATCAGGTTTCAATCAGTCAGATTAGGATGACTGTAGAGAACACGTTCTACAAATCAGGTTTCAGTCAGTCAGATTAGGATGACTGTAGAGAACACGTTCTACAAATCAGGTTTCAGTCAGTCAGATTAGGATGACTGTAGAGAACACGTTCTACAAATCAGGTTTCAGTCAGTCAGATTAGGATGACTGTAGAGAACACGTTCTACAAATCAGGTTTCAGTCAGTGAGATTAGGATAACTGTAGAAAACACGTTTTAAAATCAGGTTTCAGTCAGTCAGATTAGGATGACTGTAGAGAACACGTTCTACAAATCAGGTTTCAGTCAGTCAGATTAGGATGACTGTAGAGAACACGTTCTACAAATCAGGTTTCAGTCAGTCAGATAAGGATGACTGTAGAGAACACGTTCTACAAATCAGGTTTCAGTCAGTCAGATTAGGATGACTGTAGAGAACACGTTCTACAAATCAGGTTTCAGTCAGTCAGATTAGGATGACTGTAGCGAACATGTTCTACAAATCAGGTTTCAGTCAGTCAGATAAGGATGACTGTAGAGAACACGTTCTACAAATCAGGTTTCAGTCAGTCAGATTAGGATGACTGTAGCGAACACGTTCTACAAATCAGGTTTCAGTCAGTCAGATTAGGATGACTGTAGAGAACACGTTCTACAAATCAGGTTTCAGTCAGTCAGATTAGGATGACTGTAGAGAACACTTTCTACAAATCATGTTTCAGTCAGTCAGATTAGGATGACTGTAGAGAACACGTTCCACAAATCAGGTTTCAATCAGTCAGATTAGGATGACTGTAGAGAACACGTTCCACAAATCAGGTTTCAGTCAGTCAGATTAGGATGACTGTAGAGAACACGTTCTACAAATCAGGTTTCAGTCAGTCAGATTAGGATGACTGTAGCGAACATGTTCTACAAATCAGGTTTCAGTCAGTCAGATAAGGATGACTGTAGAGAACACGTTCTACAAATCAGGTTTCAGTCAGTCAGATTAGGATGACTGTAGCGAACACGTTCTACAAATCAGGTTTCAGTCAGTCAGATTAGGATGACTGTAGAGAACACGTTCTACAAATCAGGTTTCAGTCAGTCAGATTAGGATGACTGTAGAGAACACGTTCCACAAATCAGGTTTCAATCAGTCAGATTAGGATGACTGTAGAGAACACGTTCCACAAATCAGGTTTCAGTCAGTCAGATTAGGATGATTGTAGAGAACACGTTCTACAAATCAGGTTTCAGTCAGTCAGATTAGGATGATTGTAGAGAACACGTTCTACAAATCAGGTTTCAGTCAGTCAGATTAGGATGACTGTAGAGAACACGTTCTACAAATCAGGTTTCAGTCAGTCAGATTAGGATGACTGTAGAGAACACGTTCTACAAATCAGGTTTCAGTCAGTCAGATTAGGATGACTGTAGAGAACACGTTCTACAAATCAGGTTTCAGTCAGTCAGATTAGGATGACTGTAGAGAACACGTTCTACAAATCAGGTTTCAGTCAGTCAGATTAGGATGACTGTAGAGAACACGTTCTACAAATCAGGTTTCAGTCAGTCAGATTAGGATGACTGTAGAGAACACGTTCTACAAATCAGGTTTCAGTCAGTCAGATTAGGATGACTGTAGAGAACACGTTCTACAAATCAGGTTTCAGTCAGTCAGATTAGGATGACTGTAGAGAACACGTTCTACAAATCAGGTTTCAGTCAGTCAGATTAGGATGACTGTAGAGAACACGTTCTACAAATCAGGTTTCAATCAGTCATATTACGATGACTGTAGAGAACACGTTCTACAAATCAGGTTTCAGTCAGTCAGATTAGGATGACTGTAGAGAACACGTTCTACAAATCAGGTTTCAGTCAGTCAGATTAGGATGACTGTAGCGAACACGTTCTACAAATCAGGTTTCAGTCAGTCAGATTAGGATGACTGTAGAGAACACGTTATACAAATCAGGTTTCAGTCAGTCAGATTAGGATGACTGTAGAGAACACGTTCTACAAATCAGGTTTCAGTCAGTCAGATTAGGATGACTGTAGAGAACACGTTCTACAAATCATGTTTCAATCAGTCAGATTAGGATGACTGTAGAGAACACGTTCTACAAATCATGTTTCAATCAGTCAGATTAGGATGACTGTAGCGAACACGTTCTACAAATCAGGTTTCAGTCAGTCAGATTAGGATGACTGTAGAGAACACGTTCTACAAATCAGGTTTCAGTCAGTCAGATTAGGATGACTGTAGAGAACACGTTCTACAAATCAGGTTTCAGTCAGTCAGATTAGGATGACTGTAGAGAACACGTTCTACAAATCAGGTTTCAGTCAGTCAGATTAGGATGACTGTAGAGAACACGTTCTACAAATCAGGTTTCAGTCAGTCAGATTAGGATGACTGTAGAGAACACGTTCTACAAATCAGGTTTCAGTCAGTCAGATTAGGATGACTGTAGAGAACACGTTCTACAAATCAGGTTTCAGTCAGTAAGATTAGGATGACTGTAGAGAACACGTTCTACAAATCAGGTTTCAGTCAGTCAGATTAGGATGACTGTAGGGAACACGTTCTACAAATCAGGTTTCAGTCAGTCAGATTAGGATGACTGTAGAGAACACGTTCTACAAATCAGGTTTCAGTCAGTCAGATTAGGATGACTGTAGGGAACACGTTCTACAAATCAGGTTTCAGTCAGTCAGATTAGGATGACTGTAGCGAACACGTTCTACAAATCAGGTTTCAGTCAGTCAGATTAGGATGACTGTAGAGAACACGTTTTACAAATCAGGTTTCAGTCAGTCAGATTAGGATGACTGTAGAGAACACGTTCTACAAATCAGGTTTCAGTCAGTCAGATTAGGATGACTGTAGCGAACACGTTCTACAAATCAGGTTTCAGTCAGTCAGATTAGGATGACTGTAGAGAACACGTTCTACAAATCAGGTTTCAGTCAGTCAGATTAGGATGACTGTAGCGAACATGTTCTACAAATCATGTCTCAGTCAGTTAGATTAGGATGACTGTAGAGAACACGTTCTACAAATCAGGTTTCAGTCAGTCAGATTAGGATGACTGTAGAGAACACGTTCTACAAATCCGGTTTCAGTCAGTCAGATTAGGATGACTGTAGAGAACACGTTCTACAAATCAGGTTTCAGTCAGTCAGATTAGGATGACTGTAGAGAACACGTTCTACAAATCAGGTTTCAGTCAGTCAGATTAGGATGACTGTAGAGAACACATTCTACAAATCATGTCTCAGTCAGTCAGATTAGGATGACTGTAGAGAACACGTTCTACAAATCAGGTTTCAGTCAGTCAGATTAGGATGACTGTAGAGAACACGTTCTACAAATCAGGTTTCAGTCAGTCAGATAAGGATGACTGTAGAGAACTAGTTCTACAAATCAGGTTTCAATCAGTCAGATTAGGATGACTGTAGAGAACACGTTCTACAAATCAGGTTTCAGTCAGTCAGATTAGGATGACTGTAGAGAACACGTTCTACAAATCAGGTTTCAGTCAGTCAGATTAGGATGACTGTAGAGAACACGTTCTACAAATCAGGTTTCAGTCAGTCAGATTAGGATGACTGTAGAGAACACGTTCTACAAATCAGGTTTCAGTCAGTCAGATTAGGATGACTGTAGAGAACACGTTCTACAAATCAGGTTTCAATCAGTCAGATTAGGATGACTGTAGCGAACACGTTCTACAAATCAGGTTTCAGTCAGTCAGATTAGGATGACTGTAGAGAACACGTTCTACAAATCAGGTTTCAGTCAGTCAGATTAGGATGACTGTAGCGAACACGTTCTACAAATCAGATTTCAGTCAGTCAGATTAGGATGACTGTAGAGAACACGTTCTACAAATCAGGTTTCAGTCAGTCAGATTAGGATGACTGTAGAGAACACGTTCTACAAATCAGGTTTCAGTCAGTCAGATTAGGATGACTGTAGTGAATACGTTCTACAAATCACAGGTTTCAGTCAGTCAGATTAGGATGACTGTAGAGAACACGTTCTACAAATCAGGTTTCAGTCAGTCAGATTAGGATGACTGTAGAGAACACGTTCTACAAATCAGGTTTCAGTCAGTCAGATTAGGATGACTGTAGAGAACACGTTCTACAAATCAGGTTTCAATCAGTCAGATTAGGATGACTGTAGAGAACACGTTCTACAAATCAGGTTTCAGTCAGTCAGATTAGGATGACTGTAGAGAACACGTTCTACAAATCGGGTTTCAGTCAGTCAGATTAGGATGACTGTAGAGAACTAGTTCTACAAATCAGGTTTCAGTCAGTCAGATTAGGATGACTGTAGAGAACACGTTCTACAAATCAGGTTTCAGTCAGTCAGATTAGGATGACTGTAGGGAACACGTTCTACAAATCAGGTTTCAGTCAGTCAGATTAGGATGACTGTAGCGAACACGTTCTACAAATCAGGTTTCAGTCAGTCAGATTAGGATGACTGTAGAGAACACGTTCTACAAATCAGGTTTCAGTCAGTCAGATTAGGATGACTGTAGAGAACACGTTCTACAAATCAGGTTTCAGTCAGTCAGATTAGGATGACTGTAGCGAACACGTTCTACAAATCAGGTTTCAGTCAGTCAGATTAGGATGACTGTAGAGAACACGTTCTACAAATCAGGTTTCAGTCAGTCAGATTAGGATGACTGTAGCGAACATGTTCTACAAATCATGTCTCAGTCAGTTAGATTAGGATGACTGTAGAGAACACGTTCTACAAATCAGGTTTCAGTCAGTCAGATTAGGATGACTGTAGAGAACACGTTCTACAAATCAGGTTTCAGTCAGTCAGATTAGGATGACTGTAGAGAACACGTTCTACAAATCAGGTTTCAGTCAGTCAGATTAGGATGACTGTAGAGAACACGTTCTACAAATCAGGTTTCAGTCAGTCAGATTAGGATGACTGTAGAGAACACGTTCTACAAATCATGTCTCAGTCAGTCAGATTAGGATGACTGTAGAGAACACGTTCTACAAATCAGGTTTCAGTCAGTCAGATTAGGATGACTGTAGAGAACACGTTCTACAAATCAGGTTTCAGTCAGTCAGATAAGGATGACTGTAGAGAACTAGTTCTACAAATCAGGTTTCAATCAGTCAGATTAGGATGACTGTAGAGAACACGTTCTACAAATCAGGTTTCAGTCAGTCAGATTAGGATGACTGTAGAGAACACGTTCTACAAATCAGGTTTCAGTCAGTCAGATTAGGATGACTGTAGAGAACACGTTCTACAAATCAGGTTTCAGTCAGTCAGATTAGGATGACTGTAGAGAACACGTTCTACAAATCAGGTTTCAGTCAGTCAGATTAGGATGACTGTAGAGAACACGTTCTACAAATCAGGTTTCAATCAGTCAGATTAGGATGACTGTAGCGAACACGTTCTACAAATCAGGTTTCAGTCAGTCAGATTAGGATGACTGTAGAGAACACGTTCTACAAATCAGGTTTCAGTCAGTCAGATTAGGATGACTGTAGCGAACACGTTCTACAAATCAGATTTCAGTCAGTCAGATTAGGATGACTGTAGAGAACACGTTCTACAAATCAGGTTTCAGTCAGTCAGATTAGGATGACTGTAGAGAACACGTTCTACAAATCAGGTTTCAGTCAGTCAGATTAGGATGACTGTAGTGAATACGTTCTACAAATCACAGGTTTCAGTCAGTCAGATTAGGATGACTGTAGAGAACACGTTCTACAAATCAGGTTTCAGTCAGTCAGATTAGGATGACTGTAGAGAACACGTTCTACAAATCAGGTTTCAGTCAGTCAGATTAGGATGACTGTAGAGAACACGTTCTACAAATCAGGTTTCAATCAGTCAGATTAGGATGACTGTAGAGAACACGTTCTACAAATCAGGTTTCAGTCAGTCAGATTAGGATGACTGTAGAGAACACGTTCTACAAATCGGGTTTCAGTCAGTCAGATTAGGATGACTGTAGAGAACTAGTTCTTCTGCTCCTGGAAACTCCACTTATAAAGGTCACAGATAATTCAGGATAAATCCAACAGACAATATAAAAGCATCTCAATTGCTCCCCTCCGTTCTCCTGTGACAGTTCTGAGTGCATCTATCGTCCTCCTGATACAAACTCCACATTCATGACATACAGCTGGCGATATGCTACAGGGAGAGGATACAGACCCTCGTATTCCCCTCTTAGGAGGATACTAGAACAGCGTGAAAAGTTGTGCGTCAACAAATTTTGTCTTTCCATTGGGAACTTAAATTTGCAATACTGAATAATAAATACAATATACGTAATATCCTCCCTGACGCTCTGATATAACTACGCAGAGGATACGTCCACTTGTATCAGAAACAGGTTAATATTGTGTATGTATTACTACACAGAGGATACGTCCACTAGTATCAGACACAGGTTAATATTGTGTATGTATTACTACACAGAGGATACGTCCACTAGTATCAGACACAGGTTAATATTGTGTATGTATTACTACACAGAGGATACGTCCACTAGTATCAGACACAGGTTAATATTGTGTATGTATTACTATACAGAGGATACGTCCACTAGTATCAGACACAGGTTAATATTGTGTATGTATTACTACACAGAGGGTACGTCCACTAGTATCAGAAACAGGTCAATATTGTGTATGTATTACTACATGGAGGATACACCCACTAGTATCAGACACAGGTTAATATTGTGTATGTATTACTACACAGAGGATACGTCCACTAGTATCAGACACAGGTTAATATTGTGTATGTATTACTACACAGAGGATACGTCCACTAGTATCAGACACAGGTTAATATTGTGTATGTATTACTACACAGAGGATACGTCCACTAGTATCAGACACAGGTTAATATTGTGTATGTATTACTACACAGAGGATACGTCCACTAGTATCAGACACAGGTTAATATTGTGTATGTATTACTACACAGAGGATACCTCTGCTAGTATCAGATGCAGGCTGATTTCTTATATAGCAGTAAGGCTCTCCATACTATGTTCTTACATATCATCTCTTTCTGGTGCAGGGCCGATGACTGATTTGGCTAATTTCATTTTTATCCTGTAATTTATTTAAAGAGATTGATTCTGAAGTCTCGGCCACTGATTATTAGCTCCTTTAGTGGAGGTAGTTGCCTCAATGTATCACTATTAGAAACTGCGGAAGAAAATGGCGGCTCTTTTATCTGCTCCCGGCTACTTTCACTAAGTGTTAATCGAAGTTTCCTGGTTACTTCGTGTTTACAGTGTTAATAAACAAAACACCAGTTCGCTGGTTACCGAGTGTTTACCATGTTAACAGACAAAACACCAGTTCGCTGGTTACCTAGTGTTTAAAGTGTTAATTATCATGTTTGCTGGTTACTGAGTGTTTCCCATGTTAACAGACATAATACCAGTTCGCTGGTTACTGAGTGTTTCCCATGTTAACAGACATAATACCGGTTCGCTGGTTACTGAGTGTTTAAAGTGTTAATTATCATGTTCGCTGGTTACTGAGTGTTTACCATGTTAACAGACATGATACCAGTTCGCTGGTTACTGAGTGTTTACCATGTTAACAGACATGATACCAGTTCGCTGGTTACCGAGTGTTTACCATGTTAACAGACATAATACCAGTTCGCTGGTTACTGAGTGTTTACCATGTTAACAGACATGATACCAGTTCGCTGGTTACTGAGTGTTTACCATGTTAACAGACCTAATACCAGTTCGCTGGTTACTGAGTGTTTAGCAGTAGGGCACCGGTTTATCTGATCGTCTTGTGGGTTTCTCTTTACATATTCATAGACTCTAACTCGTTTCCATTATTGATCACTCGTATCTCCTGTTTCTCTATGCACTGATAAAACGATATCATTCACTGACACCGGGCTCTGCAGACACAACTACTTCCCACATGTGTCTGACAAGGCTTACTACGACAATAATAATAACAGTGTCAGAGCACCTACCCACGGTCAGGGTGGTCGCCTTGTCAAACAGTGGAGCATTCATTCAATGTACAAGAAACTCAGCTACACAAGTTACTATCCACTCCACAAGGTCGAGCAGAACTCTTGACAATGCCGTAGGTCTGTGTGGCTGTAAGTATCACGGTCAACGAGATATTCCACAATCACGCATTACTTATGACTGTAGGTCTGTGGGTGTTAGTATCACGGTCAACGAGATATTCCACAATCACGCATTACTTATGACTGTAGGTCTGTGTGGGTGTTAGTATCACGGTCAACGAGATATTCCACAATCACGCATTACTTATGACTGTAGGTCTGTGGGTGTTAGTATCACGGTCAACGAGATATTCCACAAATCACGATTTACTTATGACTGGAGGTCTGTGCTACAGGTGTGATAGAGGTGTGCTACAGGTGTGATAGAGGTGTATTAGGGGTTAGATGGAGGTGTGAAAGAGGTATCTTCCATATGAAGACTTTGGGCAAGTTGCCGTGTGACGTGCATCTAGTCACTGTGTGACAGTCCACTTGTCACGTACTACTGATGGTAGTCAGTCTTCAGTCTGTGGTTGGCCCTGTCTTACATCGGTCTATATCACCGTTCTATAAGTAGGTAGGGGTGTGTGTCTAGTTTGACCTTCATTTGACATTGGGTAAGTTGCTGTGTGACGTCCACTTGTCACGTACTACTCATTGTAGTCACATGTCAGTGGTCGGCCTGTATTACATCGGTCTATATCACCGTTCTATAAGTAGGTAGGTGTCTGTCTAGTTTGACCTTCATTTGACCTTCAGTCGCTGTGTGACAGTCCACTTGTCACGTACTAATTATGGTTGTCACATGTCAGTGGTCAGCCCTGTCTTACATGGGTCTATATCACCGTTCTATAAGTAGGTAGAGGTGTGTGTCTAGTTTGACCTTCATTTGACATTGGGCAAGTCGCTGTGTGACGTCCACTTGTCACGTACTACTCATGGTTGTCACATGTCAGTGGTCGGCCCTGTCTTACATGGGTCTATATCACCGTTCTATAAGTAGGTAGAAGTGTGTGTCTAGTTTGACCTTCATTTGACATTGGGTAAGTCGCTGAGTGACGGTCCACTTGTCACGTACTACTCATGGTAGACACATGTCAGTGGTCGCCCTGTATTACATCGGTCTATATCACCGTTCTATAAGTAGGTAGGGGTGTGTCTAGTTTGACCTTCATTTGACCTTCAGTCGCTGTGTGACAGTCCACTTGTCACGTACTACTCATGGTAGTCACATGTCAGTGGTCACCCCTGTCTTACATCAGTCTATATCACCGTTCTATAAGTAGGTAGGTGTGTGTCTAGTTTGACCTTCATTTGACCTTCAGTCGCTGTGTGACAGTCCACTTGTCACGTACTACTCATGGTAGTCACATGTCAGTGGTCACCCCTGTCTTACATCGGTCTATATCACCGTTCTATAAGTAGGTAGAGGTGTGTCTAGTTTGACCTTCATTTGACATTGGTAAGTTGCTGTGTGACGTCCACTTGTCACGTACCACTCATGGTAGTTACATGTCTGTGGTTGGCCCTGTCTTACATCGGTCTATATCACCGTTCTATAAGTAGGTAAAGGTGTGTGTCTAGTTTGACCTTTATTTGACATTGGGTAAGTCGCTGTGTGACGGTCCACTTGTCAGTACTACTCATGGTAGTCAGTCTTCAGTCAGAGGTCAGCCCTGTCTTACATCGGTCTATATCACCGTTCTATAAGTAGGTAGAGGTGTGTGTCTAGTTTGACCTTTATTTGACATTGGGTAAGTCGCTGTGTGACGGTCCACTTGTCAGTACTACTCATGGTAGTCAGTCTTCAGTCAGAGGTCAGCCCTGTCTTACATGGGTCTATATCACCGTTCTATAAGTAGGTAGAGGTGTGTGTCTAGTTTGACCTTTATTTGACATTGGGTAAGTCGCTGTGTGACGGTCCACTTGTCAGTACTACTCATGGTAGTCAGTCTTCAGTCAGAGGTCAGCCCTGTCTTACATGGGTCTATATCACCGTTCTATAAGTAGGTAGAGGTGTGTGTCTAGTTTGACCTTTATTTGACATTGGGTAAGTCGCTGTGTGACGGTCCACTTGTCAGTACTACTCATGGTAGTCAGTCTTCAGTCAGAGGTCAGCCCTGTCTTACATCGGTCTATATCACCGTTCTATAAGTAGGTAGAGGTGTGTGTCTAGTTTGACCTTCATTTGACATTGGGTAAGTCGTTGTGTGACGTCCACTTGTCAGTACTACTCATGGTAGTCAGTCTTCAGTCAGAGGTCAGCCCTGTCTTACATGGGTCTATATCACCGTTCTATAAGTAGGTAGAGGTGTGTGTCTAGTTTGACCTTTATTTGACATTGGGTAAGTCGCTGTGTGACGGTCCACTTGTCAGTACTACTCATGGTAGTCAGTCTTCAGTCAGAGGTCAGCCCTGTCTTACATCGGTCTATATCACCGTTCTATAAGTAGGTAGAGGTGTGTGTCTAGTTTGACCTTCATTTGACATTGGGTAAGTCGTTGTGTGACGTCCACTTGTCAGTACTACTCATGGTAGTCAGTCTTCAGTCTGTGGTCGGCCCTATCTTACATCGGTCTATATGAAAGATGTGGTGATCTTGGTCAGTCACTGTATGACAGTATTTTAGATTTTAAAGGAAAGCGGAAACTTGATAAAAAAAATCATATTCCTGTGGAAAAAACATTGAATGCCTTAGATTCCAGGCTGTTTTAGTTACATTTGGTAAGAATTATATCCCGAATCAATACGGCTGTTGGTGTAAAGATTTAACGCGATCTTCAGCGGGACTCACAACAATACGGCATGTACCACCCGTTCAGTTTACCCCGTGCTCACCAGACGGCGCTGCGGCTGTCTATGACGGCGCCGGAAGTCAACACAAATCAGCCGCGGCCCGCGCCATCTTGTCGCTGCTCAAATGTCGTCTGCTCCGCAAAAACCGCGGGAAAACCTGACCACGTGACCGCGCCGCCCGCCCGCCCGCCAGGGGGCGCACGTGTCTCGTGTTTTCTCGTTCATATGACGAGAATCGGCGAGACTCAAATTCCAACAGGGGTGAAAAGTAGGAGCGGAATATGTGCATAAATCTCCACGGAGACTGTGACTGCCGTACGGAATAGGAGGCGAGGTGCAGCGGGCGGGGCGGGGGGAGGGGGGGGGGGAGGGAGAGGGAGGAGGGAGAGGGAGTAGGGAGAGGGAGAATGGAGAGGGAGAATGGAGAGGGAGAATGGAGAGGGGGGAGGCAGAGGGGGGAGGCAGAGGGGGAGGGAGGAGGGAGAGGGAGAATGGAGAGGGAGGAGGGAGAGGGAGGAGGGAGAGGGAGAATGGAGAGGGAGGAGGGAGAGGGAGAATGGAGAGGGAGAATGGAGAGGGGGGAGGGAGAGGGAGAATGGAGAGGGGGGAGGCAGAGGGGGGAGGGAGAGGGGGGAGGCAGAGGGGGGAGGGAGAGGGAGGAGGGAGAGGGAGGAGGGAGAGGGAGGAGGGAGAGGAAGAATGGAGAGGGAGGAGGGAGAGGGAGGAGGGAGAGGGAGGAGGGAGAGGGAGAATGGAGAGGGGGGAGGCAGAGGGGGGAGGGAGAGGGGGGAGGCAGAGGGGGGAGGGAGAGGGGGGAGGCAGAGGGGGGAGGGAGAGGGAGGAGGGAGAGGGAGGAGGGAGAGGGAGGAGGGAGAGGAAGAATGGAGAGGGAGGAGGGAGAGGGAGGAGGGAGAGGGAGGAGAGAGAGGGAGGAGGGAGAGGAAGAATGGAGAGGGAGGAGGGAGAGGGAGGAGGGAGAGGGAGGAGGCAGAGGGAGGAGGGAGAGGGAGGAGGGAGAGGGAGGAGGGAGAGGAAGAATGGAGAGGGAGGAGGGAGAGGGAGGAGGGAGAGGGAGGAGGGAGAGGGAGGAGGGAGAGGGAGGAGGGAGAGGAAGAATGGAGAGGGAGGAGGGAGAGGGAGGAGGGAGAGGGAGGAGGGAGAGGGAGGAGGGAAAGGGGGGAGGGAGAGGGAGGAGGGAGAGGGAGGAGGGAGAGGGAGGAGGGAGAGGGAGGAGGGAGAGGGAGGAGGGAGAGGGAGAATGGAGAGGGAGAATGGAGAGGGGGGAGGCAGAGGGGGAGGCAGAGGGAGGAGGGAGGAGGGAGAGGGAGAATGGAGAGGGAGGAGGGAGAGGGAGGAGGGAGAGGGAGGAGGGAGAGGGAGGAGGGAGAGGAAGAATGGAGAGGGAGGAGGGAGAGGGAGAATGGAGAGGGAGAATGGAGAGGGGGGAGGGAGAGGGGGAGGCAGAGGGAGGAGGGAGGAGGGAGAGGGAGAATGGAGAGGGAGGAGGGAGAGGGAGGAGGGAGAGGGAGGAGGGAGAGGGAGGAGGGAGAGGAAGAATGGAGAGGGAGGAGGGAGAGGGAGGAGGGAGAGGGAGGAGGGAGAGGGAGGAGGGAAAGGGGGGAGGCAGAGGGAGGAGGGAGAGGGAGGAGGCAGAGGGAGATAGATAGAGAGCAGGGCGGGAGAGGGAGGAGGGAGAGGGAGAGGGAGGAGGGAGAGGCAGGAGGGAGGAGTGAGAGAATGGCAGGCGGGAGGGAGGGGGAGGGAGGGGGAGAGGGAGGCAGAGAGAGGCAGGAGGGAGAGGGGGGAGGCAGGCAGGCGGGAGGGCAGCATTGTTTTGAGACGGCGTCCATTGTGTGTCTCTACGTGACTGGATCTTTCGGCAAATCCCGTCCTCCAAACACTAGGCCTGTGTAAACACGGCCAAACGCAGCCATATCCCCTGCTCGGCCGCTAAGCTCTGCCACCAACCCCCGGCCGTCCCCCCCCCCCCCCCCACACACACACACATCGGGCAGGCCCTACCCAACATCCCCATTTAACCCTGGAGACTGGACACTGGACGGCAAGGTCGGGTGTAGACTTAGTGACATCCGTCATCACAACAAACAACAAGGACCAATCCCCATCAGCAACTCAACACTACCGTCCACCTACCACCACCTACCACATACCACCACCTACCACATACCACCCACCTACCACATACCACATACCACATACCCACCTACCATATACCACCCACATACTACATACCACATACCACCCACCTACCACATACCACATACCAACACCTACCACCCACCTACCACCCACATACCACATACCCACCTACCACCTACCACATACCACATACCACCCACCTACCACCTACCACCCACATACCACATACCATATACAACCACCTACCACCCACCACCCACATACCACATACCATATACAACCACCTACCACCACCTACCACCCACATACCACATACCATATACAACCACCTACCACCCACCTACCACCACATACCACATACCCACCTACCACCCACACACCACCCACATACCACATACCACCCACATACCACCCACCTACCACATACCACATACCAACACCTACCACCCACCTACCACCCACATACCACATACCCACCTACCACATACCACCCACATACTACATACCACATACCACCCACCTACCACATACCACATACCAACACCTACCACCCACCTACCACCCACATACCACATACCCACCTACCACATACCACCCACATACTACATACCACATACCACCCACCTACCACATACCACATACCACATACCACCCACCTACCACATACCACCCACCTACCACCTACCACATACCACCACCTACCACCCACATACCACATACCATATACAACCACATACCACCCACCTACCAGCCACATACCACATACCACCACCTACCACCACATACCACATACCAACTTACCACCCACATACCACCCACCTACCACCCACATACCATATACCACCACATACCACCCACCTACCACCCACATACCACATACCACCACATACCACATACCCACCTACCACCCACATACCACATACCACACCTACCACCACATACCACATACCCACCTACCACCCACACACCACCCACATACCACATACCACCCACCTACCACCCACATACCACATACCACCCACATACCACCCACATACCACCACATACTTCAATATCCTCGCATACGCGCGGATTTAACTATGCGTCAACTCGGTGCATACGGCCGCTTGTATCTGAAACCAGTCAATATTGTGTATATATGCACATATATATATATATATATATATATATATATATATATATATATATATATATATATATATAAATACATATACTCTCATAGAAATAGCAACATGTCTTTACCCCCCTCCCCCATTAGAACTAGACGCAGGCTCTAAACCCCGATTCAGGTCTCTCTGTCCTTACCCCCCCCTCCCCCAATAGAACTAGATGCAGGCTCTAACATGCCCGATTCAGGTCCCGCTGTCCATACACACCCTCCCCCATTAGAATTAGACGCAGGCTCTAACACGCCTGATTCAGGTCACTCTGTCAATACACACCCTCGCCCATTAGAATTAGACGCAGGCTCCAGCATGCCGGATTCGGTCTCTCTGTCCTTATCCCCCCTCCCCCATTAGAATTAGACGCAGGCTCTAACATGCCCGATTTGGGTATCTCTGTCAATACACTCCCTCGCCCATTAGAATTAGACGCAGACTCTAACATGCCCGATTCACATCACTCTGTCAATACCCACCCTTCCCCATTAGAATAAGACACAGACTCTAACAAGCCCGATTTGGGTCACTCTGTCCGTAGCCACCCTCCCCCACTGGAATTAGACGCAGGCTCTAACATGCCCGATTTAGGTGACTCTGTCAATGCACACCCTCGCCCATTAGAATTAGACGCAGGCTCAAACATGCCTGATTCACATCACTCTGTCAATACCCACCCTTCCCCATTAGAATTAGACGCAGGCTCTAACACGCCCGATTAAGGTCACTCTGTCCATACCCACCCTCCCCCATTAGAATTAGACGCAGGCTCTAACATGCCCGATTCAGGTCACTCTGTCCATACCCACCCTCCCCCATTAGAATTAGACGCAGGCTCTAACATGCTCGATTCAGGTCACTCTGTCCATACCCACCCTCCCCCATTAGAATTAGACGCAGGCTCTAACATGCCCGATTCAGGTCACTCTGTCCATACACACCCTCCCCATTAGAATTAGACGCAGGCTCTAACATGCCCGATTCAGGTCCCGCTGTCCATACACACCCTCCCCATTAGAATTAGACGCAGGCTCTAACACGCCTGATTCAGGTCACTCTGTCCATACCCACCCTCCCCCATTAGAATTAGACGCAGGCTCTAACATGCCCGATTCAGGTCACTCTGTCCATACACACCCATCAGCGTCAGAGGAAACTTAAACCACAAGGTAGGCTGCCATCTCGCCAACATCTTGTCGCCGTCTTGCTATCATCTTGCGGCCATCTTGCGGCCATCTTGTCGCCATTGTGCTGCCATCTTGCCGCTATCTTCCTGCCATCTTGTCGCCATTGTGCTGCCATATTGCTGCAAGCTTGCTGCCATCTTCTCGCCATTGTGCCACCATTGTTTCACCAGCTTGTTGCCATCTTGCTGCCCTTTTGCCGCCAGCTTGCCATCATCTTGCCGCAATCTTGCTGCCATCTTCCTGCCAACTCATCGCCATTGTGCTGCCATGTTCATGCCGTCTTGCCATCATCTTGCTGCCATCTTGTCACTATCTTGTCACCATCTTGCCGTCATCTCGCTGCCATCTTCCTGCCCTCTCGTCGCCATTGTGCCGCCATCATGCCGCCATCTTGCCGCCATCTTGCCGTCCACTAAAAGCGCGGCAAACAGCGCGGCAGACGACATTTGACCGCTGTCGCTGATTGCCGGCGAGCTCTATGTGTGTGTACAGTCAGGCCGGGGACCAGCCGGCCGCGCTGGTACCGATAAATGAGCCTCATCTATTTGTTATAACAAACGGGAACCAGCGACAGCGCGCCGCGCAGGCGCCGCTAAACGAACCACCGGAAGTGATGATAACTCACTTCCGGAATCCGGGTAAGTGAGGTCGGGTGGAGGCAATATGGCGCCGGGGCTTTGTTTGGTGCGTTGTGGGAATGCTGCTATTCATTATCACCATCAACCATCAGGTGACGGTAAACGAAGAGTCCCGGCTCCCGTTATAGGGCGAGGACAGGAAGCAGAAATACCAAACCAGGAGTGAACGGGACATGCACGGCTCAGAATGAACATAGGAACATGGCCTCAGAGGATGTGGAGATGTCAAACAGAAAGATGCTCAGGTTAAAATGTGGCCTCCAAGTGTAAAATGTTTACAGGAAGAGGGAGCGGAGGAGGAGGCTGAGGGCGGACCGGAGGACCATCCGTGAACGGCCATCTTTGTTTATCACTGAACTCCATCTGAGATGAGGAGATGTCTATCAGCGTGTCTGATCTATTCAGTAGCAGCTGTCCTTCATATGTTGGAGATCTTGTAATTACCAATAAACTCCAGCAACAAATCGCAGAGCGGTCACTGCGGAAACGTCCAATAAAAACAACCTGGAATACGTTTTGTGATACACTAATGTCACCTTCCTGTTAGTGGTAGAATTCAGAGTTACACATTGACACGTTAACTGCCTGTATATAAAAACATCCTGGAGTATGTGTGCACGTTTTGTGATACACTAACGTCACATTGAGACGTTAACTGTCTGTATATAGAAACATCCTGGAGTATGTGTGCACGTTTTGTGATACACTAATGTCACATTGAGACGTTAACTGTCTGTATATAAAAACATCCTGGAGTATGTGTGCACGTTTTGTGATACACTAACGTCACATTGAGACGTTAACTGTCTGTATATAGAAACATCCTGGAGTATGTGTGCACGTTTTGTGATACACTAACGTCACATTGAGACGTTAACTGTCTGTATATAGAAACATCCTGGAATATGTGTGCACGTTTTGTGATACACTAACGTCACCTTCCTGTAAGTGATAGAATTCAGAGTTACACATTGACACGTTAACTGTCTGTATATAAAAACATCCTGGAGTATGTGTGCACATTTTGTGATACACTAACGTCACATTGAGACGTTAACTGTCTGTATATAGAAACATACTGGAGTATGTGTGCACGTTTTGTGATACACTAATGTCACATTGAGACGTTAACTGTCTGTATATAAAAACATCCTGGAGTATGTGTGCACGTTTTGTGATACACTAACGTCACATTGAGACATTAACTGTCTGTTTATAAAAACATCCTGTAGTATGTGTCCACGTTTTGTGATACACTAATGTCACATTGAGACATTAACTGTCTGTATATAGAAACATCCTGTAGTATGTGTGCACGTTTTGTGATACACTAATGTCACATTGAGACATTAACTGTCTGTATATAGAAACATCCTGGAGTATGTGTGCACGTTTTGTGATACACTAACGTCACATTGAGACGTTAACTGTCTGTATATAAAAACATCCTGGAGTATGTGTGCACGTTTTGTGATACACTAACGTCACATTGACACGTTAACTGTCTGTATATAAAAACATCCTGGAGTATGTGTGCACGTTTTGTGATACACTAACGTCACATTGACACGTTAACTGTCTGTATATAAAAACATCCTGGAGTATGTGTGCACGTTTTGTGATACACTAATGTCACCTTGAGACGTTAACTGTCTGTATATAGAAACATACTGGAGTATGTGTGCACGTTTTGTGACACACTAATGTCACATTGAGACGTTAACTGTCTGTATATAGAAACATACTGGAGTATGTGTGCACGTTTTGTGATACACTAATGTCACATTGAGACGTTAACTGTCTGTATATAAAAACATCCTGGAGTATGTGTGCACGTTTTGTGATACACTAACGTCACATTGAGACGTTAACTGCCTGTATATAGAAACATCGTGGAGTATGTGTGCACGTTTTGTGATACACTAATGTCACCTTCCTGTAAGTGATAGAATTCAGAGTTACACATTGACACGTTAACTGTCTGTATATAAAAACATCCTGGAGTATGTGTGCACGTTTTGTGATACACTAATGTCACCTTCCTGTAAGTGATAGAATTCAGAGTTACACATTGAGACGTTAACTGTCTGTATATAAAAACATCCTGGAGTATGTGTGCACGTTTTGTGATTCACTAATGTCACCTTCCTGTAAGTGATAGAATTCAGAGTTACACATTGACACGTTAACTGTCTGTATATAAAAACATCCTGGAGTATGTGTGCACGTTTTGTGATACACTAATGTCACATTGAGACGTTAACTGTCTGTATATAGAAACATACTGGAGTATGTGTGCACGTTTTGTGATACACTAATGTCACATTGAAACGTTAACTGTCTGTATATAGAAACATCCTGGAATATGTGTGCACGTTTTGTGACACACTAATGTCACATTGACACGTTAACTGTCTGTATATAGAAACATCCTGGAATATGTGTGCACGTTTTGTGATACACTAATGTCACATTGAGACGTTAACTGTCTGTATATAAAAACATCCTGGAGTATGTGTGCACGTTTTGTGATACACTAATGTCACATTGAGACGTTAACTGTCTGTATATAGAAACATCGTGGAGTATGTGTGCACGTTTTGTGATACACTAACGTCACATTGAGACGTTAACTGTCTGTATATAAAAACATCCTGGAGTATGTGTGCACGTTTTGTGATACACTAACGTCACATTGAGACGTTAACTGTCTGTTTATAAAAACATCCTGGAGTATGTGTGCACGTTTTGTGATACACTAATGTCACATTGAGACGTTAACTGTCTGTTTATAAAAACATCCTGGAGTATGTGTGCACGTTTTGTGATACACTAACGTCACATTGAGACGTTAACTGTCTGTATATAAAAACATCCTGGAGTATGTGTGCACGTTTTGTGATACACTAACGTCACATTGAGACGTTAACTGTGTGTTTATAAAAACATACTGGAGTATGTGTGCACGTTTTGTGATACACTAATGTCACCTTGAGACGTTAACTGTCTGTATATAGTAACATCCTGGAGTATGTGTGCACGTTTTGTGATACACTAATGTCACATTGAGACGTTAACTGTCTGTATATAAAAACATCCTGGAGTATGTGTGCACGTTTTGTGATACACTAATGTCACATTCAGACGTTAACTGTCTGTATATAGAAACATCCTGGAGTATGTGTGCACGTTTTGTGATACACTAATGTCACATTGAGACATTAACTGCCTGTATATAAAAACATCCTGGAGTATGTGTGCACGTTTTGTGATACACTAACGTCACATTGAGACGTTAACTGTCTGTATATAGAAACATCCTGGAGTATGTGTCCACGTTTTGTGATACACTAATGTCACCTTCCTGTTAGTGATAGAATTCAGAGTTACACATTGAGACTAGGTTCACAACACGCGCATGCGTTAGCCGGGTCTCAGTCACGTGGTGTAATCTTCTCGTCCAATTAGCGTCACTTGTAGTCGTCGTGTTACGCGCTGCGTAATGAGTGGCAGGTCGGATGTCTCCTTCTCCCGTATCTAACTCCCCCCTCCCATCACTTCACGAAGCTAACTGGTATTCATACCGCTAACCTGTATTCATACAACTAACCGGTATTCATACAACTAACCGGTATTCATAAAGCTAACTGGTATTCATACAGCTCACCGGTATTCTTACAGCTCACCGGTATTCATACAGCTAACTGGTATTCATACAGCTAACCAGTATTCATACAGCTAACCGGTATTCATACAGCTAACTGGTATTCATACAGCTAACTGGTATTCATAAAGCTAACCGGCATTCATACAGCTAAACAGTATTCATACAGCTAACCGGTATTCATACAGCTAACAAGTGTCCATAAAGCTAACTGGTATTCATACAGCTCACCTGTATTCATAAAGCTAACCAGTATTCATACAGCTAACCGGTATTCATACAGCTAACCCGTATTCATGCAGCTAAACTGTATTCATACATCTAACAATTGTTCATTCAGCTAACAAGTATTCATACAGATAACTGGTATTCATACAGCTCACCAGTATTCATACAGCTAACCAGTATTCATACAGCTAACTGGTATTCATGCAGTTTACTAGTATTCATACAGCTAACTGGTATCTTTACAGCTAACCAGTATTCACACAGCTAACTGGTATTCATACAGCTAACCAGTATTCATACAGCTAACCGGTATTCATACAGCTAACCTGTATTCATACAGCTAACAAGTGTTCATACAGCTCACCAGTATTCATACAGCTCACAAGTATTCGTACAGCTAAACAGTATTCATACAGCTAAACAGTATTCATACAACTAACTGGTATTCATACAGCTAACTGGTATTCATACAGCTTTCTGGTATTTATACAGCTAACCAGTATTCATACAGCTACCCAGTATTCATACAGCTAACCAGTATTCATACAGCTAACTAGCATTCATACAGCTCACTTGTATTCATACAGCTAACCAGTATTCATACAGCTAACAGTATTCATACAGCTAACTGGTATTCATATAGCTAACTGGTATTCATACAGCTAACAGTATTCATACAGCTAACTGGTATTCATACCCGTATTCATGCAGCTAAACTGTATTCATACATCTAACAAGTGTTCATACAGCTAAACAGTATTCATACAGCTAAACAGTATTCATACAGCTAACCAGTATTCATACAGCTACCCAGTATTCATACAGCTAACCAGTATTCATACAGCTAACTGGTATTCATACAGCTAACCAGTATTCATACAGCTACCCAGTATTCATACAGCTAACCAGTATTCATACAGCTAACTAGTATTCATACAGCTCACTTGTATTCATACAGCTAACTGTTATTCATACAGCTTACAGGTATTTATACAGCTAACAGTTGTTCATACAGCTCACTTGTATTCATACAGCTAACAAGTACTCACACAGCTAACAGTTATTCATACAGCTAACCGCATTATGACTGGTATCAACAATAGGCCCCATCTAACTCTCCCCTCCCTCCGCACATCACTTCACGCAGCTAACATACAGCAACCAGTATGAAAGAATACCTGCGAATAACCTGCGACTTGCTCTTACAGCGAACCGTATGGTGTGTCTACACGTGTGTGTCTTCAGCACAGTGTGTGTCTACGCGGTGTGTGTCTACATGCTGTGTGTCTCCTACATGGTGTGTCTACGCGGTGTGTGTCTACATGTTGTGTGTCTACGCGGTGTGTGTCTACATGGTGTGTGTCTATACACTGTATGTCTATGCCGTGTGCCTCTCACACTGGCGTCATTGATAAGCTGAGCTGATAGGGATGGTGTATATTGGTCTGTAGAAAATCGATGACTTTTCACCTCAGTGGCCATCAGCATTCATGAGACGTCGCTAACCCAGAGCCGCCCCTCAACCCGGGACCATCTAACCCGACCCCCAACACCCAGCCTCACCTCCACCCCTACAGTGACAACCTTACCTAGAACCACCCCTCTAAACAGCACCACTCAAACACACCCTCAACCCTCAACCAACACACCCCACACCCCTAACACCCACCCTCACCTCCACCCCTAAACTGATATCTTAACAACCTCACCTACAACCACCCCTCTCCACAACACCCCTCACACACACCCTCAACCCTCAACCAACACACCCCACACACCTAACACCCACCCTCACCTCCACCCCTACACTGATATCTTAACAACCTCACCTACAACCACCCCTCTCCACAACACCCCTCACACACACCCTCACCTCCACCCCTACACTGATATCTTAACGACCTCACCTACAACCACCCCTCTCAACAACACCCCTCACACACCCCACACACCTAACACCCAGCCTCACCTCCACCCCTACACTGATATCCTAACAACCCCGCCTACAACCACCCCTCTCCACAACACCCCTCACACACCCCACACACCTAACACCCAGCCTCACCTCCACCCCTACAGTGACAACCTCACCTACAACCACCCCTCTCACACACCCTCAACCCTCAACCAACACACCCCACACACCTAACACCCAGCCTCACCTCCACCCCGACACTGATATCTTAACAACCTCACATACAACCACCCCTCTCAACAACACCCCTCACACACACCCTCAACCCCCGACCAACACATCCCACACACCTAACACCCACCCTCACCTCCATCCCTACACTGATATCTTAACAACCTCACCTACAACCACCCCTCTCCACAACACCCCTCACACACCCTCAACCCTCAACCAACACACCCCACACACCTAACACCCACCCTCACCTCCACCCCTACACTGATATCTTAACAACCTCACCTACAACCACCCCTCTCCACAACACCCCTCACACACCCTCAACCCTCAACCAACACACCCCACACACCTAACACCCACCCTCACCTCCACCCCTACACTGATATCTTAACAACCTCACCGACAACCACCCCTCTCCACAACACCCCTCACACACCCCACACACCTAACACCCACCCTCACCTCCATCCCTACACTGATATCTTAACAACCCCGCCTACAACCACCCCTCTCACAGCACCCCTCACACACCCCACACACCTAACACCCACCCTCACCTCCACCCCTACACTGATATCTTAACAACCCCGCCTACAACCACCCCTCACACACACCCTCAACCCTCAACCAACACACCCCACACACCTAACACCCACCCTCACCTCCACCCCGACACTGATATCTTAACAACCTCACCCCTCACACACCCTCAACCCCGGAGCATCACACACCCCACACACCTAACACCCACCCTCACCTCCACCCCTACACTGATATCTTAACGACCTCACCTACAACCACCCCTCTCAACAACACCCCTCACACACACCCTCAACCCCGGACCACCACACCCCAGACACAACCCTAACACACATCCACACATCTAGACTGACATCTTAACAACCAGGCCTCTCGACAGCACCCCTCACACACACACCCTCAACCCCCGACCACCACACCCGATATCCAGAGTTATATCATAGCTACCAGCACTCCCTGTATCTCCCCACACTTACCCCAGACCACAACACACACAACACCCACATCCCAGCCATCTCCACTGACATGGTGTACATTTATCAGCTTCACTACACACTGACTTTATCACCACCTCACTACTCTCTACACCCCCCTGTCCCTCTCCACAAACACACAACACCCACATCCCAGCCATCTCCACTGACATGATGTACATTTACCAGCTTCACTACACACTGACTTTATCACCACCTCACTTCTCTCTACACCCCCCTCTCCCTCTCCACACACACACACACAACACCCACATCCCAGCCATCACCATTGACATGATGTACATTTATCAGCTTCACTACACACTGACTTTATCACCACCTCACTTCTCTCTACACCCCCCTCTCCCTCTCCACAAACACACAACACCCACATCCCAGCCATCTCCACTGACATGATGTACATTTATCAGCTTCACTACACACTGACTTTATCACCACCTCACTTCTCTCTACACCCCCCTCTCCCTCTCCACACACACACAACACCCACATCCCAGCCATCTCCACTGACATGATGTACATTTATCAGCTTCACTACACACTGACTTTATCACCACCTCACTTCTCTCTACACCCCCCTCTCCCTCTCCACACACACACAACACCCACATCCCAGCCATCTCCACTGACATGGTGTACATTTATCAGCTTCACTACACACTGACTTTATCACCACCTCACTACTCTCTACACCCCCCTCTCCCTCTCCACAAACACACAACACCCACATCCCAGCCATCTCCACTGACATGATGTACATTTATCAGCTTCACTACACACTGACTTTATCACCACCTCACTTCTCTCTACACCCCCCTCTCCCTCTCCACACACACACAACACCCACATCCCAGCCATCTCCACTGACATGATGTACATTTATCAGCTTCACTACACACTGACTTTATCACCACCTCACTTCTCTCTACACCCCCTCTCCCTCTCCACACACACACACACAACACCCACATCCCAGCCATCTCCATTGACATGATGTACATTTATCAGCTTCACTACACACTGACTTTATCACCACCTCACTTCTCTCTACACCCCCCTCTCCCTCTCCACACACACACAACACCCATCTCCCAGCCATCTCCACTGACATGATGTACATTTATCAGCTTCACTACACACTGACTTTATCACCACCTCACTTCTCTCTACACCCCCTCTCCCTCTCCACACACACACACACAACACCCACATCCCAGCCATCTCCATTGACATGATGTACATTTATCAGCTTCACTACACACTGACTTTATCACCACCTCACTTCTCTCTACACCCCCTCTCCCTCTCCACACACATACAACACCCACATCCCAGCCATCTCCACTGACATGATGTACATTTATCAGCTTCACTACACACTGACTTTATCACCACCTCACTTCTCTCTACACCCCCCTCTCCCTCTCCACACACATACAACACCCACATCCCAGCCATCTCCACTGACATGATGTACATTTATCAGCTTCACTACACACTGACTTTATCACCACCTCACTTCTCTGTACACCCCCCTCTCCCTCTCCACACACACACAACACCCACATCCCAGCCATCTCCACTGACATGATGTACATTTATCAGCTTCACTACACACTGACTTTATCACCACCTCACTTCTCTCTACACCCCCTCTCCCTCTCCACACACACACAACACCCCAGCCATCTCCACTGACATGATGTACATTTATCAGCTTCACTACACACTGACTTTATCACCACCTCACTTCTCTCTACACCCCCCTCTCCCTCCCCACACACACACAACACCCACATCCCAGCCATCTCCACTGACATGATGTACATTTATCAGCTTCACTACACACTGACTTTATCACCACCTCACTTCTCTCTACACCCCCCTCTCCCTCCCCACACACACACAACACCCACATCCCAGCCATCTCCACTGACATGATGTACATTTATCAGCTTCACTACACACTGACTTTATCACCACCTCACTTCTCTCTACACCCCCCTCTCCCTCTCCACACACACACAACACCCACATCCCAGCCATCTCCACTGACATGATGTACATTTATCAGCTTCACTACACACTGACTTTATCACCACCTCACTTCTCTCTACACCCCCCTCTCCCTCCCCACACACACACAACACCCACATCCCAGCCATCTCCACTGACATGATGTACATTTATCAGCTTCACTACACACTGACTTTATCACCACCTCACTTCTCTCTACACCCCCCTCTCCCTCCCCACACACACACAACACCCACATCCCAGCCATCTCCACTGACATGATGTACATTTATCAGCTTCACTACACACTGACTTTATCACCACCTCACTTCTCTCTACACCCCCCTCTCCCTCTCCACACACACACAACACCCACATCCCAGCCATCTGCACTGACATGATGTACATTTATCAGCTTCACTACACACTGACTTTATCACCACCTCACTTCTCTCTACACCCCCTCTCCCTCTCCACACACACACACACAACACCCACATCCCAGCCATCTCCATTGACATGATGTACATTTATCAGCTTCACTACACACTGACTTTATCACCACCTCACTTCTCTCTACACCCCCCTCTCCCTCTCCACACACACACAACACCCATCTCCCAGCCATCTCCACTGACATGATGTACATTTATCAGCTTCACTACACACTGACTTTATCACCACCTCACTTCTCTCTACACCCCCTCTCCCTCTCCACACACACACACACAACACCCACATCCCAGCCATCTCCATTGACATGATGTACATTTATCAGCTTCACTACACACTGACTTTATCACCACCTCACTTCTCTCTACACCCCCTCTCCCTCTCCACACACATACAACACCCACATCCCAGCCATCTCCACTGACATGATGTACATTTATCAGCTTCACTACACACTGACTTTATCACCACCTCACTTCTCTCTACACCCCCCTCTCCCTCTCCACACACATACAACACCCACATCCCAGCCATCTCCACTGACATGATGTACATTTATCAGCTTCACTACACACTGACTTTATCACCACCTCACTTCTCTGTACACCCCCCTCTCCCTCTCCACACACACACAACACCCACATCCCAGCCATCTCCACTGACATGATGTACATTTATCAGCTTCACTACACACTGACTTTATCACCACCTCACTTCTCTCTACACCCCCTCTCCCTCTCCACACACACACAACACCCCAGCCATCTCCACTGACATGATGTACATTTATCAGCTTCACTACACACTGACTTTATCACCACCTCACTTCTCTCTACACCCCCCTCTCCCTCCCCACACACACACAACACCCACATCCCAGCCATCTCCACTGACATGATGTACATTTATCAGCTTCACTACACACTGACTTTATCACCACCTCACTTCTCTCTACACCCCCCTCTCCCTCCCCACACACACACAACACCCACATCCCAGCCATCTCCACTGACATGATGTACATTTATCAGCTTCACTACACACTGACTTTATCACCACCTCACTTCTCTCTACACCCCCCTCTCCCTCTCCACACACACACAACACCCACATCCCAGCCATCTCCACTGACATGATGTACATTTATCAGCTTCACTACACACTGACTTTATCACCACCTCACTTCTCTCTACACCCCCCTCTCCCTCCCCACACACACACAACACCCACATCCCAGCCATCTCCACTGACATGATGTACATTTATCAGCTTCACTACACACTGACTTTATCACCACCTCACTTCTCTCTACACCCCCCTCTCCCTCCCCACACACACACAACACCCACATCCCAGCCATCTCCACTGACATGATGTACATTTATCAGCTTCACTACACACTGACTTTATCACCACCTCACTTCTCTCTACACCCCCCTCTCCCTCTCCACACACACACAACACCCACATCCCAGCCATCTGCACTGACATGATGTACATTTATCAGCTTCACTACACACTGACTTTATCACCACCTCACTTCTCTCTACACCCCCCTCTCCCTCTCCACACACACACAACACCCACATCCCAGCCATCTCCACTGACATGATGTACATTTATCAGCTTCACTACACACTGACTTTATCACCACCTCACTACTCTCTACACCCCCCTCTCCCTCTCCACACACACACAACACCCACATCCCAGCCATCTCCACTGACATGATGTACATTTATCAGCTTCACTACACACTGACTTTATCACCACCTCACTTCTCTCTACACCCCCCTCTCCCTCTCCACACACACACAACACCCACATCCCAGCCATCTCCACTGACATGATGTACATTTATCAGCTTCACTACACACTGACTTTATCACCACCTCACTTCTCTCTACACCCCCCTCTCCCTCCCCACACACACACAACACCCACATCCCAGCCATCTCCACTGACATGATGTACATTTATCAGCTTCACTACACACTGACTTTATCACCGCCTCACTTCTCTCTATATACTGGGATCGTGTGAGTTTCCTACCTCCAGTCCTGTCGAGACTGAAGAGTTCCATTAGCGTCTCATAGAGCGGCGTGTAGCTTCCGTTTGCCACGTTCCACCTTTTCCCTGTACCTCGCGGTTCGCTCGACATCATGATCTCCGTCCCGCCTGCCTTACACCCCTCTCCCCCCCCCCCCCCCCCACACACCCCTCGCACTGAGACCCCCCCCCCCCCCACTCCTCACACTGACACCCCCCACCCCCGCCTCACACGGGGCCCCTTAGGACGCTGACAATGACAAATGGCCGCCATATTTTATACCTACAAGTCCGTTTCGTTTCGACGCTATACGCTAATCGGCCTTTTAGCTCCTCGTCGAGGCAGCGGTCCCTTCCGTATGCATATTCCATGGTCCGTCTTTTAGGGGCGAGGTGACGGTAAAAGGCGGATCGTGTTACCTGGTGGCGCCCGCTCCCGCCACTTCCGGTTTACGTCACCGCATCACTCTGTGTATTTAACAGTGTGGATGTATGTCCATATATAAATATATATATATATATATATATATACAACCTCACTTCTCTCTATCTCTATGTGTATACATATATATATGTATATATATACAACATATGGGCATATGTATACGTCACCGCATCACTCTGTGTATTCACACAGTATGAATACACACACAGATACACACACATTTATACGAGTGTGTATCTGTGTGGTTCCCCATTGCAGATCGGTTTGAAATAATCGGTCAATGGAAACGGGCTTATTCCTGATTTTGTAGTGGAAATGTTGGATTTGTGTCTCCCTGGTAGCTCGATCTGCCTGTCTGTGAAACGTTGACCATCTCTTTCTGATCGTCTTTTGTGCACACCAGACGATTTGACGTCTGTTCTGACTCAATTCAGTTGGTATATAGCTTTGTGTGTAAAATCTCCTTCGCCTTCTGGCTGTCGTTTTATCAGCGTAAAAAACTGTTATTGGTATGTCTCAGTTGTAAATATTTATGATGTTCACTATATTGGAAAGTGTATCATTTATGAAGGCTGTACGAGGCTGTGACATCCTAGAATGCTACCTTCTGAAGACGAGAATAGAGTGCCTTACCTTCAGTAGGTTCAGGAAGTCACGTTCCTATATACCTATGAGCGAACAACCTATGAGTACTTAACGCTGCTGGGGGTGGAGTAACTTTTGTTTACTGCCCAGGTTGAAGTTACTGCCCAGGTTGACGTTTACTGCCCAGGTTGATGTTTACTGCACAGGTTGACGTTAACTGCCCAGGTTGATGTTCAGAGACATTCACTTTTTATCGATATTAGCCGACAATTGAAGGTATATAGGAAAAGGGAAACCACGTACCAGTGGAGATAAGTCAAAGTTACTCGGTAAGGCGTAGAAAAATTACTGCCCGCAGCTACGCCTTGGGCAGTAATTTTTCCAAGCCTTACCTCGTAACTTTGACTTATTCCCACCGGAACATAGTTTCCCTCTATTCGAGTTTGGTGTGTTAGACATTTCAGTATGAGGATTCATCCTACCACGTTTTGTAAGGTCTCTCATGCACGTGACACCTGCTGCCCATCTTTCCTGAATAGTTGTGTGGTCTCCTAAGTCAATACATTGATTTCCCCAAATCATTTCATATTGTCTGTCCATTTCTGTAATAGCTGGTTAGATGTATATCATAATCTGGGCCCCGTTGAATAAAAAAATGAACGATAAAAAAAGTATCGTACAAGTCTCGTTGGTGGCAAACTGTAGTATAAAAAAGGATCGTGGAGGTGGACGAGCATTGGACGAGAGGATAAATGAACGATGGTGAGTGGTGTTGAATAAAAAATCGTTCATTTGTAAATTCTCGTTATTTATCGTTCAAGTCTCCTCACAGACGACCACCTTTTCGCTGTCGTAGCCGATGTCAAACTCGTTTTTCATGCACTAAATCAATTCCAAATTAAAAGATATTTTCAACAGAGAGTTCTATTCATATGTGATACATGTATACCAAATTTCAACATTTATTAACGATTGAATCACTTTTTGTAAAATGTTTGACCATTCGCACAGATACACATGTATCGCTCGATAGTCTATCAGTAGGTATTGTCATTAATATAGGAATATTTTCTCAGGAATGAGTTGATCATTAGGAAAATATTAAATCTGGTACACATATATCGCATACGTATATATATATATGATTCTATGTTGAAATATATTTTAATTTGAAAAACACTAAGTGCATGATATGTCGCCACTAAGTATTTGTTTTCAGTGTATAACAATCTATCGATACATTAGATTCTGAAGACCGCGCTTGGTTTTCAGTGTATAACAATCTATCGATACATTAGATTCTGAAGACCGCACTTGGTTTTCAGTGTATAGCGATCTATACACACATTAGATTCTGGTGACCACGTTTTGTGCTCAGTGTATGGCGATTTATCGATACATTAGATTCTGGTGACCACGTTTTGTGCTCAGTGTATAGCGATCTATACACACATTAGATTCTGGTGACCACGTTTTATTTTCAGTGTATGGCGATCTATTAACACATTAGATCCGGGAGACGTCGTCCACACAGTCTAGTCACAGACGGTTTAACTCTTACGGAGATCTCCCGAATGAAAGTTGATTTATGCGATCTGATTTTTATCCTGTTCCAGAGGAAAATATCAATTATTTCCTTAAACTATAAAATACCCCTGAGTATAGGGATGAGCAGACTATTTACCACTGTAACCTTCCCTTTCACGGATAAGCGCCTACTAGTCCAGCCTTTACATGTATTACTACACCCGGGAAACTGCTTACATTTCAATCTGAGCGTTTCTTTGTGTCTGAGCATCTCCACGAGCTGCGGAAACTCTGTTACATTTGAACATCTGAACATTTCTTTGCGGGATTCTTCAGTAAAACCCCAGATGCTCGTCCCTCTGCGTTACTCGGCTGGTGCCCGGCGTGTGCTCGGCTGGTGCCCGGCGTGTGCTCGGCTGGTGCCCGGCGTGTGCTCGGCTGGTGCCCGGCGTGTGCGTAGTGCTCACGTGACCTTCCCGCTGTGTGAGTCGCATCTGTTCCCGGTCGGCGTGATTACTCTTCTCGTTAAGGGCCGGCCGGTACCCGTCCTGCTGATAGACACAGACAGGGACACGCCGTAAATCAGCGAGCCTCCATTGTTCGTCTGCTCTAATTGCCATTAATCAAAACGAGGCTGCGTCCGCGGTCGCCGCTAACGACTGGCGGAAAGAGAGATCAACGAACGACACAAAGTTAACATCATGTACGCGACAGTGCCAGCGACACACAGACAGACCTAATCACAGTGCAACGAGCTCTGTGCGACAAAACCCTGCCAGGTAACGAGAAGAGAGTTCAACGAACGACACAAAGTTAACGTCGTGTACAGCGACACACAGACAGATCTAATCACAGTACAACGAGCTCTGTGCGACAAAACCCTGCCAGGTAACGACAAATAAAGACTGGCGGGAAGAGAGTTCAACGACTGACACAATGCAGTAACAGCGACACACAGACAGATCTAATCACAGTACAACGAGCCGGGATCTGCCCTCCATCAAACAGCACCCAGGTGTAGACCTTAAGAGTAGCAGAGTCAGACCTCAGACACAGAGGTAGAGGTTTCATCTAGGAGTAAAGTCTAGACTGACCTATACAGAGGTACTCAGTTCTACTAGGAGTAAAGTCTAGACTGACCTATACAGTGGTACTAGGTTCTACTAGGAGTAAAGTCTAGACTGACCTATACAGAGGTACTAGGTTCTACTATGAGTAAAGTCTAGACTGACCTATACAGAGGTACTCAGTTCTACTATGAGTAAAGTCTAGACTGACCTATACAGAGGAACTCAGTTCTACTATGAGTAAAGTCTAGACTGATCTATACAGAGGTACAAAGTTCTACTATGAGTAAAGTCTGGACTTACCTATACAGAGGTACTCAGTTCTACTATGAGTAAAGTCTAGACTTACCTATACAGAGGTACTAAGTTCTACTATGAGTAAAGTCTAGAATGATCTATACAGAGGTACTCAGTTCTACTATGAGTAAAGTCTAGAATGATCTATACAGAGGTACTCAGTTCTACTAGGAGTAAAGTCTAGACTGACCTATACAGTGGTACTAAGTTCTACTAGGAGTAAAGTCTAGACTGACCTATACAGAGGTACTAGGTTCTACTATGAGTAAAGTCTAGACTGACCTATACAGTGGTACTCAGTTCTACTATGAGTAAAGTCTAGACTGACCTTTACAGAGGAACTCAGTTCTACTATGAGTAAAGTCTAGACTGATCTATACAGAGGTACTAAGTTCTACTATGAGTAAAGTCTAGACTTACCTATACAGAGGTACTCAGTTCTACTATGAGTAAAGTCTAGACTTACCTATACAGAGGTACTAAGTTCTACTATGAGTAAAGTCTAGACTGATCTATACAGTGGTACTCAGTTCTACTATGAGTAAAGTCTAGACTGACCTATACAGAGGTACTAAGTTCTACTATGAGTAAAGTCTAGACTGACCTATACAGAGGTACTCAGTTCTACTATGAGTAAAGTCTAGACTGACCTATACAGAGGTACTCAGTTCTACTAGGAGTAAAGTCTAGACTGACCTATACAGAGGTACTAAGTTCTACTAGGAGTAAAGTCTAGACTGACCTATACAGAGGTACTCAGTTCTACTATGAGTAAAGTCTAGACTGACCTATACAGAGGTACTAGGTTCTACTATGAGTAAAGTCTAGACTGACCTATACAGAGGTACTAAGTTCTACTATGAGTAAAGTCTATACTGACCTATACAGAGGTACTAAGTTCTACTATGAGTAAAGTCTAGACTGACCTATACAGTGGTACTCAGTTCTACTATGAGTAAAGTCTAGACTGACCTATACAGAGGTACTCAGTTCTACTATGAGTAAAGTCTAGACTGACCTATACAGTGGTACTCAGTTCTACTAGGAGTAAAGTCTAGACTGACCTATACAGAGGTACTAGGTTCTACTATGAGTAAAGTCTAGACTGACCTATACAGAGGTACTAAGTTCTACTATGAGGAAAGTCTAGACTGACCTATACAGAGGTACTAAGTTCTACTATGAGTAAAGTCTAGACTGACCTATACAGAGGTACTCAGTTCTACTATGAGTAAAGTCTAGACTGACCTATACAGAGGTACTAAGTTCTACTATGAGCAAAGTCTAGACTGACCTATACAGGGGTACTCAGTTCTACTATGAGTAAAGTCTAGACTGACCTATACAGAGGTACTAAGTTCTACTAGGAGTAAAGTCTAGACTGACCTATACACAGGTACTAAGTTCTACTAGGAGTAAAGTCTAGACTGACCTATACAGAGGTACTCAGTTCTACTAGGAGTAAAGTCTAGACTGACCTAAACAGAGGTACTAGGTTCTACTATGAGTAAAGTCTAGACTGACCTATACAGAGGTACTAAGTTCTACTATGAGTAAAGTCTATACTGACCTATACAGGGGTACTCAGTTCTACTATGAGTAAAGTCTAGACTGACCTATACAGTGGTACTCAGTTCTACTATGAGTAAAGTCTAGACTGACCTATACAGAGGTACTCAGTTCTACTATGAGTAAAGTCTAGACTGACCTATACAGTGGTACTCAGTTCTACTATGAGTAAAGTCTAGACTGACCTATACAGAGGTACTAGGTTCTACTATGAGTAAAGTCTAGACTGACCTATACAGAGGTACTAGGTTCTACTATGAGTAAAGTCTAGACTGACCTATACAGAGGTACTAAGTTCTACTATGAGTAAAGTCTAGACTGACCTATACAGAGGTACTAAGTTCTACTATGAGTAAAGTCTAGACTGACCTATACAGTGGTACTCAGTTCTACTATGAGTAAAGTCTAGACTTACCTATACAGAGGTACTCAGTTCTACTATGAGTAAAGTCTAGACTGACCTATACAGTGGTACTCAGTTCTACTATGAGTAAAGTCTAGACTGACCTATACAGAGGTACTAGGTTCTACTATGAGTAAAGTCTAGACTGACCTATACAGAGGTACTAAGTTCTACTATGAGTAAAGTCTAGACTGACCTATACAGAGGTACTAAGTTCTACTATGAGGAAAGTCTAGACTGACCTATACAGAGGTACTAAGTTCTACTATGAGTAAAGTCTGAGACTGACCTATACAGAGGTACTAAGTTCTACTATGAGTAAAGTCTAGACTGACCTATACAGAGGTACTCAGTTCTACTATGAGTAAAGTCTAGACTGACCTATACAGAGGTACTTAGTTCTACTATGAGTAAAGTCTAGACTGATCTATACAGAGGTACTAAGTTCTACTATGAGGAAAGTCTAGACTGACCTATACAGAGGTACTAAGTTCTACTATGAGTAAAGTCTGAGACTGACCTGTAGGCGTTATGTATGGACCACAAAGTGACGAGGACTGTAGGCGTTATGTGATGATCACAAAGTGACGGGGACTGTAGGCGTTATGTGCTGTTTACAAAGTGGGGGAGACTGTGGGCGTTATGTGCTGTTCACAAAGTAACGGGGACTGTAGGCGTTATGTGATGATCACAAAGTGACGGGGACTGCAGGCGTTATGTGATGATCACAAAGTGACGGGGACTGTAGGCGTTATGTGATGATCACAAAGTGACGGGGACTGTAGGCGTTATGTGCTGTTCACAAAGTGACAGGGACTGTGGGCGTTATGTGCTGTTCACAAAGTGACGGGGACTGTAGGCGTTATGTGCTGTTCACAAAGTGACGGGGACTGTAGGCGTTATGTGCTGTTCACAAAGTGACAGGGACTGTGGGCGTTATGTGCTGTTCACAAAGTGAAGGGGACTGTAGGCGTTATGAGATGACCACAAAGTGACGGAGACTGTAGGCGTTATGTGAAGATCACAAAGTAACGGGGACTGTGGGCGTTATGTGAAGATCACAAAGTAGCGGGGACTGTAGGCGTTATGTGATGATCACAAAGTGACGGGGACTGTAGGCGTTGTTTGATGACCACAAAGTGACGGGGACTGTAGGTGTTATGTGATGATCACAAAGTGACGGGGACTGTAGGCATTATGTGATGATCACAAAGTGAGGGAGACTGTGGGCGTTATGTGCTGTTCACAAAGTGACGGGGACTGTAGGCGTTATGTGATGATCACAAAGTGAGGGAGACTGTAGGCGTTATGTGCTGATCACAAAGTAACGGGGACTGCAGACGTTATGTGCTGATCACAAAGTGACGGGGACTGTAGGCATTATGTGATGTTCACAAAGTGACGGGGACTGTAGGCGTTATGTGCTGTTCACAAAGTGACGGGGACTGTGGGCGTTATGTGCTGTTCACAAAGTGACGGGGACTGTAGGCGTTATGTGATGATCACAAAGTGACGGGGACTGTAGGTGTTATGTGATGATCACAAAGTGACGGGGACTGTAGGCATTATGTGATAATCACAAAGTGACGGGGACTGTAGGCGTTATATGATGACCACAAAGTGACGGGGACTGTAGGCGTTATCTGATGATCACAAAGTGACGGGGACTGTAGGCGTTATGTGATGATCACAAAGTGACGGGGACTGCAGGCGTTATGTGATGATCACAAAGTGACGGGGACTGTAGGCGTTATGTGATGATCACAAAGTGACGGGGACTGTAGGCGTTATGTGCTGTTCACAAAGTGACAGGGACTGTGGGCGTTATGTGCTGTTCACAAAGTGACGGGGACTGTAGGCGTTATGTGCTGTTCACAAAGTGACGGGGACTGTAGGCGTTATGTGCTGTTCACAAAGTGACAGGGACTGTGGGCGTTATGTGCTGTTCACAAAGTGAAGGGGACTGTAGGCGTTATGAGATGACCACAACGTGACGGAGACTGTAGGCGTTATGTGAAGATCACAAAGTAACGGGGACTGTGGGCGTTATGTGAAGATCACAAAGTAGCGGGGACTGTAGGCGTTATGTGATGATCACAAAGTGACGGGGACTGTAGGCGTTGTTTGATGACCACAAAGTGACGGGGACTGTAGGTGTTATGTGATGATCACAAAGTGACGGGGACTGTAGGCGTTATGTGATGATCACAAAGTGAGGGAGACTGTGGGCGTTATGTGCTGTTCACAAAGTGACGGGGACTGTAGGCGTTATGTGATGATCACAAAGTGAGGGAGACTGTGGGCGTTATGTGCTGATCACAAAGTAACGGGGACTGTAGGCATTATGTGATGTTCACAAAGTGACGGGGACTGTAGGCGTTATGTGCTGTTCACAAAGTGACGGGGACTGTGGGCGTTATGTGCTGTTCACAAAGTGACGGGGACTGTAGGCGTTATGTAATGATCACAAAGTGACGGGGACTGTAGGCGTTATGTAATAATCACAAAGTGACGGGGACTGTGGGCGTTATTTGATAATCACAAAGTGACGGGGACTGTGGGCGTTATGTGCTGTTCACAAAGTGACGGGGACTGTAGGCGTTATGTGATGATCACAAAGTGACGGGGACTGTAGGTGTTATGTGATGATCACAAAGTGACGGGGACTGTAGGCATTATGTGATAATCACAAAGTGACGGGGACTGTAGGCGTTATGTGATGATCACAAAGTGACGGGGACTGTAGGCGTTATGTGATGATCATAAAGTGACGGGGACTGTAGGCGTTATGTGATGATCATAAAGTGACGGGGACTGTAGGCGTTATGTGATGATCACAAAGTGACGGGGACTGTAGGCGTTATGTGATGATCATAAAGTGACGGGGACTGTAGGCGTTATGTGATGATCATAAAGTGACGGGGACTGTAGGCGTTATGTGCTTAAAGGCTTGCATTATAAAGGACACATATGATACATGTAGTGATCATGTATGATACATGTAGTTATCATGTATGATACATGTATTTATCATGTATGATACATGTATTTATCATGTATGATACATGTAGTTATCACGTATGATACATGTGTTTATCATGTATGATACATGTAGTTATCACGTATGATACATGTGTTTATCATGTATGATACATGTGTTTATCATGTTTGATGCATGTGTTTATCATGTATGATACATGTATTTATCACGCATGATACATGTATTTATCATGTATGATGCATATTTAACAATTCTCACTAACACCTTGCTAAGCATGCCGGGTAAGGGCCGCCATTTTCCTGCTCCTCGCTGGTTCCCAGCAGGCCGTGTGTATGAGCGGCGCTGACGCTGGTTACTGGCCCGTCCCCTGGGTCTGAGTTCGTTTCGCTGGACGCTCCCTGACGTGCCGTTAACGGTCCAGCGCCCCCTAACGGTGATTGTGTGAAGTACTTCCCGCACAGACTCTAACTCGCATTAGACACTTGTCAGATGACGAGATGTTGGAGAGGGTCTGTCTGACTGTCAACTTCCTTTATTTTAGGGGTGCCTTTCTGACTTTATAACTTTATGATAACTGTTGGTGGATAAAATAGAACAGAATCCATCTCATACAGACCTCTCTCTCGTTATACAGACCTCTCTCTCGTTATACAGACCTCCCTCTCGTTATACAGACCTCCCTCTCGTTATACAGACCTCCCTCTCGTTATACAGACCTCCCTCTCGTTATACAGACCTCTCTCTCGTTATACAGACCTCCCTCTCGTTATACAGACCTCTCTCTCGTTATACAGACCTCTCTCTCGTTATACAGACCTCCCTCTCGTTATACAGACCTCCCTCTCGTTATACAGACCTCTCTCTCGTTATACAGACCTCTCTCCCGTTATACAGACCTCTCTCTCGTTATACAGACCTCCCTCTCGTTATACAGACCTCCCTCTCGTTATACAGACCTCTCTCTCGTTATACAGACCTCTCTCCCGTTATACAGACCTCCCTCTCGTTATACAGACCTCCCTCTCGTTATACAGACCTCCCTCTCGTTATACAGACCTCTCTCTCGTTATACAGACCTCCCTCTCGTTATACAGACCTCCCTCTCGTTATACAGACCTCTCTCTCGTTATACAGACCTCCCTCTCGTTATACAGACCTCCCTCTCGTTATACAGACCTCTCTCTCGTTATACAGACCTCCCTCTCGTTATACAGACCTGGCCTCTGAGTGTTCGGGTAAAGGCACTAGCCTCGTTTTAGTTTCTGCTAGCAGCGTTCTCCGCAGACAAAGAGAAGGGAATAATTGAGCGATAATTGGGGATTTAGTAATCAGGTCAATGTTGATTGCTTCCTGAGTTTGACCTGAAGTTGACCTCTGACGTGAGCTGGTGATCTGTAATAATTTCGCATTGTGTCATGTTAATATCTCAATGTGAATATCTCAATAATCCTGAGAGAATGACATTCCTTCTGTAGGCGACCTGTTTCTAACGGTCCCAGCTTACAGGAAAACTAGAAGACAGAGCTTTGAGATGTATTAATGTAGAGACGGGTTTAATTCAGAGATGTTTTATTGTAGAGACAGGTTTAATTCAGAGATGTTTTATTTTTGAGACGGGTTTAATATAGAGATGTTTTAATGTAGAGATGGGTTTAATTCAGAGATGTTTTAATGTAGAGACGGGTTTTATTCAGAGATGTTTTATTGTAGAGACGGGTTTAATACAGAGATGTTTTATTGTAGAGACGGGTTTAATTCAGAGATGTTTTAATGTAGAGACGGGTTTAATATAGAGACGTTTTAATGTAGAGACAGGTTTAATATAGAGACGTTTTTTTGTAGAGACGGGTTTAATTTAGAGATGTTTTAATGTAGATACGGGTTTAATTCAGAGATGTTTTAATGTAGAGACGGGTTTATTTTAGAGATGTTTTATTGTAGAGACGGGTTTAATATAGAGATGTTTTAATGTAGAGACGGGTTTAATTCAGAGATGTTTTAATGTAGAGAAGGGTTTTATTCAGAGATGTTTTAATGTAGAGACGGGTTTAATACAGAGATGTTTTATTGTAGAGACTGGTTTAATTCAGAGATGTTTTAATGTAGAGACGGGTTTAATATAGAGACGTTTTAATGTAGAGACAGATTTAATATAGAGACGGTTTTTTGTAGAGATGGGTTTAATTCAGAGATGTTTTAATGTAGATACGGGTTTAATTCAGAGATGTTTTAATGTAGAGACGGGTTTAATTAAGAGATGTTTTAATGTAGAGACGGGTTTAATTCAGAGATGTTTTATTGTAGAGACAGGTTTAATGTAGAGATGTTTTAATGTAGAGACGGGTTTAATATAGAGATGTTTTATTGTAGAGACGGGTTTAATATAGAGATGTTTTATTGTAGAGACGGGTTTAATTCAGAGATGTTTTAATGTAGAGACAGGTTTAATTCAGAGATGTTTATTGTAGATACGGGTTTAGTTCAGAGATGTTTTAATGTAGAGACAGGTTTAATTCAGATATGTTTTATTGTAGAGACGGGTTCAATTCAGAGATGGTTCTGTGACGGGCGGCCGTAAACCATGAGCTGTCGATGCGCAATAATACGCGAGCGCTAACGTGAGTGTATCACGACGTCAACTTCAATGGTTTATTGTCCACAAAATCATCGTTTATTGTATTCATTACCCATCTTCTGGAACAAAGGAAAACCAGGAATGGCTATATAAAAGGGTTTATCAATCGGGACTATTTTTTCCACAAAGGGACTATTTTTCTGTATCTGACGAGGCTGTATACAATAGATGTGCACAATGGTTATGGTATCTGACAGTTTTCAAACGGTGAGTCGTGGTTTACGGGGGTCTCCCTACAATCTGAATACGGCTTTATATATCATGGGTAATAAACGAGAAGAAGAACTAAAGAGAACAAATCCCGGTCGAGTCAGACCAAAGACTTCCACAAAAATGGTACCCACTGATCATTCACCTGCCATTAGAATGGAGAGAGTGTGGGAAGGGGTGGGGGGTAGGTTTCAGGAAGAAATCCCATGAGAGCAACTTATGTAAAGAGCTCGAGTGGATGAATGGCTGTAAGGCCAGCTACATAGCTTTCAGTACAAACATCCAGTGACAAGCTTCTCATACATAGTGCAGAGTAGAAGAACAGCTGTATCGCCAGCTGTATCGTCAGCTGTATCGTCAAATGTATCGACTGCTGCATTGCCTGCTGCATCGCTGGATCGCTAGCTGCAACCCCGGCTGTATTGTGAGTTGCATTGCCAGCTGTATCGTTAGCTGTATCATTAGCTGTATGGCCAGCTGTATCGCTAGCTGTATTGTCAGCTGTATTGTCAGCTGTAAAATTAGCTGTATCGTTAGCTGTATTACCAGCTGTATGGCCAGCTGTATCGCTAGCTGTATCGCTAGCTGTATCGCTAGCTGTATCGCCAGCTGTATCGCCCGCTGTATCGCCAGCTGTATCGCCCGCTGTATCGCCAGCTGTATCGCCCGCTGTATCGCCAGCTGTATCACTAGCTGTATTGTTAGCTGTAACGCCAGCTGTATTACCAGCTGTATCGTCAGCTGTATCGTCAGCTGTATCGCTGGCTGTATTACTAGCTGTATCACCCGCTGTATCGTCAGCTGTATCGCCCGCTGTATTACTAGCTGTATCGCCATTTGTATCGCCCACTGTATCGCCCGCTGTATGGCCAGCTGTATCGCCCGCTGTATCGCCAGCCGTATCGCCCGCTGTATCACAGCTGTATGGCCGGCACACTGTCTGCTGTTTGGTATTCAGACCTCTCCTCACGATCTGCTCCCGATTACGGCGGTAATTAACACGTGATTAAAACGTGCGCGCGCAGCACCCATGACGATCAGTGTGTGAGGGGGGGGGGGTGCCTGTCACCAGGATCGAAAATTCATTTTGATCCCACAAAAGCCGGACCCAATTGAAAAGCGCATTTTTTGTCCTCTTGTATAATCCATGGCCGACACTTGTGACTGTTTTTCACACCGTGACTCAGTATAATTATGTAATGCCATCATAATGGCGATTATTCCTTTTTGTACCTCGATTTGGCCACATGCATTCCCTCCCCCTGTTGACAGAGAGAAAAACTATATCAAGGCAAGCCAACTAACATATTTATGAATGAATATTTGGTATTCAGTGAAATGCTGGCCGTACCTGGAGTTATAATTACAGGCGGGTGAACGCGCAGTGCGCGGCGGATAATTCATCAGTAGGTGGCGTTAAAAAGACGGTAATTAATGAGGGTCAGACTTCAAAGTCCCCTCACCTGGACGCCGTTCACCTGACAGCTGCGACATCCAACTTTCATCACCTGATCAAGGACCACGTGACTCAGGATCACGTGACTGGCCGCGCCTGCGCAAAGAGTCACCTCATAATTAGTTACACAATGACCCTCTCCCGGACAAGACAATAACAACAATTACCCCATCGCCCAACAGTAACAACAATTAGTATCTGCACCGCCCTACAGTAATAACCAACACTCTACAGTAATAACCAACACAGCCCTACAGTAATAACCAACACTGCCCTTCAGTAATAACCAACACCGCCCTACAGTAATAACCAACACCACCCTACAGTAATAACCAACACTCTACAGTAATAACCAACACAGCCCTACAGTAATAACCAACACTGCCCTTCAGTAATAACCAACACCGCCCTACAGTAATAACCAACACCACCCTACAGTAATAACAACACCGCCCTACAGTAATAACCAACGCCGCCCTACAGTAATAACCAACACCGCCCTACAGTAATAACCAACACTGCCCTACAGTAATAACCAACACCGCCCTACAGTAATAACAACACCGCCCTACAGTAATAACCAACACTGCCCTTCAGTAATAACCAACACCGCCCTACAGTAATAACCAACACCACCCTACAGTAATAACCAACACCGCCCTACAGTAATAACCAACACCGCCCTACAGTAATAACCAACACCGCCCTACAGTAATAACCAACAACGCCCTACAGAAATAACCGCCCTACAGTAATAACCAACACCGCCCTACAGAAATAACCAACACCGCCCTACAGTAATAACCAACACCGCCCTACAGTAATAACCAACACCGCCCTACAGTAATAACCAACACCGCCCTACAGTAATAACCAACACCGCTCTACAGTAATAACCAACACAGCCCTACAGTAATAACCAACGCCGCCCTACAGTAATAACCAACACCGCCCTACAGTAATAACCAACACCGCCCTACAGTAATAATCAACACCGCCCTACAGTAATAACCAACACCACCCTACAGTAATAACCAACACCGACCTACAGTAATAACCAACACTCTACAGTAATAACCAACACCGCCCTACAGTAATAACCAACACCGCCCTACAGTAATAACCAACACCGCCCTACAGAAATAACCAACACCGCCCTACAGTAATAACCAACACCGCCCTACAGTAATAACCAACACCGCCCTACAGTAATAACCGCCCTACAGTAATAACCAACACCACCCTACAGTAATAACCAACACCGACCTACAGTAATAACCAACACTCTACAGTAATAACCAACACCGCCCTACAGTAATAACCAACACCGCCCTACAGTAATAACCAACACCGCCCTACAGTAATAACCAACACTGCCCTTCAGTAATAACCAACACCGCCCTACAGTAATAACCAACGCCGCCCTACAGTAATAACCAACACCGCCCTACAGTAATAACCAACACCGCCCTACAGTAATAACCAACACCGCCCTACAGTAATAACCAACACCGCCCTACAGTAATAACCAACACCGCCCTACAGTAATAACCAACACCGCCCTACAGTAATAACCAACACCGCCCTACAGTAATAACCAACACCGCCCTTCAGTAATAACCAACACCACCCTACAGTAATAACCAACACCGCCCTACAGTAATAACCAACACCGCCCTACAGTAATAACCAACACCGCCCTACAGTAATAACCGCCCTACAGTAATAACCAACACCACCCTACAGTAATAACCGACACTGCCCTACAGTAATAACCGACACCGCCCTACAGTAATAACCAACACCGCCCTACAGTAATAACCAACACCGCCCTACAGTAATAACCAACACCGCCCTACAGTAATAACCAACACCGCCCTACAGTAATAACCAACACCGCCCTGCAGTAATAACCAACACCGCCCTACAGTAATAACCAACACCGCCCTACAGTAATAACCAACACTGCCCTACAGTAATAACCGCCCTACAGTAATAATCAACACCGTCCTACAGTAATAACCGCCCTACAGTAATAACCAACACCGCCCTACAGTAATAACTGCCCTACAGTAATAACCAACACCGCCCTACAGCAATAACCAACACCGCCCTACAGTAATAACCGACACCGCCCTACAGTAATAACCAACACCGCCCTACAGTAATAACCAACACCGCCCTACAGAAATAAGCAACACCGCCCTACAGTAATAACCAACACCACCCTACAGTAATAACCAACACCGCCCTACAGTAATAAGCAACACCGCCCTGCAGTAATAACCAACACCGCCCTACAGTAATAACCAACACTCTACAGTAATAACCAACACCGCCCTACAGTAATAACCCTACAGTAATAACCAACGCCGCCCTACAGTAATAACCAACACCGCCCTACAGTAATAACCAACACCGCCCTACAGTAATAACCAACACCACCCTACAGTAATAACCAACACCGCCCTACAGTAATAACAACACCGCCCTACAGTAATAACCAACACCGCCCTACAGTAATAACCAACGCCGCCCTACAGTAATAACCAACACCGCCCTACAGTAATAACCAACACCGCCCTACAGTAATAACCGCCCTACAGTAATAACCAACACCACCCTACAGTAATAACCGACACTGCCCTACAGTAATAACCGACACCGCCCTACAGTAATAACCAACACCGCCCTACAGTAATAACCAACACCGCCCTACAGTAATAACCAACACCGCCCTACAGTAATAACCAACACCGCCCTACAGTAATAACCAACACCGCCCTGCAGTAATAACCAACACCGCCCTACAGTAATAACCAACACCGCCCTACAGTAATAACCAACACTGCCCTACAGTAATAACCGCCCTACAGTAATAATCAACACCGTCCTACAGTAATAACCGCCCTACAGTAATAACCAACACCGCCCTACAGTAATAACTGCCCTACAGTAATAACCAACACCGCCCTACAGCAATAACCAACACCGCCCTACAGTAATAACCGACACCGCCCTACAGTAATAACCAACACCGCCCTACAGTAATAACCAACACCGCCCTACAGTAATAAGCAACACCGCCCTACAGTAATAACCAACACCACCCTACAGTAATAACCAACACCGCCCTACAGTAATAAGCAACACCGCCCTGCAGTAATAACCAACACCGCCCTACAGTAATAACCAACACTCTACAGTAATAACCAACACCGCCCTACAGTAATAACCCTACAGTAATAACCAACGCCGCCCTACAGTAATAACCAACACCGCCCTACAGTAATAACCAACACCGCCCTACAGTAATAACCAACACCACCCTACAGTAATAACCAACACCGCCCTACAGTAATAACAACACCGCCCTACAGTAATAACCAACACCGCCCTACAGTAATAACCAACGCCGCCCTACAGTAATAACCAACGCCGCCCTACAGTAATAACCAACACCGCCCTACACTAACTACAATAAGTATAGTTCATTGCACTGGACAATAGACACTGTGACACGGGATAGTTCAATACACTGGACAGTAGACACTGTGACACCGGACAGTTCAGTATGCTGGACAATAGACACTGTGACACCGGACAGTTCATTACACTGGACAATAGACACTGTGACACCGGACAGTTCAGTACGCTGGACATTAGACATGGTGACACCGGACAGTTTATGACACTGGACATTAGACATGGTGACACCGGACAGTTTATGACACTGGACATTAGACACTGTGCCACTGGACAGTTTATGACACTGGACATTAGACACTGTGACACCGGCTGTCAGTCGGGTTATGTGCGTGTGTGTGTGTCTGCGTGTGTGTGGGACGTGGGGTACAAAGTGGCCGGGCCTCACGCTATCACCAGGACCCACGTTAATGTTTAATCTGCCTTTAACACCGCCCTATCATGCATATTTAAATCTCCCATGTCTGAAAGGCCCCAAACAATGCCCGCTGCACCCTGACGCCAGCCATTTATATTCGTTCCCGTGTCCCCGGGGTGGAGCCCCCCCCCCCCTCAGCACCCCTAACACCCCCCTTAGCACCCTCTAACACCCCCCCTCAGCACCCCTAACACCCCCCTCAGCACCCCTAACACCCCCCTCAGCGCCCCTAACACCCCCCTCAACACCCCTAACACCCCCCTCAACACCTCTAACACCCCCCTCAGCGCCCTCTAACACCCCCCTCAGCACCCTCTAACACCCCCCTCAGCACCCCTAACACCCCCCTCAACACCCTCTAACACCCCCCTCAACACCCTCTAACACCCCCCTCAACACCCTCTAACACCCCCCTCAGTACTCCTTACACCCCCCTCAGCACCCTCTAACACCCCCCTCAGCGCCCTCTAACACCCCCCTCAGCGCCCCTAACACCCCCCTCAACACCCCTAACACCCCCCTCAACACCTCTAACACCCCCCTCAGCGCCCTCTAACACCCCCCTCAGCACCCTCTAACACCCCCCTCAGCACCCCTAACACCCCCCTCAGCACCCTCTAACACCCCCCCTCAACACTCCTAACACCCCCCAACCCCTACCCTCTAGCGGTCATAGTGACAACTAGAGGCCAAAAGCAGGCCCCTGAGAGCTGAGACAATGTATTATTTCTACTGATTACCGGAACTTCCTGTTTATACCGGAAGTAGCAGTCCACTAAGAGCTGAGACCATGTCCTATTTCTACTGATTACCGGAACTTCCTGTTTATACCGGAAGTAGCAGTCCACTAAGAGCTGAGACCATGTCCTATTTCTACTGATTACCGGAACTTCCTGTTTATACCGGAAGTAGCAGTCCACTAAGAGCTGAGACCATGTCCTATTTCTACTGATTACCGGAACTTCCTGTTTATACCGGAACCAGAATTCCAGCCTCCCTGTTGTTTGTTTACATCGGGCATGTTTGTCTAGATGTGTTTGAATATCATTATTTGTTGTTTGGCGATGTGTGCCTACTAATTTCTGTACGTTTGTCATTGCGAGTCTTGTTACGTAAACGATTTCTTTTCTACGTGACGTTACTGTTAATTTCAGCACGGGATACGAGGATACCTCAGGAAAATCCCGCTTGTTGATTAGAATATGGACAAAATAGGACAGACGTTGAGAAGTTTGAGAAGTAATGAATATTTTGATGTGAATTGACCATGAGTCTTACTCCGACCAATCAACAACTGACTGCCACCCACCAATACCTGACTGCTATCTACCATCCACTAATTGCAACCAACCATCCCACCCACTGTCACCTGCCAGCCTCTGACTACCACCCACCAATAACTGACTGCAATCTCATCCCAAATCACTGCCACCCACCAATACCTGACTGCCATCCAATCCCCAATCACTGCCACCCACCAATACCAGACTGCCATCCACCATCCACTGACTGCCACCCATCACCCACTGACTGCCACCCATCACCCACTGACTGCCACCCACAATCCACTGACTGCCACCCACCAAACACTGACTACCGCCCACAATCCACTGACTGCCACCCACAATCCACTGACTGCCACCCACAATCCACTGACTGCCACCCATCACCCACTGACTGCCACCCATCACCCACTGACTGCCACCCACAATCCACTGACTGCCAACCACCAAACACTGACTACCGCCCACAATCCACTGACTGCCACCCACAATCCACTGACTGCCACCCACAATCCACTGACTGCCACCCACCATCCACTGACTGCCAACCACAATCCACTGACTGCCACCCACCACCCACTGACTGCCACCCACCACCCACTGACTGCCACCCACCATCCACTGACTGGGGCATAAATTAACTGGCTATTTTCTCGGGAGTCAGAAACAGGAGGAGAAACGTCATCAGGTGGTGCTCTAACCGGCGTTTACACTAGACGACTAAAACGTGACGACTGTAGATCGTCTTATAGATAGTCGTCAGGTGGTGCTCTAACCCGCGTTTACACTAGACGACTAAAAACGTGACGACTGTAGATCGTCTAGCCAATAGTCATCAGGTGGTGCTCTAACCCGGCGTTTACACTAGACGACTAAAAACGTGACGACTGTAGATCGTCTGGCCAATAGTCGTCAGGTGGTGCTCTAACCCGCGTTTACACTAGACGACTAAAAACGTGACGACTGTAGATCATCCAGTCAATAGTCGTCAGGTGGTGCTCTAACCCGCGTTTACACTAGACGACTAAAAACGTGACGACTGTAGATCGTCTGGCCAATAGTCGTCAGGTGGTGCTCTAACCCGGCGTTTACACTAGACGACTAAAAACGTGACGACTGTAGATCGTCTAGCCAATAGTCGTCAGGTGGTGCTCTAACCCGCGTTTACACTAGACGACTAAAAACGTGACGACTGTAGATCGTCTAGTCAATAGTCGTCAGGTGGTGCTCTAACCCGCGTTTACACTAGACGACTAAAACGTGACGACTGTAGATCGTCTAGTCAATAGTCGTCAGGTGGTGCTCTAACCCGCGTTTACACTAGACGACTAAAACGTGACGACTGTAAATCATCCAGTCAATAGTCGTCAGGTGGTGCTCTAACCCGCGTTTACACTAGACGACTAAAACGTGACGACTGTAAATCATCCAGTCAATAGTCGTCAGGTGGTGCTCTAACCCGCGTTTACACTAGACGACTAAAACGTGACGACTGTAAATCATCCAGTCAATAGTCGTCAGGTGGTGCTCTAACCCGACGTTTACACTAGACGACTAAAAACGTGACGACTGTAGATCGTCTTATTGATAGTCGTCAGGTGGTGCTCTAACCCGCGTTTACACTAGACGACTAAAAACGTGACGACTGTAGATCGTCTTATTGATAGTCGTCAGGTGGTGCTCTAACCTGCGTTTATACTAGACGACTAAAAACGTGACGACTGTTGATCGTCTAGCCAATAGTCGTCAGGTGGTGCCCTAACCCGGCGTTTACACTAGACGACTGTAGATCGTCTAGCCAATAGTCGTCAGGTGGTGCTCTAACCCGCGTTTACACTAGACGACTAAAAACGTGACGACTGTAGATCGTCTTATTAATAGTCGTCAGGTGGTGCTCTAACCCGCGTTTACACTAGACGACTAAAAACGTGACGACTGTAGATCGTCTAGCCAATAGTCATCAGGTGGTGCTCTAACCCGGCGTTTACACTAGACGACTAAAAACGTGACGACTGTAAATCATCCAGTCAATAGTCGTCAGGTGGTGCTCTAACCCGCGTTTACACTAGACGACTAAAAACGTGACGACTGTTGATCGTCTGGCCAATAGTCGTCAGGTGGTGCTCTAACCTGGCGTTTACACTTGACGACTAAAAACATGACGACTGTAAATCATCCAGTCAATAGTCGTCAGGTGGTGCTCTAACCCGCGTTTACACTAGACGACTAAAAACGTGACGACTGTTGATCGTCTGGCCAATAGTCTTCAGGTGGTGCTCTAACCTGGCGTTTACACTTGACGACTAAAAACATGACGACTGTAAATCATCCAGTCAATAGTCGTCAGGTGGTGCTCTAACCCGCGTTTACACTAGACGACTAAAAACGTGACGACTGTAGATCGTCTTATTGATAGTCGTCAGGTGGTGCTCTAACCCGCGTTTACACTAGACGACTAAAAACGTGACGACTGTAGATCGTCTTATTGATAGTCGTCAGGTGGTGCTCTAACCCGCGTTTACACTAGACGACTAAAAACGTGACGACTGTAGATCGTCTTATTGATAGTCGTCAGGTGGTGCTCTAACCCGCGTTTACACTAGACGACTAAAAACGTGACGACTGTAGATCGTCTTATTGATAGTCGTCAGGTGGTGCTCTAACCCGCGTTTACACTAGACGACTAAAAACGTGACGACTGTAGATCGTCTTATTGATAGTCGTCAGGTGGTGCTCTAACCCGCGTTTACACTAGACGACTAAAAACGTGACGACTGTAGATCGTCTTATTGATAGTCGTCAGGTGGTGCTCTAACCCGCGTTTACACTAGACGACTAAAAACGTGACGACTGTAGATCGTCTTATTGATAGTCGTCAGGTGGTGCTCTAACCCGCGTTTACACTAGACGACTAAAAACGTGACGACTGTAGATCGTCTTATTGATAGTCGTCAGGCGGTGCTCTAACCCGCGTTTACACTAGACGACTAAAAACGTGACGACTGTTGATCGTCTGCCCAATAGTCGTCAGGTGGTGCTCTAACCCGCGTTTACACTAGACGACTAAAAACGTGACGACTGTTGATCGTCTAGCCAATAGTCGTCAGGTGGAGCCCTAACCCGGCGTTTACACTTGACGACTAAAAACATGACGACTGTAGATCATCTGGCCAATAGTCGTCAGGTGGTGCTCTAACCCGGCGTTTACACTTGACGACTAAAAACATGACGACTGTAAATCATCCAGTCAATAGTCGTCAGGTGGTGCTCTAACCCGGCGTTTACACTAGACGACTAAAAACGTGACGACTGTAGATCATCTGGCCAATAGTCGTCAGGTGGAGCCCTAACCCGGCGTTTACACTAGACGACTTAATATGTGACAACTGCAGATCGTCAAGCCAGTAGTCGTCAGGTGGTGCTCTAACCCTGCGTTTTCACTAGACGACTAAAAACGTGACGGCTGTAGATCGTCTTATTAATAGTCGTCAGGTGGTGCTCTAACCCAGCGTTTACACTAGACGACTAAATACGTGGTGACTGTAGATCGTCTTATTAATAGTCGTCAGGTGGTGCTCTAACCCGGTGTTTACACTAGACGACTAAATACGTGGTGACTGTAGATCGTCTTATTAATAGTCGTCAGGTGGTGCTCTAACCCAGCGTTTACACTAGATGACTAAATACGTGGTGACTGTAGATCGTCTTATTAATAGTCGTCAGGTGGTGCTCTAACCTGGCGTTTACACTAGACGACTAAAAACGTGACGACTGTAGATCGTCTTATTAATAGTCGTCAGGTGGTGCTCTAACCTTGCGTTTACACTAGACGACTAAAAACGTGACGACTGTAGATCGTCTTATTGATAGTCGTCAGGTGGTGCTCTAACCTTGCGTTTACACTAGATGACTAAAAACGTGACGACTGTAGATCGTCTTATTGATAGTCGTCAGGTGGTGCTCTAACCTTGCGTTTACACTAGACGACTAAAAACGTGACGACTGTAGATCGTCTTATTAACCCTTTAAGGACGGCTGCCTGGGGCCTAGTTACTCCCATAAGGACGGGTGCTGGTGGCAGTCTGTTTGGCTAGAGGACGGCCACATAATAGTTAAAACTGATATCCAAGTTTGCAATCATGCAATATGATACATAATCATAAATATTTTATTTCTTTTTAATAGAAATACTAAATATGATGTTATATCTACATTTTCTGAAGATTTCATGAATATTGCTCTATTATTTCTTTGTTAAAACATTTTTGTTAACATTGGGACAATGATGCCTCAAGGCATCATGCGTCTTTAGAGCGGTGATGTCTCCAGGCATCATGCGTCTTTAGAGCGGTGATGTCTCCAGGCATCATGCGTCTTTAGTGCGGTGAAGCCTCCAGGCATCATGCGTCCTTAAAGGGTTAATAGTCATCAGGTGGTGCTCTTACCCGGTATTTACACTAGATGACTAAAAACGTGACGACTGTAGATCAAGTAAATACGTAATGACTGGAAACCTATTCATTGTGTATACATATTCATATAGACATAAACATCCACAGATAACCTATACATCTATGTATATATTCATATAGACATGAACATCCATAGATAACCTAGACGTCCTATGTACATATTGATGTAGACATGAACACCCACAGATAACCTATACGTCCTATGTACATATTGATGTAGACATGAACGACCACAGATAACCTATACATCTATGTACATATTGATGTAGACATGAACACCCACAGATAACCTATACATCTATGTACATATTGATGTAGACATGAACACCCACAGATAACCTATACATCTGTGTACATATTGATGTAGACATTAACACCCACAGATAACCTATATGTCCTATGTACATATTGATGTAGACATGAACACCCATAGATAACCTATACGTCCTATGTACATATTGATGTAGACATGAACACCCATAGATAACCTATACATCTATGTACATATTGATATAGACATGAACACCCACAGATAACCTATACGTCCTATATACATATTGATATAGGCATGAACATCCATAGATAACCTATACGTCCTATATATATATATTTTTTTTTATTTATCAACACAAACATCTCTCAGATTACCTGAGTTTTTCAGATGATGCAGATGGTATACAATCTCAGTTTCTGATGAACAACAAAATTGGAATCAAAAGCAGTTTTAAACAGCCATTTGGCTATACAGTTGGTTATGACAAGTAATAATGAGTATGTAGATTTTTGGTTAATTAAGAATATACGCTCTCATGTACGTGTGCTCTCAAATTAAGTTCATTCGACACCTCATTGTAGATGTGGGACAACGGCCCGTTTAAAGTTTTCATTGTCTCTTTGCTCTTGAACCAAGGTTGGAAGGGCATCCCACAGTTTGGCACCACGATAAAAAGGGGAGTTAAGTACGAGATTACTTCTAGTGAAGGCAGTATGGAAGCGTATCTTGCAAGTAGCTCTAGTATTTCTGGATGGTTGATCTAACCAGGATTCATTGTGTCGATTCTTGTACCTTTTGCATAATAACAACTTTTTTCGTCTTATCAAAAGAGGGTCTAACTGACATTCTTTATCAAGATCCTTTAACCTGGTGAAACGATTGAATTTGTTGAGCATGACCCTAAGACCTCTATAATATAGTCTCTCCAGAACAATTTGGTCCTTTCGCTGGAAACTGTCCCAAATGAACGAACAATATTCGAACTGTGGCACTACATTAGATAGAAATACAAGTCTGGCGGCATGTGCGGTTAAACAATGCCGAAGCTTACCATATTTGAAAATTTGACCACTTATGTTTTTGACCATCTGTCTGACATGTGCCGACCATGTTAGGCAACTATCCAGCGTGATACAAAGATATTTATAGTGGTCGCATACCGCAATGTTGCTACCGTATAAACTGACTTTCAGTTGGGGGACATTTTTTAGCTTTTGACCAGTACCAAACCACATCAATTTTGTTTTGGAAACATTGACGGTTAAACCATTCGATGAGCACCATGCTCCTAAGGCGGTAACATCCTCCTGTAGCTTATGAACAGTTGCCTGTGCGTCAGACCCAGAGATAAATAAAACCAAATCATCGGCCTATTGAATATATTGTGCATATTTTAAACTACTGCCTAAATCATTTATAAAAAGTATGAACAAAAGTGGGCCAAGTACGGAGCCCTGAGGGACTCCATACTTGACCACTCTCTGACCTGAAGAATTGCCATTAACGAAAACATGTTGTTTCCTATCACTTAGATAGCTTGTCAACCAGATTACAATGTTTGTTGGAAGTTTCAGGACCTTTGAAAGCTTAAGTATAAGAAGGTCATGGTGTATGCTGTCAAATGCCTTTCGAAAGTCCACGTAGCAACAGGCAAGTAACTTGCCTGCGCTACGTGCAGCATACAACTCCTTACAGAAACAAAATATGGCATCGTTGGTACTGTGGTTAGGCCGAAAGCCATACTGTTGGTCTACCAAAATATTCGCATCTTGCATTAGTTCATAAACTAAGTTATGTACCAGCTTTTCAGCGATCTTGCTAGGTAAGTTCATATTGATGTAGACATGAACACCCACAGATAACCTATACGTCCTATGTACATATTGATGTAGACATGAACACCCACAGATAACCTATACGTCCTATATACATATTGATGTAGACATGAACACCCACAGATAACCTATACATCTATGTACATATTGATGTAGACATGAACACCCATAGATAACCTATACGTCCTATGTACATATTGATGAAGACATGAACACCCACAGATAACCTAGACGTCCTATGCACATATTGATGTAGACATGAACACCCATAGATAACCTATACATCTATGTACATATTGATGTAGACATGAACACCCATAGATAACCTATACGTCCTATGTACATATTGATGTAGACATGAACACCCATAGATAACCTATACATCTATGTACATATTGATGTAGACATTAACATACAAAGATAACCTATACGTCCTATGTGCAGATTGATGTAGACATGAACACCCACAGATAACCTATACGTCCTATGTACATATTGATGTAGACATGAACACCCATAGATAACCTATACATCTATGTACATATTGATGTAGACATGAACACCCACAGATAACCTATATGTCCTATGTACATATTGATGTAGACATGAACACCCATAGATAACCTATACATCTATGTACTTATTGATGTAGACATGAACACCCACAGATAACCTATACGTCCTATGTGCAGATTGATGTAGACATGAACACCCATAGATAACCTATACGTCCTATGTACATATTGATGTAGACATGAACACCCACAGATAACCTCTACATCTATGTACATATTGATGTAGACATGAACACCCATAGATAACCTATACATCTATGTACATATTGATGTAGACATGAACACCCATAGATAACCTATACATCTATGTACATATTGATGTAGACATTAACATCCATAGATAACCTATACGTCCTATGTACATATTGATGTAGACATTAACATCCATAGATAACCTATACGTCCTATGTACATATTGATGTAGACATGAACATCCACAGATAACCTATACGTCCTATGTACATATTGATGTAGACATGATAACCCACAGATAACCTATACGTCCTATGTACATATTGATGTAGACATGAACACCCATAGATAACCTATACATCTATGTACATATTGATGTAGACATGAACACCCATAGATAACCTATACATCTATGTACATATTGATGTAGACATGAACATCCACAGATAACCTATACATCTATGTACATATTGATGTAGACATGAACACCCATAGATAACCTGTACGTCCTATGTACATATTGATGTAGACATGAACACCCATAGATAACCTATACGTCCTATGTACATATTGATGTAGACATGAACATCCATAGATAACCTATACATCTATGTACATATTGATGTAGACATGAACATCCATAGATAACCTATACGTCCTATGTACATATTGATGTAGACATGAACACCCACAGATAACCTTTACGTCCTATGTACATATTGATGGCTACACGTGTACAGACATTCCGCTGTGTGACAAACCGTAGATCTACATCCGGGCACCTCCGTCTGGCCCTACACTCTCCAAGCACATGTCTGAGGGATAAGCGGCGCCTGTTCCCGGCCGGCTCTGTAGACTCATCACAATGCCCACTTACTATCAGCGCGCTGCATACAGCCGCCCTCCGCCAGAATATCAGTGAGAATAGGGAAATTAGATTGCCCGAGCCGGCCCGTGTCGCCCGAGGGGAGGACGGGCCAGCAGATAAGAGCTGAGCTACGATGTGTGCAGGAGAGTAATGAGAGAGCGATAATAGGGGCAGTTAGCCATGTATATACGTGAACAACAGCCGAGTGGGACAGAGACAGGAGCAGGGAGGTGGCCGGGGTGGGAGACTGTGGAAGAGTGCCATACGTATTTAAACACAGACAGTTCCTGGTATATAATAAACCCGCCATATGTATATAAACATGGACAGTTCCCGCTATATAATAAACCCGCCATATGTATATAAACATTGACAGTTCCCGCTATATAATAAACCCGCCGTACGTATATAAACACGACCAGTTCCCGCTATATAATAAACCCACCATACGTATATAAACACAGACAGTTCCCGCTATATAATAAACCCGGCATACATATATAAACACGGACAGTTCCCCCTATATAATAAAACCGCCATACGTATATAAACACAGACAGTTCCCGCTATATAATAAACCCGCCGTACGTATATAAACACAGACAGTTCCTGGTATATAATAAACCCGCCATACATATATAAACACAGATAGTTCCCGCTATATAATAAACCCGCCATACGTATATAAACACAGACAGTTCCCGCTATATAATAAACCCGGCATACATATATAAACACGGACAGTTCCCGCTATATAATAAAACCGCCATACGTATATAAACATGGACAGTTCCCACTATATAATAAACCCGCCATACGTATATAAACATGGACAGTTCCCGCTATATAATAAACCCGCCATACGCATTTAAACACGGACAGTTCCCGCTATATAATAAACCCGTCATACGAATATAATCATGGACAGTTCCCGCTATATAATAAACCCGCCATACGTATATAAACACGGACAGTTCCCGCTATATAATAAACCCGTCATACGAATATAATCATGGACAGTTCCCGCTATATAATAAACCCGCCATACGTATATAAACACGGACAGTTCCCGCTATATAATAAACCCGCCATACGTATATAAACACAGACAGTTCCCGCTATATAATAAACCCGCCATACGTATATAAACACGGACAGTTCCCCCTATATAATAAACCCGCCATACGCATATAAACACAGACAGTTCCTGCTATATAATAAACCCGCCATACGCATATAAACACAGACAGTTCCCGCTATATAATAAACCCGCCATACGTATATAAACACAGACAGTTCCTGCTATATAATAAACCCGCCATACGCATATAAACACAGACAGTTCCTGCTATATAATAAACCCGCCATACGTATATAAACATGGACAGTTCCCGCTATATAATAAACCCGCCATACGTATATAAACACAGACAGTTCCCCCTATTTAACAAACCCGCCACACGTATATAAACACTGACAGTTCCCGCTATATAATAAACCCGCCATACGTATATAAACACTGACAGTTCCCCCTATTTAACAAACTCTCACCACTCACCCGTCATACATATGCAGGCGCTTTCCGCACACCGACAAGCCCGCAGTAAACCCACCCCTGATCCAACCTCTTCCACAATGATCTCTTTTGGATCCTTTGGCCACACAATGTCTTCTGGTGGCGCCCACTAGCGGAGGCCGGGGTACTTCCGGTTGATCCTGACGCATGCGCGGTTTGGCGGGGTAAGTCAGCCAATGGGGTATCAGGTTGTATCAGGAAGCCGAGACCAGCTAGACACACTCCACTCTCCCAGCAGAGGTCCTGTACCGCCGGTCGCATCTCTGCAACATGTCACCTGTTAGGGACCAAACCCGAGAGTACTGTGTGTCTATTTCTAAAGGAGAGGTATTTTTAAAGGAGAAGCCCCATAGCGCTGTTCTTTGAGGTGACAAATGATCTTTCTGATGTACGTCGCAGATCGTTATAGTCTCAGTTTTTCCCTGATCTCAGAAGGATGCCGCTTTTTATGATATATTCCTCTTTTCCGGCCTCTTTTCCATATTCCCTCTATTTTTAAAGTGAACATTCTATCGTCATCACTTGTAGACTGTTCTATAGACTATTATTTGTCTTATACATGTAGTAATGTAGTAGTCATTGTCAATATGTTCTTTTCTTATAAATCATCTCTTTCTTTGAGGACAGCGTTGATAGATGATGCTAACTACAGATCGTTTACTGCTCCCTTTGAGTCTAGGTTTTCTGTTAAATAAGAACTCCATAACAATAATTCCCTCACCGCGTTTAAAACGATTAAATCCCGCTCTAGGCAAGGTTCTCATAATGAGTAAATCCCGCTCTAGGCAAGGTTCTCATAATGAGTAAATCCCGCTCAGAGCCGAGTTCTCATAATGAGTAATTCCCGCTCAGAGCCGATTTCACAAAATGAGTAAATCCCGCTCAGAGCCGAGTTCTCATAATGAGTAAATCCCGCTCAGAGCAGAGTTCTCATAATGAGTAAATCCCGCTCAGGGCAGAGTTCTCATAATGAGTAAATCCCACTCAGGGTCAGGTTCTCATAATGAGTAAATCCCGCTCAGGGTCAAGTTCTCATAATGAGTAAATCCCACTTAGGGTCAGGTTCTCATAATGAGTAAATCCCGCTCAGAGCAGAGTTCTCATAATGAGTAAATCCCGCTCAGAGCAGAGTTCTCATAATGAGTAAATCCCGCTCAGAGCAGAGTTCTCATAATGAGTAAATCCCGCTCAGGGTCAAGTTCTCATAATGAGTAAATCCCGCTCTAGGCAAGGTTCTCATAATGAGTAAATCCCGCTCAGAGCCAGGTTCTCATAATGAGTAAATCCCGCTCAGAGCCGATTTCACAAAATGAGTAAATCCCGCTAAGGTTAAATTATCATAATGAGTAATTCCCGCTCAGGGTCAGGTTCTCATAATGAGTAAATCCCGCTCAGAGCCGAGTTCTCATAATGAGTAAACCCCGCTCAGGGTCAAGTTCTCATAATGAGTAAATCCCGCTCAGGGTCAGGTTCTCATAATGAGTAAATCCCGCTCAGGGTCAAGTTCTCATAATTAGTAAATCCCGCTCTAGGCAAGGTTCTCATAATGAGTAAATCCTGCTCAGAGCAGAGTTCTCATAATGAGTAAATCCCGCTCAGGGTCAAGTTCTCATAATGAGTAAATCCCGCTCAGGGTCAGGAACCTGTTTCACTAGTTTCGTGACAAAAGTGTTAGACAGACATGAAAAGCGGCACCAACAGTGCAAGCAAGAATTGACAAAATGAAGTCAAATGTCTCGTTCTTATAAAACCAGACCTACCTTGTTTGGGGTCTGTCTTGTCCTAAGGGCAGCTACTTGTGTTGTCATGAAACTAGTCAACCCCAATCTCTATGTATGGTGTCACAGACATGTCACGAAACTAGTGAAACAGCTCCCTGGTTCTCAAAATGAGTAAATCTCGCTCAGGGTCAAGTTCTCATAATGAGTAAATCCCGCTCAGGGTCAAGTTCTCATAATGAGTAAATCCCGTTCAGGGTCAAGTTCTCATAATGAGTAAATCTCACTCAGGGTCAGGTTCTCATAATGAGTAAATCCCGCTCAGAGCCGAGTTCTCATAATGAGTAAATCCCACTCAGGGTCAGGTTCTCATAATGAGTAAATCCCGCTCAGGGTCAAGTTCTCATAATGAGTAAATCCCGCTCAGGGTCAAGTTCTCATAATGAGTAAATCCCGCTCAGAGCCGAGTTCTCATAATGAGTAAATCCCACTCAGAGCCGAGTTCTCATAATGAGTAAATTCCGCTCAGGGTCAAGTTCTCATAATGAGAAAATCCCACTCAGAGCAGAGTTCTCATAATGAGTAAATCCCACTCAGGCCTGAGTTCTCATAATGAGTAAATCCCGCTCAGGGTCAGATTCTCAAAATGAGTAAATCTCACTAAGGCTAAATTTTCATAATGAGTAAATCCCTCTCAGAGCCGAGTTCTCATAATGAGTAAATCCCGCTCAGGGTCAGGTTTTCATAATGAGTAAATCTCGCTAAGAGTCAAGTTCTCAAAATGAGTAAATCCCGCTAAGGTTAAATTTTCATAATGAGTAAATCCCTCTCAGAGCCGAGTTCTCATAATGAGTAAATCCCGCTCAGGGTCAAGTTCTCATAATGAGTAAACCCCGCTCAGAGCAGAGTTCTCATAATGAGTAAATCCCGCTCAGAGCCGAGTTCTCATAATGAGTAAATCCCGCTCAGGGTCAAGTTTTCATAATGAGTAAATCCTGCTCAATGCCAGGTTTTCATAATGAGTAAATCCCACTCAGGGTCAGGTTCTCATAATGAGTAAATCCCGCTCAGAGCAGAGTTCTCATAATGAGTAAATCCCGCTCAGAGCAGAGTTCTCATAATGAGTAAATCCCGCTCAGGGCTGAGTTCTCAAAATGAGTAAATCCCACTCAGGGTCAGGTTCTCATAATGAGTAAATCCCGCTCAGGGTCAAGTTCTCATAATGAGTAAATCCCACTCAGGGTCAGGTTCTTTTTATACTTGTAGCTCGCCTTTGGTGTGCGCCTGCGCACTGGCCGCTGACCACACATCAAACCGCCGACATCAACTTGATTCATAATCGCCCAATTTCAGGGGGATTTAGTTTTAATTGGAGCCGCTAGGAGAGAATGGTGTTGTAACGGGTAGTGACCTTACTGAGACTGCGGCGACGGTGGCGCCCCCTGTTTCCTGTTTACTTCAGCGTGTCTTTATTTACATGTCTGGATCGCGTTAAAGAGAATCTCTGTACTGCTGTTAGTATTGTCTGAATACATGTCACGTGTTTAAGAGAATCTCTGTAGTGCTGTTAGTATTGTCTGAATACATGTCACGCGATAAAGAGAATCTCTGTACTGCTGTTAGTATTGTCTGAATACATGTCGGGATCGCGTTTAAGAGAATCTCTGTATTGCTGTTAGTATTGTCTGAATACATGTCGGGATTACGATAAAGAGAATCTCTGTAGTGCTGTTAGTATTGTCTGAATACATGTCACGTGTTTAAGAGAATCTCTGTAGTGCTGTTAGTATTGTCTGAATACATGTCACGCGATAAAGAGAATCTCTGTAGTGCTGTTAGTATTGTCTGAATACATGTCAGGATCGCGTTAAAGAGAATCTCTGTACTGCTGTTAGTATTGTCTGAATACATGTCGGGATTACGATAAAGAGAATCTCTGTACTGCTGTTAGTATTGTCTGAATACATGTCGGGATCGCGTTAAAGAGAATCTCTGTAGTGCTGTTAGTATTGTCTGAATACATGTCACGCGATAAAGAGAATCTCTGTAGTGCTGTTAGTATTGTCTGAATAGATGTCGGGATCACGTTAAAGAGAATCTCTGTAGTGCTGTAAGTATTGTCTGAATACATGTCGGGATCGTGATAAAGAGAATCTCTGTACTGCTGTTAGTATTGTCTGAATACATGTCGAGATCGCGTTAAAGAGAATCTCTGTACTGCTGTTAGTATTGTCTGAATACATGTCGGGATCACGTTAAAGAGAATCTCTGTAGTGCTGTTAGTATTAACTGAATACATGTCGGGATCACGATAAAGAGAATCTCTGTAGTGCTGTTAGTATTAACTGAATACATGTCGGGATCACGATAAAGAGAATCTCTGTAGTGCTGTTAGTATTGTCTGAATACATGTCGGGATCACGATAAAGAGAATCTCTGTACTGCTGTTAGTATTGTCTGAATACATGTCGGGATCGCGTTAAAGAGAATCTCTGTAGTGCTGTTAGTATTGTCTGAATACATGTCACGCGATAAAGAGAATCTCTGTAGTGCTGTTAGTATTGTCTGAATACATGTCGGGATCGCGTTAAAGAGAATCTCTGTACTGCTGTTAGTATTGTCTGAATACATGTCGGGATTACGATAAAGAGAATCTCTGTAGTGCTGTTAGTATTGTCCGAATACATGTCACGCGATAAAGAGAATCTCTGTAGTGCTGTTAGTATTGTCTGAATACATGTCGGGATCGTGATAAAGAGAATCTCGGTACTGCTGTTAGTATTGTCTGAATACATGTCGGGATCACGTTAAAGAGAATCTCTGTACTGCTGTTAGTATTGACTGAATACATGTCGGGATCACGTTAAAGAGAATCTCTGTAGTGCTGTTAGTATTGACTGAATACATGTCGGGATCACGATAAAGAGAATCTCTGTAGTGCTGTTAGTATTGTCTGAATACATGTCGGGATCGTGTTAAAGAGAATCTCTGTAGTGCTGTTAGTATTGACTGAATACATGTCGGGATCGTGTTTAAGAGAATCTCTGTAGTGTGTTAGTATTGTCTGAATACATGTCGGGATTGTGTTAAAGAGAATCTCTGTACTGCTGTTAGTATTGTCTGAATACATGTCGGGATCGTGTTAAAGAGAATCTCTGTAGTGCTGTTAGTATTGTCTGAATACATGTCAGGATCGTGTTTAAGAGAATCTCTGTAGTGCTGTTAGTATTGTCTGAATACATGTCGGGATCACGATAAAGAGAATCTCTGTAGTGCTGTTAGTATTGTCTGAATACATGTCGGGGATCACGATAAAGAGAATCTCTGTACTGCTGTTAGTATTGTCTGAATACATGTCCGGATCACGTTAAAGAGAATCTCTGTAGTGCTGTTAGTACTAACTGAATACATGTCGGGATCACGATAAAGAGAATCTCTGTACTGCTGTTAGTATTGACTGAATACATGTCGGGATCGTGTTAAAGAGAATCTCTGTAGTGCTGTTAGTATTGTCTGAATACATGTCGGGATCGCGTTAAAGAGAATCTCTGTAGTGCTGTTAGTATTGTCTGAATACATGTCGGGATCGTGTTAAAGAGAATCTCTGTAGTGCTGTTAGTATTAACTGAATACATGTCGGGATCACGATAAAGAGAATCTCTGTACTGCTGTTAGTATTGACTGAATACATGTCGGGATCACGATAAAGAGAATCTCTGTACTGCTGTTAGTATTGACTGAATACATGTCGGGATCACGATAAAGAGAATCTCTGTAGTGCTGTTAGTATTGACTGAATACATGTCGGGATCACGATAAAGAGAATCTCTGTACTGCTGTTAGTATTGTCTGAATACATGTCGGGATCACGTTAAAGAGAATCTCTGTACTGCTGTTAGTATTGACTGAATACATGTCGGGATCGCGATAAAGAGAATATCTGTAGTGCTGTTAGTATTGTCTGAATACTATCGTAAAACTGGATGAGGTTTAATCTTGGCCACCGTATTCCACGACTGGAGTTTGGCAAAGTGACTTCATGAGGCGAAGCCGAGTGAAGTCCGGAGCCAAAACTTCAGGAGTGGAATGCGGTGGCCAAGATTAAAACGAATCAGGTTTTGATTTTATCCTACCCTATCTCCCCTATTTTGGAATATTACGTGATAACAATGCTGTATGCCACTAGTGGCATATAAAACTCCGTATGCCAGTCAGCGTGGCATACGGAAACCCAATGTTAAGCCTATGGGATTTTATATTAGGGGTAGGATAAATGTCGGGATCGCGTTAAAGAGAATCTCTGTATTGCTGTTAGTATTAACTGAATACATGTCGGGATCACGTTAAAGAGAATCTCTGTAGTGCTGTTAGTATTGTCTGAATACATGTCGGGATCGTGTTTAAGAGAATCTCTGTAGTGCTGTTAGTATTGTCTGAATACATGTCGGGATCGCGTTAAAGAGAATCTCTGTAGTGCTGTTAGTATTGACTGAAAACATGTCGGGATCGTGTTAAAGAGAATCTCTGTAGTGCTGTTAGTATTAACTGAATACATGTCGGGATCACGATAAAGAGAATCTCTGTACTGCTGTTAGTATTGTCTGAATACATGTCGGGATCACGTTAAAGAGAATCTCTGTACTGCTGTTAGTATTGACTGAATACATGTCGGGATCGCGATAAAGAGAATATCTGTAGTGCTGTTAGTATTGTCTGAATACTATCGTAAAACTGGATGAGGTTTAATCTTGGCCACCGTATTCCACGACTGGAGTTTGGCAAAGTGACTTCATGAGGCGAAGCCGAGTGAAGTCCGGAGCCAAAACTTCAGGAGTGGAATGCGGTGGCCAAGATTAAAACGAATCAGGTTTTGATTTTATCCTACCCTATCTCCCCTATTTTGGAATATTACGTGATAACAATGCTGTATGCCACTAGTGGCATATAAAACTCCGTATGCCAGTCAGCGTGGCATACGGAAACCCAATGTTAAGCCTATGGGATTTTATATTAGGGGTAGGATAAATGTCGGGATCGCGTTAAAGAGAATCTCTGTATTGCTGTTAGTATTAACTGAATACATGTCGGGATCACGTTAAAGAGAATCTCTGTAGTGCTGTTAGTATTGTCTGAATACATGTCGGGATCGTGTTTAAGAGAATCTCTGTAGTGCTGTTAGTATTGTCTAAATACATGTCGGGATCGCGTTAAAGAGAATCTCTGTAGTGCTGTTAGTATTGACTGAAAACATGTCGGGATCGTGTTAAAGAGAATCTCTGTAGTGCTGTTAGTATTAACTGAATACATGTCAGGATAACGTTAAAGAGAATCTCTGTAGTGCTGAGGGGTGACTGTAGGTCACGTGGTATGTGATTGAGGGGTGTTGGTGTCTGTAGGTCACGTGGTGTGTGACTGAGGGGTGACTGTAGATCACGTGATGTGTGACTGAGGGGTGACTGTAGGTCACGTGGTATGTGACTGAGGGGTGTTGTTGACTGTAGGTCACGTGGTATGTGACTGAGGGGTGATTGTAGGTCACGTGGTATGTGACTGAGGGGTGACTGTAGGTCACGTGGTATGTGACTGAGGGGTGACTGTAGGTCACGTGGTGTGTGACTGAGGGGTGACTGTAGGTCACGTGGTGTGTGGCTGAGGGGTGTTGGTGACTGTAGGTCACGTGGTATGTGACTGAGGGGTGACTGTAGGTCACGTGGTATGTGACTGAGGGGTGATTGTAGGTCACGTGGTGTGTGACTGAGGGGTGACTGTAGGTCACGTGGTATGTGACAGCGGGGTGACTGAAGGTCACGTGGTATGTGACTGAGGGGTGACTGTAGGTCACGTGGTATGTGATTGAGGGGTGTTGGTGTCTGTAGGTCACGTGGTGTGTGACTGAGGGGTGACTGTAGGTCACGTGGTATGTGACTGAGGGGTGACTGTAGGTCACGTGGTGTGTGACTAAGGGGTGACTGTAGGTCACGTGGTATGTGACTGAGGGGTGACTGTAGGTCACGTGGTGTGTGACTGAGGGGTGACTGTAGGTCACGTGGTATGTGATTGAGGGGTGACTGTAGGTCACGTGGTATGTGACTGAGGGGTGACTGTAGGTCACGTGGTATGTAACTGAGGGGTGTTGGTGTCTGTAGGTCACGTGGTATGTGATTGAGGGGTGTTGGTGTCTGTAGGTCACGTGGTGTGTGACTGAGGGGTGACTGTAGGTCACGTGGTATGTGACTGAAGGGTGACTGTAGGTCACGTGGTATGTAACTGAGGGGTGTTGGTGTCTGTAGGTCACGTGGTGTGTGACTGAGGGCTGACTGTAGGTCACGTGGTATGTGACTGAGGGGTGACTGTAGGTCACGTGGTGTGTGACTGAGGGGTGACTGTAGGTCACGTGGTATGTGACTGAGGGGTGACTGTAGGTCACGTGGTGTGTAACTGAGGGGTAACTGTAGGTCACGTGGTATGTAACTGAGGGGTGTTGGTGTCTGTAGGTCACGTGGTATGTGATTGAGGGGTGTTGGTGACTGTAGGTCACGTGGTATGTGACTGAAGGGTGACTGTAGGTCACGTGGTATGTAACTGAGGGGTGGTGGTGTCTGTAGGTCACGTGGTGTGTGACTGAGGGGTGACTGTAGGTCACGTGGTATGTGACTGAGGGGTGACTGTAGGTCACGTGGTATGTGACTGAGGGGTGACTGTAGGTCACGTGGTATGTGACTGAGGGGTGACTGTAGGTCACGTGGTATGTGACTGAGGGGTGACTGTAGGTCACGTGGTATGTGACTGAGGGCTGACTGTAGGTCACGTGGTATGTGACTGAGGGGTGACTGTAGGTCACGTGGTATGTGACTGAGGGCTGACTGTAGGTCACGTGGTATGTGACTGAGGGGTGACTGTAGGTCACGTGGTATGTGACTGAGGGGTGTTGTTGACTGTAGGTCACGTGGTATGTGACTGAGGGTTGACTGTAGGTCACGTGGTATGTGACTGAGGGGTGACTGTAGGTCACGTGGTATGTGACTGAGGGGTGATTGTAGGTCACGTGGTGTGTGACTGAGGGGTGTTGTTGATTGTAGGTCACGTAGTGTGTGACTGAGGGGTGTCTGTAGGTCACGTGGTATGTGATTGAGGGGTGTTGGTGACTGTAGGTCACGTGGTGTGTGACTGAGGGGTGACTGTAGGTAACGTGGTATGTGACTGAGGGGTGACTGTAGGTCACGTGGTATGTGACTGAGGGGTGACTGTAGGTCACGTGGTGTGTGACTGAGGGGTGACTGTAGGTCACGTGGTATGTGACTGAGGGGTGACTGTAGGTCACATGGTGTGTGACTGAGGGGTGACTGTAGGTCACATGGTGTGTGACTGAGGGGTGATTGTAGGTCACGTGGTATGTGACTGAGGGGTGACTGTAGGTCACGTGGTGTGTGACTGAGGGGTGACTGTAGGTCACGTGGTATGTGACTGAGGGGTGTTGGTGATTGTAGGTCACGTGGTATGTGACTGAGGGGTGACTGTAGGTCACGTGGTATGTGACTGAGGGGTGTCTGTAGGTCACGTGGTATGTGACTGAGGGGTGACTGTAGGTCACGTGGTGTGTGACTGAGGGGTGACTGTAGGTCACGTGGTATGTGACTGAGGGGTGTCTGTAGGTCACGTGGTATGTGACTGAGGGGTGTTGGTGACTAGGTCACGTGGTATGTGACTGAGGGGTGACTGTAGGTCACGTGGTATGTGACTGAGGGGTGACTGTAGGTCACGTGGTATGTGACTGAGGGGTGATTGTAGGTCACGTGGTGTGTGACTGAGGGGTGTTGTTGATTGTAGGTCACGTGGTGTGTGACTGAGGGGTGTCTGTAGGTCACGTGGTATGTGATTGAGGGGTGTTGGTGACTGTAGGTCACGTGGTGTGTGACTGAGGGGTGACTGTAGGTCACGTGGTATGTGACTGAGGGGTGACTGTAGGTCACGTGGTATGTGACTGAGGGGTGACTGTAGGTCACGTGGTGTGTGACTGAGGGGTGACTGTAGGTCACGTGGTATGTGACTGAGGGGTGACTGTAGGTCACATGGTGTGTGACTGAGGGGTGACTGTAGGTCACATGGTGTGTGACTGAGGGGTGATTGTAGGTCACGTGGTATGTGACTGAGGGGTGACTGTAGGTCACGTGGTGTGTGACTGAGGGGTGACTGTAGGTCACGTGGTATGTGACTGAGGGGTGTTGGTGATTGTAGGTCACGTGGTATGTGACTGAGGGGTGACTGTAGGTCACGTGGTATGTGACTGAGGGGTGTCTGTAGGTCACGTGGTATGTGACTGAGGGGTGACTGTAGGTCACGTGGTGTGTGACTGAGGGGTGACTGTAGCTCACGTGGTATGTGACTGAGGGGTGTCTGTAGGTCACGTGGTATGTTACTGAGGGGTGACTGTAGGTCACGTGGTATGTGGCTGAGGGGTGTTGGTGTTTCTAGGTCACGTGGTATGTGACTGAGGGGTGTTGGTGATTGTAGGTATACAGGTGTTGTCGTTAAGCGCCGCCTAACGCCCCACTGATTAGTTACGCGGCCGCTCGGACAAACACGGCCGAGTCCGACCACTTGTGTATAGGGAACACAGCTGTCACACCTAAAGTGTGAACGGTGGGTGTGATTACAGGAGCATTGTTTTGGGACAGATTGGACTGCTAGAACAAACAAAGGCATTGTATCAACGAGTCTGGACTATCAAAACTTTATAGTTGATAATTGTTTTGGTTTAAATTTGGAGATAAGCACATAATAGCTAAGCTACATCTAAAGTATTATTGAGGCAATATGCATGTATGACATGCCAGATTTGAGCTGGAATACCATAGAATACGATGCAATCATTATTATTTCTCTGGAAATCATGTAGATGGGTATTATGGACCTATTATACACATACACTGAGTGATCCAATGCTAAAGAATAGGTTGCCAGGTGAATGTTTGGCTTCAGCCGTGGGGTAACTAGGCAGATAAGGTGCGACACCGGCCTACGGAAAAAGGCCTATTGTGTGGTCACAGTCGCTGACATGGCCGAGTGACCACACATGCTGAAGGCGGTATGAACTAGTAAAGTAGGGGGTAAAGACGGGGGGGGGGGGGGGGCGGCCCCCATCAGGAAAGTTAATCTGCGCGCTATCTGCCGCCACGTGTCGCCTTCACCCCCCTCCTAGTGGCGCCCCCTCTCGACCAATTAACTCTCAATTAACAATTACGGAGTCAGTGGGGTGAGGGGAGGGAGGGGGGTCCCTCACCCCGACCCCCCCCCCCCCCGCGACACCACAATGACCGCTAAACCTCACAGCCCCCCCCCCCCCGGCTACACGACTATACCCCCCCCCCCTCTCCTCCCTGAACCCGAGCCGCACTGAAGGCAGCCTCTGTATCAGTTCCGGTCAACACCTGCGGTCACGTGGGTGATCACGTGACTGTGGACGCTCTGATGGTCAACGACAAACCCGTGACCGGCGGCTGCCCCCCAACCGCCCCCCCCCCCCGCGCGGTGCCCCCCCCCCCCCCGTTCTGACCGGACCCTCTCACAGAGCGGGTACCGGCGGCAATCCGAGTCCACAAGTGGCTTTTAAAGCCGTTAAACCCATTAGTCTGTGCACGTGACCCCGTGACGTCACCCTCACGTGACCCTCACGTGACCGTCACGTGGGCGGCTCCCACCAGGGGGCGGCTCTCAGTGTGTCTGTCTGTGTGTCGCCAAGACCGTATCGGTGTACGATACTTGTGTATAGGACCCTGTATCTACAAATCGGTGTACGATACTTGTGTATAGGACCCTGTATCTACAAATCGGTGTACGATACTTGTGTATAGGACCCTGTATCTACAAATCGGTGTACGATACTTGTGTATAGGACCCTGTATCTACAAATCGGTGTACGATACTTGTGTATAGGACCCTGTCTCTACAAATCGGTGTACGATACTTGTGTATAGCACCCTGTATCTACTACAAATCGGTGTATGATACTTGTATATAGCACCCTGTATCTACTGCAAATCGGTGTATGATACTTGTGTATAGCACCCTGTATTTACTACAAATCGGTGTACCATACTTGTGTATAGGACCCTGTATCTACAAATCGGTGTATGATACTTGTGTATAGCACCCTGTATCTACAAATCGGTGTACCATACTTGTGTATAGGACCCTGTATCTACAAATCGGTGTATGATACTTGTGTATAGCACCCTGTATCTACAAATCGGTGTACCATACTTGTGTATAGCACCCTGTATCTACTACAAATCGGTGTACGATACTTGTATATAGGACCCTGTCTCTACAAATCGGTGTACCATACTTGTGTATAGCACCCTGTAGCTACAAATCGGTGTATGATACTTGTGTATAGGACACTATCTACTACAAATCGGTGAACGATACTTGTGTATAGCACCCTGTATCTACAAATCGGTGTATGATACTTGTGTATAGGACACTACCTACTACAAATCGGTGTATGATACTTGTGTATAGCACCCTGTCTCTACAAATCGGTGTATGATACTTGTGTATAGGACACTATCTACTACAAATCTGTGTACGATACTTGTGTATAGCACCCTGTATCTACAAATCGGTGTACCATACTTGTGTATAGCACCCTGTATCTACAAATCGGTGTATGATACTTGTGTATAGGACCCTGTATCTACTACAAATCGGTGTACCATACTTGTATATAGGACCCTGTCTCTACAAATCGGTGTACGATACTTGTATATAGGACCCTGTCTCTACAAATCGGTGTATGATACTTGTGTATAGGACCCTGTCTCTACAAATCGGTGTATGATACTTGTGTATAGCACCCTGTATCTACTACAAATCGGTGTATGATACTTGTGTATAGGACCCTGTCTCTACTACAAATCGGTGTATGATACTTGTGTATAGGACCCTGTCTCTACAAATCGGTGTATGATACTTGTGTATAGCACCCTGTATCTACTACAAATCGGTGTATGATACTTGTGTATAGCACCCTGTATCTACTACAAATCGGTGTACGATACTTGTATATAGGACCCTGTCTCTACAAATCGGTGTACGATACTTGTGTATAGCACCCTGTATCTACTACAAATCGGTGTACGATACTTGTGTATAGCACCCTGTATCTACTACAAATCGGTGTACGATACTTGTGTATAGCACCCTGTATCTACAAATCTGTGTATGATACTTGTGTATAGGACCCTGTCTCTACAAATCGGTGTATGATACTTGTGTATAGGACACTATCTACTACAAATCGGTGTATGATACTTGTGTATAGCACCCTGTCTCTACAAATCGGTGTATGATACTTGTGTATAGCACCCTGTATCTACAAATCGGTGTATGATACTTGTGTATAGGACCCTGTCTCTACAAATCGGTGTATGGTACTTGTGTATAGGACCCTGTATCTACAAATCGGTGTATGGTACCTGTATATAGGACCCTGTATTTCCTACAAATCGGTGTATGATACTTGTATATAGGACCCTGTATCTACTACAAATCGGTGTATGGTACTTGTATATAGGACCCTGTATTTACTACAAATCGGTGTATGATACCTGTATGTAGGACTCTGTCTCTACAAATCGGTGTTTATACGTGTATATAGGATGTGGGGTACAGTTTTCAGATTGATTACCTTGCAAATAAAGATAATCCTGATTTATAAAACAGGGGTAACAGTTCTACACCTAACTGTAAAGTAAAACACCCCTCTCTCCTGTGTCAGTTATTTACTCATACATACATTATTTACTCATACAGAGATTATTCAGTCATACAGACATTATCAATCATACAGACATTATTCAGTCATACAGACATCATTCAGTCATACAGACATTATTCAGTCATATAGACATTATTCAGTCATACAGAGATTATTCACCCATACAGACATTATTCACTCATACAGACGTTATTCACTCATAGAGACATTATTCAGTCATACAGACATTATTCAGTCATACATACATTATTCAGTCATACAGACATTATTCAGTCATACAGACATTATTCACTCATATAGACATTATTCATCTATACGCAGTGAGTAGCGTTTATACACAGCGCAGTCCTAATCTCGTAAAACATCACGCATTCTCGCCGTTTTTTAATTGTATCATCTCGTTGTATCTCGCTGTTTCTCGCCGTTCCTCGGGGTATTAGCCGGCCCCCTAGCGGCGTGAGTTTGCATACTGTCCGTGATACGCGGATTCACGTATTTCAATGGCGGTTAAGTTCTCATTTTTCTGAGATAATCTCTTTTTATGGTCATTGGGGGCCCTGGCCTCGTTCTGAATAGCGCCATCTACAGCGCGCACTGCGCGTGTGCGTGCACATGCGCAGTGCCGCGCCTGGACGTGACGCGCCGCGCGTGAAAACGAGGCCTGATTACACTCCCAGCATGCACCTGGCACGTCACGTGACATAGCGCCGTCCACAGAGGGCGCGCAGAGCGGTGACAGACGAGAAGTCAACAACAAATAACTGACCATGAGATATAACTAGCTGTAAGTTAATAACAAATAACTGACAATGAGATATAACTAGCTGTAAGTTAATAACAAATAACTGACAATGAGATATAACTGTAGCTGTAAGGTAATAACAAATAACTGACAATGAGATATAACTGTAGCCGTAAGTTAATAACAAATAACTGACAATGAGATATAACTAGCTGTAAGTTAATAACAAATAACTGACAATGAGATATAACTGTAGCTGTAAGATAATAACAAATAACTACCAATGAGATATAACTAGCTGTAAGTTAATAACAAATAACTGACAATGAGATATAACTAGCTGTAAGTTAATAACAAATAACTGACAATGAGATATATCTGTAGCCGTAAGTTAATAACAAATAACTGACAATGAGATATAACTGTAGCCGTAAGTTAATAACAAATAACTGACAATAAGATATAACTAGCTGTAATTTAATAACAAATAACTGACAATGAGATATAACTAGCTGTAAGTTAATAACAAATAACTACCAATGTGGTATAACTGTAGCAGTAAGTTAATAACAAATAACTACCAATGAGATATAACTGTAGCAGTAAGTTAATAACAAATAACTGACATGGAGATATAACGGTAGCTGTAAGTTAATAACAAATAACTGACAATGAGATATAACTGTAGCCGTAAGTTAATAACAAATAACTGACAATGAGATATAACTGTAGCCGTAAGTTAATAACAAATAACTGACAATGAGATATAACTGTAGCCGTAAGTTAATAACAAATAACTGACAATGAGATATAACTGTAGCCATAAGTTAATAACAAATAACGTAAACGTAAACGTAGAGGGCGCGCAGAGCGGCGACAGACGAGAAGTCAACAACAAATAACAGACAAAAAGATATAACTGTAGCCGTAAGTTAATAACAAATAACTGACAATGAGATATAACTAGCCGTAAGTTAATAACAAATAACTGACAATGAGATATAACTGTAGCCGTAAGTTAATAACAAATAACTGACAATGAGATATAACTGTAGCTGTAAGTTAATAACAAATAACTGACAATGAGATATAACTAGCTGTAAGTTAATAACAAATAACTGACAATGAGATATAACTGTAGCCGTAAGTTAATAACAAATAACTACAAATGAGGTATAACTGTAGCAGTAAGTTAATAACAAATAACTACCAATGAGATATAACTGTAGCAGTAAGTTAATAACAAATAACTGACACTGAGATATAACGGTAGCTGTAAGTTAATAACAAATAACTGACAATGAGATATAACTAGCTGTAAGTTAATAACAAATAACTGACAATGAGATATAACTGTAGCTGTAAGTAAATAACAAATTACTGACAATGAGATATAACTAGCTGTAAGTTAATAACAAATAACTGACAATGAGATATAACCGTAGCCGTAAGTTAATAACAAATAACTGACAATGAGATATAACTGTAGCAGTAAGTTAATAACAAATAACTGACAATGAGATATAACTAGCTGTAAGTTAATAACAAATAACTGACAATGAGATATAACTAGCTGTAAGTTAATAACAAATAACTGACAATGTGGTATAACTGTAGCCGTAAGTTAATAACAAATAACTGACAATGAGATATAACTAGCTGTAATTTAATAACAAATAACTGACAATGAGATATAACTAGCTGTAAGTTAATAACAAATAACTACCAATGAGGTATAACTGTAGCAGTAAGTTAATAACAAATAACTACCAATGAGATATAACTGTAGCAGTAAGTTAATTACAAATAACTGACACTGAGATATAACGGTAGCTGTAAGTTAATAACAAATAACTGACAATGAGATATAACTAGCTGTAATTTAATAACAAATAACTGACAATGAGATATAACTGTAGCTGTAAGTTAATAACAAATAACTGACAATGAGATATAACTAGCTGTAAGTTAATAACAAATAACTACCAATGAGATATAACTAGCTGTAAGTTAATAACAAATAACTGACAATGAGATATAACTAGCTGTAAGTTAATAACAAATAACTGACAATGAGATATAACTGTAGCTGTAAGTTAATAACAAATAACTGACAATGAGATACAACTAGCTGTAAGTTAATAACAAATAACTGACAATGAGATATAACTGTAGCTGTAAGTTAATAACAAATAACTACCAATGAGATATAACTAGCTGTAAGTTAATAACAAATAACTGACAATGAGATATAACTAGCTGTAAGTTAATAACAAATAACTGACAATGAGATATTACTAGCTGTAAGTTAATAACAAATAACTGACAATGAGATATAACTGTAGCCGTAAGTATCATATACGTCGCATACCGATAATACAATGAGAAGTTACTATAGTTAATGTACTATGGTTAATGTATACAGAGAGCAACTAAAGCTGTAAGTTCACATTAACGTTACCGACTGACATTACAATAAGTTTCTTGTATTTGTAGTGGGATGGGAATCCAGCAGTGTTCGTTTGTTTCACGGAAGGTGGCGCGATATGCCGATCCCTACTGTGTAGTGATTCCGGGCAACGCCGCACACGAGAGTGGCGCGGCGGAGACCGGGATTACGTAACACTTAGTATATATACTCAGTGTTCACAGTAGGTCGACAGGCTGTCCTCGCGCATCTCTTCTACGGAACAGACCCTTGGGCCCTCACTTTGCAGGCGGGTTCTCGTAACCTTCCTGGTGGTTAGGCGAATCAGATCAGATTCGGGTTTCATCATATCATATTTTTGCAATAAATCCAAATTTTTGATGTAATTACCATTATCCTTACATGCCTCCCTCTTTAGGGCTGAAGTGAGAAGGCGATATATAGCACGACTAACTCTACATTGGGTTGCATTTATGGCACCCTCTAGCAAAAACGAACAATGGTCTGTCAAAGGCAGCAGGCAGGTCGACACGTCACAGTGCAGTTTCCCTATTAATTAAATTCCTAAAAATGACAAGTAAGCCCGTATTGGCACCATCACTATGGTTTCATATTATACCTTAATTCGGTCTTAATTCCCTAAAACTGACCGTAATTTGACGTTAAAGTCACTTTTTGGCCCGTGAATGTATCGAAAACAATATTTCTCGCATATCTAAGCTATATAACGTGCTTCACGTGATTCGTACTCGTATTCCACCTCGATGTTTGATAAATGTACACACGAACTCGTTCCGTGGTTTCTGTACGACGCCACAGAACTCGCGAAGTGAAGGGATCCGCCATTTTTCAATCTTGCGCCCAGAATTCTGTTGTTGGCCTCTCGACCAATCAAAATGCATTATTTCGTCAAAGCGTGCAGTCTGTCAGCCAAAGCGTGCAGTCTGTCAGTATCCAAAGGCACCAGTACAAAGATTCACTGCGTACATTCTGTGTACGATAACTGTACCCCCAGGAGCAGTACGTATTTACACTGAGTTAGTGCACAGGTATGTAATAATATATGTTTGTGGGGGGAGTGTTGGTGAAGCTTAACATAACAGTTTCCCACTACAGTGCCAGGTGGGAATTAAATGATAGAATCATAAAAGATGTAACGATTATGTTATGATCAAGTATCGTTTTATGATGAATAGTGGTGAATATTCAGTTGTTCTTCCCATTTTGAGGGGGCACCTCATAAATCTACCCCGTATTGTCACCATAACCATGGTTTCACATAATACAACTACACCACCACCACCACCTCTCACATACACCACTTATATATTACACCTACACCACTCACTTACACCACTCATATATCACACCTCTCACATACACCACTCATATATCACACCACCACTCACATACACCACTCATATATCACACCTCTCACATACACCACTCACATACACCACTCATATATCACACCTCTCACATACACCACTCATATATCACACCTCTCACATACACCACTCACATATCACACCACTCACATATCACACCACTCACATACACCACTCATATATCACACCACTCACATACACCACTCATATATCACACCACCTCTTACATACACCACTCATATATCACACCACTCACATACACCACTCACATATCACACCTACACCACTCACATACACCACTCATATCACACCTCTCACATACACCACTCATATATCACACCACTCACATACACCACTCATATATCACACCACTCACATACACCACTCACATATCACACCTACACCACTCACATACACCACTCATATATCACACCACTCACATACACCACTCACATATCACACCTACACCACTCACATACACCACTCATATATCACACCACTCACATACACCACTCATATATCACACCTACACCACTCACATACACCACTCATATATCACACCACTCACATACACCACTCACATATCACACCTACACCACTCACATACACCACTCATATATCACACCTCTCACATACACCACTTATATATTACACCTACACCACTCACATACACCACTCATATATTACACCTACACCACACCACTACTTCATTTCATGGAGATTGAGACGCTGGTGAGACGCTGGTGAGACGCGGGATCACATTAGACCGGAAGTGGGCAGCGCGTCCTGACGGGCGTCTCGGTAACTAGCTGGTGCCCGGCGTGTAGCGCTGTGCTCGACCTTCACGCCCGCACCACCCGCCGGAGACCAGCGACCCCGGCCCGGGCGGCGTCCCTCACGTGACTTCCGGTCAGACGCCGCCGGCGGCCATCTTAGATTTAATTCCCTTCTCTCGGAATAATCAAGAAATATTCAACAGCTTTCTTGAGCTCTGCCCTCCGCAGTAGATCAGAACTGACGTGGGCGCCATGGGCTGCGAAACCGCGGCACGCACCTTAATTAATCAAGTGGCGGCTCTCAAAGTGTGTGGTGTTTGACTGAAATACTGCCTCAAAGTCTGGTGTTTGCCTGAAATACTGCCTCAAAGTCTGGTGTTTGCCTGAAATACTGCCTCAAAGTCTGGTGTTTGCCTGAAATACTGCCTCAAAGTCTGGTGTTTGCCTGAAATACTGCCTCAAAGTCTGGTGTTTGCCTGAAATACTGCCTCAAAGTCTGGTGTTTGACTGAAATACTGCCTCAAAGTCTGGTTTTTGACTGAAATACTGCCTCAAAGTCTGGTGTTTGACTAAAATACTGCCTCAAAGTCTGGTGTTTGACTGAAATACTGCCTCAAAGTCTGGTGTTTGCCTGAAATACTGCCTCAAAGTCTGGTGTTTGACTGAAATACTGCCTCAAAGTCTGGTTTTTGACTGAAATACTGCCTCAAAGTCTGGTGTTTGACTGAAATACTGCCTCAAAGTCTGGTGTTTGCCTGAAATACTGCCTCAAAGTCTGGTGTTTGACTGAAATACTGCCTCAAAGTCTGGTGTTTGACTGAAATACTGCCTCAAAGTCTGGTGTTTGACTAAAATACTGCCTCAAAGTCTGGTGTTTGCCTGAAATACTGCCTCAAAGTCTGGTGTTTGACTGAAATACTGCCTCAAAGTCTGGTTTTTGACTGAAATACTGCCTCAAAGTCTGGTGTTTGACTAAAATACTGCCTCAAAGTCTGGTGTTTGACTGAAATACTGCCTCAAAGTCTGGTGTTTGACTGAAATACTGCCTCAGAGTTCGACTTGTGTACCAACCCTTGACTGTTTTATATCTATGAGATATGAAATATGAACATTATTATTCACTATTATAAATATGATGTGTCCTGAATTCAAGTTAGTTCTAAGTGCGCCCACAGGTGGCGTGATGGTCGGTGCGCTCATTGGCCACAGGTGGCGTGATGGTCGGTGCGCTCATTGGCCACAGGTGGCGTGGTGGTCGGTGCGCTCACTGGCCACAGGTGGCGTGGTGGTCGGTGCGCTCACTTGCCTGCCGCGTCCTAACAAAACTGTAACATTTAGTATTATTGTATGCTCACCAGTCAGAATGCGAATAAGGTGGTTGAGGTGGTCTGTAAGCCTAGGTCTGGAGGAGGAGCAACTGGCTTTACTTCTACACAAGACCAAGGCGTAACACAGACTGACTCACTCTCGGATCACACAGGGCTATAAGGCTTACCCTAAGGGGTAGTTCCTCAGATTCCCACATGGGGTCTCTCAATATACAACAAAACCACTGACTACAGTTAGAGGAGAGATGTAGATAAATGTATACAGAGACGTTTCAAAGCCTACATAGGATCGTACCCTGAAAGTGTCCTAGTGCTACGACCAAAGGCTTAGACAACGACATCGGCCCTAGGAGGATCACAGTAGAAAGTCCACGATATATCCTGGATTATCAATCATTATTAGGAATCTGTAGATCAGGCAGGTTTGTTAATATTCATATTAGTAGCTCCACACTAGAGTGTAAGGCTGCCCTTATTGTCATCATTATGTGCTAGATGCAAAAGGGTATTATAATTATTGAGACTGTGCATAAGACCTGATTATCCTGTTTACTATCATAAATTCATGTTGCTCAAACTCATGAATTGTAAACAGAGTAAACTACTTTTCTCTATAGTGCATTGTGGGTAACTAGGGATTAGAGTTGAAGTGTATACTCTAATGACCATTCATCTCATTCCATGTCACCATAGCGACTGACTCTATGAAGGTAATGTGATTAATTAACAAGAGGTTATCATTTTACCGACCCCTACTCTGTAAAATGAAATAACGTGTTTGTGTATGTACCATAGAGGGGGACCAGGTAGCAGATCGGCCGTTCCCGAACCTGGAAATGCTTACTGTAAGTTTGACGCTAATAAAACCACTAAAAAAAGAAACGAAACTAAAAGGCACCCTGTAAGAACATTTGAAGGACCTTGTGCCTCTGCTTTGAAAGGAGACTCCATTTTCACTAAAAGTTGGCCGTCCTACGACAATGCTAGGATTAGTCGGTTAGAAGGGGATTCTGATAGGTCAGTTAGAACGAGATTCTGATTGGTCAGTTAGAAGGGGATTCTGATAGGTCAGTTAGAAGGGGATTCTGATTGGTCAGTTAGAACGGGGTTCTGATTGGTCAGTTAGAAGGGGATTCTGATTGGTCAGTTAGAACGGGGTTCTGATTGGTCAGTTAGAAGGGGATTCTGATAGGTCAGTTAGAAGGGGATTCTGATTGGTCAGTTAGAATGGGATTCTGATTGGTCAGTTAGAACGGGGTTCTGATTGGTCAGTTAGAAGGGGATTCTGATAGGTCAGTTAGAAGGGGATTCTGATAGGTCAGTTAGAAGGGGATTCTGATTGGTCAGTTAGAAGGGGATTCTGATTGGTCAGTTAGAACGGGATTCTGATAGGTCAGTTAGAACGGGATTCTGATAGGTCAGTTAGAAGGGGATTCTGATTGGTCAGTTAGAAGGGGATTCTGATAGGTCAGTTAAAAGGGGATTCTGATCGGTCAGTTAGAATGGGATTCTGATTGGTCAGTTAGAACGGGGTTCTGATTGGTCAGTTAGAAGGGGATTCTGATAGGTCAGTTAGAAGGGGATTCTGATAGGTCAGTTAGAAGGGGATTCTGATTGGTCAGTTAGAAGGGGATTCTGATAGGTCAGTTAGAACGGGATTCTGATAGGTCAGTTAGAACGGGATTCTGATAGGTCAGTTAGAACGGGATTCTGATAGGTCAGTTAGAACGGGATTCTGATAGGTCAGTTAGAAGGGGATTCTGATAGGTCAGTTAGAAGGGGATTCTGATAGGTCAGTTAGAAGGGGATTCTGATTGGTCAGTTAGAAGGGGATTCTGATAGGTCAGTTAGAACGGGATTCTGATAGGTCAGTTAAAACGGGATTCTGATAGGTCAGTTAGAACGGGATTCTGATTGGTCAGTTGGAACGGGATTCTGATAGGTCCGTTAAAACGGGATTCTGGTAGGTCAGTAAGAACAGGATTCTGATTCGTCAGTTGGAACGGGATTCTGATAGGTCAGTTAGAACGGGATTCTGATAGGTCAGTTAAAACGGGATTCTGATAGGTCACTTAAAACGGGATTCTGATAGGTCAGTAAGAACAGGATTCTGGTTGGTCAGTTAGAACGGGATTCTGAGAGGTCAGTTAGAACGGGATTCTGATAGGTCAGTTAGAAGGGGATTCTGATTGGTCAGTTAGAACGGGATTCTGATTGGTCAGTTAGAACGGGATTCTGATTGGTCAGTTAGAAGGGGATTCTGATTGGTCAGTTAGAAGGGGATTCTGATTGGTCAGTTAGAAGGGGATTCTTATTGGTCAGTTAGAAGGGGATTCTGATTGGTCAGTTAGAAGGGGATTCTGATAGGTCAGTTAGAAGGGGATTCTGATAGGTCAGTTAGAAGGGGATTCTGATAGGTCAGTTAGAACGAGATTCTGATAGGTCAGTTAGAACGGGATTCTGATAGGTCAGTTAGAATGGGATTCTGATAGGTCAGTTAGAACGGGATTCTGATAGGTCAGTTAGAACGGGATTCTGATTGGTCAGTTGCACGCCAAGGAGACCCAGAGACCATATGTGTCAACACTTATGTACGACCTTATGGACGGATAATACTGTCTTAGCGAACACACGTAAATATGAGTAAACGATAACTCTTCTACGAGGTACAGAAAAGAGTCTTCATGCAGGATCATTGATTTCTTTTTGGTAGCAAGTTATCATTTCTTTATGTTTAATAAAACAGTTCGTTACCTACACCCAGATTACCATACAACTATATATACACGAGTACAGATAAAATACAGGTAGACATGTTTATATACGTTGTAGATCTACCTCCAGTCTCTGGTTTGTCAATTCTGTATCACTACACACCACCATCTCATGGATTATATTCTATATAAACTCTCTGGTGGAGTAAGGAGTGATTTCACGGAGGTAGGTTTCCTTTCTGTACAGACTGTGGTAACAATTTGTCTTCAAGTGAAATTTGTCATTGGTCACTGGAGCCTACTGAAAACTGGGTACTACCCTAGTAGACCCTCCAGTATAAATAAAAGATTTTATAAAAAAAAGAAAAAAAATAGATCACTGCCCCCACACACAGAGTAGAGCGCCGCCTGTCGGCCGCTGTGTGCGGGAGAACTGATCATTCTACTGCTCACCAGAGGGCCACACCAGACCCCGTCGTCCACGCATGCGCTCTGCCCGCCGTCCAGTACGAGGCTCATTCTTCCCGACATTCATCAGGGCTTCTCACGCGCATGCGTGGCGCCATGACACCATCCATCGTGACGTCACGGGGCACCACGTGACGCCTCGACCTGCCCCCAGCGGAGACCTGGCGCACTACGAGGAGCGGGGTCAGAAGTCAGGTTCTGACCCGCTCATAGAGTAGACGCCACACTCTCCGTACACAGATACACTCTCCATACATAGATACACTCTCCATACACAGTGTACTAGACATACTCCCTACACAGTATACTACCGACACACTCTCCGTACACAGATATACTCTCCATACATAGATACACTCTGCATCAACATCATACTACAGACATACACAGTATACATGACATACTCCATACACAGTGTACTACAGACACACTCTCCATACACAGTATACTACAGACACACTCTCCATACACAGTATACTACAGACACACTCTCCATACACAGTGTACTAGACACTCTCTCCATACACAGTGTACTACAGACACACTCTCCATACACAGTATACTACAGACACACTCTCCATACACAGTATACTACAGACACACTCTCCATACACAGTGTACTACAGACACTCTCCATACACAGTGTACTACAGACACACTCTCCATACACAGTATACTACAGACACACTCTCCATACACAGTGTACTACAGACACACTCTCCATACACAGTATACTACAGACACACTCTCCATACACAGTGTACTACAGACACTCTCCATACACAGTGTACTACAGACACACTCTCCATACACAGTATACTACAGACACACTCTCCATACACAGTATACTACAGACACACTCTCCATACATAGTATACAAGACATACTCCATACACAATATACTACAGACACTCTCCATACACAGTATACTACAGACACACTCTCCATACACAGTGTACTACAGACACTCCCTATACACAGTATACTACAGACACACTCTCCATACACAATATACTACAGACACACTCTCCATACACAGTATACTGCAGATACAGTCTCCATACACACTCTCCATACTACAGACACTCTCCCTACACAGTATACTACAGATACACTCTCCATACACAGTGTACTAGACATACTTTCCATACACAGTATACTACAGATACACTCTCCATACTCGTCGATCAGGTTTTGCGGCTCCCGTATTTTCTTTGGCTCCAGGTTTAGTTTTGGCTCCGGATTTTACTCGGCTTCGGCTCGTGAAATCACTACGCCAAACTCCAGTCGTCACATATATAGGAGCCCAGATTAAAACTCATCCCGTTTTACTATAGTCTCTCCCCCCTCTCTCATACACACCTCCTTCACACCCACCCTGTCCATCCACTCCTCTCTTTTTGGTACCCTTCACATCCCCCCTTCCCTCTCTCCCTCTGGTACCCTTCTCTCTCTATCTGGTACCCTTCACTCTCTCTCTCTATCTGGTATCCTTCTCTCTCTAGCACCCTTCTCTATCTATCTCTCTGGTACCCTTCTCTCTCTCTCTCTGGTACCCTTCTTTCTCTAATTGGTAACCTTCTCTCAACCAGGTGCGGCGAGGTGCGGCGAGGTGCGGCGTGGTGCGGCGTGGTGCGGCGTGGTGCGGCGAGGTGCGGCGAGGTGCGGCGAGGTGCGGCGTGGTGCGGCGAGGTGCGGCGTGGTGCGGCGAGGTGCGGCGTGGTGCGGCGAGGTGCGGCGTGGTGCGGCGTGGTGCGGCGTGGTGCGGCGTGGTGCGGCGAGGGGGGCGGCGTGGTGCGGCGAGGTGCGGCGAGGTGCGGCGAGGTGCGGCGAGGTGCGGCGAGGTGCGGCGAGGTGCGGCGTGGTGCGGCGAGGTGCGGCGAGGTGCGGCGAGGTGCGGCGTGGTGCGGCGTGGTGCGGCGAGGTGCGGCGTGGTGCGGCGAGGTGCGGCGTGGTGCGGCGTGGTGCGGCGAGGTGCGGCGAGGTGCGGCGTGGTGCGGCGAGGTGCGGCGAGGTGCGGCGAGGTGCGGCGAGGTGCGGCGAGGTGCGGCGAGGTGCGGCGAGGTGCGGCGTGGTGCGGCGAGGTGCGGCGAGGTGCGGCGTGGTGCGGCGTGGTGCGGCGAGGTGCGGCGAGGTGCGGCGAGGTGCGGCGAGGTGCGGCGAGGTGCGGCGAGGTGCGGCGAGGTGCGGCGTGGTGCGGCGTGGTGCGGCGTGGTGCGGCGAGGTGCGGCGTGGTGCGTGCCTCCACAGACGGGGAGCGCTCTCACCAAGTCTCATTGAGACTTACTTAGTACCCGAGTCAGGCCCAGCCTCTGGACGAGTCTGGACGAGTCTCCCGAGTCTCCCCGAGCCTCCCCGAGCCTTCCCGAGCCTCCCCAAGTCTCTCCGAGCCTCTCCGAGCCTCTCCGAGTCTGACCGAACCTTCCCGAGCTTCCCTGAGTCTTCCTGAGTCTGCCCGAGTCTCCCCGAGCCTTCCCGAGCCTTTCCGAGTCTCTCCGAGCCTCCCCGAGTCTGACAAAGCCTCCAGAGACTCCAGAGTCTCCCAGATGTCCTGTTAACCCTTCTCATACACTCTCCGTCTTATTGATGTACTGTTAACCCTTCTCATACACTCTCCGTCTTATTGAGGTACTGTTAACCCTTCTCATACACTCTCCGTCTTATTGAGGTACTGTTAACCCTTCTCATACATTCTCCGTCTTACTGAGGTACTGTTAACCCTTCTCATACACTCTCCGTCTTATTGAGGTACTGTTAACCCTTCTCATACACTCTCCGTCTTATTGAGGTACTGTTAACCCTTCTCATACACTCTCCGTCTTACTGAGGTACTGTTAACCCTTCTCATACACTCTCCGTCTTATTGAGGTACTGTTAACCCTTCTCATACACTCTCCGTCTTATTGAGGTACAGTTAACCCTTCTCACACCCATTCACTACGGGCACAGTGCACCCGAACATTCAGTACGGGCACAGTGCACCCGAACATTCAGTACGGGTACAGTGCGCCCGAACATTCACTACGGGCACAGTGCGCCCGAACATTCACTACGGGCACAGTGCACCCGAACATTCACTACGGGCACAGTGCACCCGAACATTCAGTACGGGTACAGTGCGCCCGAACATTCACTACGGGCACAGTGCACCCGAACATTCACTACGGGCACAGTGCGCCCGAACATTCACTGCGGGCACAGTGCACCCGAACATTCACTACGGGCACAGTGCGCCCGAACATTCACTACGGGCACAGTGCACCCGAACATTCACTACTGGCACAGTGCACCCGAACATTCATTACGGGCACAGTGCGCTCGAACATTCATTACGGGCACAGTGCGCCCGAACATTCACTACGGGCACAGTGCACCCGAACATTCAGTACGGCCAGTTGGGCTGGAACATTATCATTATTATGTGATAAAAGAGCGGATTCAACATTTTGCTGTGACCAGTAGCGCCTTATTTGAGGTTTCTCTTTGAACGAACTAGAATCTACTTGAAGCAAAACGGCGGATTTTACATTATGAGGCAGGCTTTCAAACTGAGGACGCAACAGGAACATGGAGGAACACAGCCAATGAGTGTCCAGACATGAACAGTCGACACAAAGCTCTAGACAAACGTCAGCCATTTGCCCACCACCTCACAATCCGCCGAACCTGCGCCCAGAGTGGCTCTTCCATCTTTTTCTGTAAACATCAAGGGTTCGTGGCTATAGAAATGAGATTTCGTAAAATGTCTTATTCCTAAAAGCTGTACAATTAATGGTGAGGATTATCTCTGACTGAAATATGTGTTCCATTCTCTCTCAACTTCTCCACCATGTTCTCCACCTTCACTGCGGCGGTCAGAGTGAATTCCCGTCTACCTTTCTGAAAGTCCTTCTGTATATTACCACATAGAATATGGAGAAGGAAATCCCTCACTGGAGTAATCCATTTGACGGTGAATTCGTATTGAATAAAACATTTCCATTCTTCTTTAACGGAACACCTTCTGTTAAGAGCAGACACACCCGGAGCATTCCTTTCCTTTTACTAGGCTGAGCAATCTGATATTTCCGACAGCGCTGGCGGCGCGTTCCGGCCTCGTTTTCAGTCCACTTCTGGCGTCTGAATGAGACCACGTGACCAGGTTTCCATGGCCACGCATGGCGGGTGTTACCATGGACACGGCGGCATGGCGGCTGGCCTGTAATGGTCGTCACAAATTAGACCCGGCCGATAAAAAGTGGCGCCACCAGGCGGGCGTCTTGTGTACTGTGATTGACGATGACTGGTCCCCGAAGACTAGAGTCTGCCCGGGCTGCCGCCCAGTAGCTGGTGTCTAAAATAAAGACTCAGGCTGCCGCCCAGTAGCCGGTGTCTAAAATAAAGACTCAGGCTGCCGCCCAGTAGCCGGTGTCTAAAATAAAGACTCAGGCCGCTACCCAGTAGCCGGTGTCTAAAATAAAGACTAGACTCAGGCCGCTGCCCAGTAGCCGCTGTCTACAATAAAGACTAGACTCAGGCCGCTGCCCAGTAGCTGGTGTGTACAGTAAAGACTAGACTCAGGCCGCTGCCCAGTAGCCGCTGTCTACAATAAAGACTAGACTCAGGCCGCTGCCCAGTAGCTGGTGTGTACAGTAAAGACTAGACTCAGGCCGCTGCCCAGTAGCCGCTGTCTACAATAAAGACTAGACTCAGGCCGCTGCCCAGTAGCTGGTGTGTACAGTAAAGACTAGACTCAGGCCGCTGCCCAGTAGCCGCTGTCTACAATAAAGACTAGACTCAGGCCGCTGCCCAGTAGCCGGTGTGTACCATAAAGACTAGACTCAGGCCGCTGCCCAGTAGCCGGTGTGTACAGTAAAGACTAGAGTCTGCCCGGGCCGCTACCCAGTAGCCGGTGTCTAAAATAAAGACTCAGGCCGCTACCCAGTAGCCGGTGTCTAAAATAAAGACTCAGGCCGCTGCCCAGTAGCCGGTGTCTAAGATAAAGACTCAGGCCGCTGCCCAGTAGCCGGTGTCTAAAATAAAGACTCAGGCCGCTGCCCAGTAGCCGGTGTCTAAAATAAAGACTCAGGCCGCTGCCCAGTAGCCGGTGTGTACAGTAAAGACTAGACTCAGTCCACTGCCCAGTAGCCGGTGTGTACAGTAAAGACTAGACTCAGGTCTAGACCGGCTAGTGGGCATAGTGGTGATAGGTATAAATCTACCCTCCCTCTTGTACAACTTATAGACAATAGGACTTTGGATTTAAGTAGTTATATAGAACTGCATCGAGAATCGTATAAATTGACAATACTCCACGAGTTTGGCTTGGCCACGATCGTCATCGAGGCAAGGCCGAGTGACGATTATGGCCCAACCAAACGAGTGGAGTATTGTGTATTTTACGATTTGAGTGCAGTTCTGGATTTATCTTACCCCTTTCTATGACATTAAATATCATCACAACTTCAGAATAATCAAGATATACTTAGCAAATCCATATAACGGCATCTCAAATTCACTACGCCACGGCTGTGGCGTAGTATTGTCACTTTATGGGGGTGATCGTTGAGTATTTTTTTCTAATGTTATTCCTATGGAGAAACTTGTACCAGGGGTGAGATAATATAGGGAGAGTAGAGTGTGTGTTGTGTTGGCTATGAGTAGTACTGGGAAAGTAGAGTGTGTGAATGACAATGTTCCCCTGACTGTGTGTAATACTGAGTGAAGTAGTCTTGTGATCACTCTGCTATCTTACTACTGTAGATTTGTGTGAATGACAATGTTCCCCTGACTGTGTGTAATACTGAGTGAAGTACTCTTGTGATCATTCTGATATCTTACTACTGTAGATTTGTGTGAATGACAATGTTCCCCTGACTGTGTGTAATACTGAGTGAAGTACTCTTGTGATCACTCTGATATCTTACTACTGTAGATTTGTGTGAATGACAATGTTCCCCTGACTGTGTGTAATACTGAGTGAATTAGTCTTGTCATCACTCTCATATCTTACTACTGTAGATTTGTGTGAATGACAATGTTCCCCTGACTGTGTGTAATACTGAGTGAATTAGTCTTGTCATCACTCTCATATCTTACTACCGTAGATTTGTGTGAATGACAATGTTCCCCTGACTGTGTGTAATACTGAGTGAATTAGTCTTGTCATCACTCTGATATCTTACTACTGTAGATTTGTGTGAATGACAATGTTCCCCTGACTGTGTGTCATACTGAGTGAAGTACTCTTGTCATCACTCTGATATCTTACTACTGTAGATTTGTGTAAATTCATGTTCGACATACTGAGTGAAGTAGTCTTGTCATCACTCTCATATCTTCTTAATGTAAACTAAACGCAGGTCATGCTTAGAGCAGGCGACGATCAAGGTGAGCGATAATAGGCCAAATCGAGCTGTACTTGGAGATATCGCCTGCCGGATCCCTGCGAAGGTGCGAAAGGAGTGATGGGAGCCTGAGCCGCCTTTCCGGCTCCCAACACTCAATGAATCTCCACACCTCCCTTCACTCTCTCCCTACAAACCCCTTTTGACCCTGAACCACATATTGCGCGGCCATGGCCGCCCGTCTCTATGGCAACCAAAAACGTCGTACCGGAAGTGGCGGACACGCGGGAAGATGGATGGAGCAGCGAAAAGAACACAAAAGTCGTCTGCTTCAGTCCGCGTGATTCTGAACCACAGTCAGGGTTAGAGGAAGGGAAGGTGTAATCAGGGTTAGGGGAAGGGAAGGTGTAATCAGGGTTAGAGGAAGGGAAGGTGTAATCAGGGTTAGAGGAAGGGAAGGTGTAATCAGAGTTAGAGGAAGGGAAGGTGTAATCAGAGTTAGAGGAAGGGAAGGTGTAATCAGAGTTAGAGGAAGGGAAGGTGTAATCAGAGTTAGAGGAAGGGAAGGTGTAATCAGGGTTAGGGGAAGGGAAGGTGTAATCAGAGTTAGAGGAAGGGAAGGTGTAATCAGAGTGAGGGGAAGGGAAGGTGAAATCAGGGTTAGAGGAAGGGAAGGTGTAATCAGAGTGAGGGGAAGGGAAGGTGTAATCAGAGTTAGGGGAAGGGAAGGTGTAATCAGAGTGAGGGGAAGGGAAGGTGTAATCAGGGTTAGAGGAAGGGAAGGTGTAATCAGAGGTAGAGGAAGGGAAGGTGTAATCAGGGTTAGGGGAAGGGAAGGTGTAATCTGGGTTAGGGGAAGGGAAGGTGTAATCAGAGTGAGGGGAAGGGAAGGTGTAATCAGAGTTAGAGGAAGGGAAGGTGTAATCAGAGTTAGAGGAAGGGAAGGTGTAATCAGGGTTAGGGGAAGGGAAGGTGTAATCAGGGTTAGGGGAAGGGAAGGTGTAATCAGAGTGAGGGGAAGGGAAGGTGTAATCAGGGTTAGAGGAAGGGAAGGTGTAATCAGAGTTAGAGGAAGGGAAGGTGTAATCAGAGTTAGAGGAAGGGAAGGTGTAATCAGGGTGAGGGGAAGGGAAGGTGTAATCAGGGTGAGGGGAAGGGAAGGTGTAATCAGGGTTAGAGGAAGGGAAGGTGTAATCAGAGTTAGAGGAAGGGAAGGTGTAATCAGGGTTAGGGGAAGGGAAGGTGTAATCAGAGTTAGAGGAAGGGAAGGTGTAATCAGAGTGAGGGGAAGGGAAGGTGTAATCAGGGTTAGAGGAAGGGAAGGTGTAATCAGAGTTAGAGGAAGGGAAGGTGTAATCAGGGTTAGGGGAAGGGAAGGTGTAATCAGAGTTAGAGGAAGGAAAGGTGTAATCAGGGTTAGGGGAAGGGAAGGTGTAATCAGGGTGAGGGGAAGGGATGGTGTAATCAGGGTGAGGGGAAGGGAAGGTGTAATCAGGGTTAGAGGAAGGGAAGGTGTAATCAGAGTGAGGGGAAGGGAAGGTGTAATCAGGGTTAGAGGAAGGGAAGGTGTAATCAGGGTTAGAGGAAGGGAAGGTGTAATCAGAGTTAGAGGAAGGGAAGGTGTAATCAGGGTTAGAGGAAGGGAAGGTGTAATCAGAGTTAGAGGAAGGGAAGGTGTAATCAGAGTTAGAGGAAGGGAAGGTGTAATTAGAGTTAGGGGAAGGGAAGGTGTAATCAGGGTTAGGGGAAGGGAAGGTGTAATCAGGGTGAGGGGAAGGGAAGGTGTAATCAGGGTTAGAGAAAGGGAAGGTGTAATCAGGGTTAGGGGAAGGGAAGGTGTAATCAGGGTGAGGGGAAGGGAAGGTGTAATCAGGGTTAGAGGAAGGGAAGGTGTAATCAGGGTTAGAGGAAGGGAAGGTGTAATCAGGGTTAGGGGAAGGGAAGGTGTAATCAGGGTTAGAGGAAGGGAAGGTGTAATCAGAGTGAGGGGAAGGGAAGTTGTAATCAGAGTGAGGGGAAGGGAAGGTGTAATCAGGGTGAGGGGAAGGGAAGGTGTAATCAGGGTGAAGGGAAGGGAAGGTGTAATCAGGGTGAGGGGAAGGGAAGGTGTAATCAGGGTTAGAGGAAGGGAAGGTGTAATCAGGGTTAGGGGAAGGGAAGGTGTAATCTGGGTTAGGGGAAGGGAAGGTGTAATCAGAGTGAGGGGAAGGGAAGGTGTAATCAGGGTTAGAGGAAGGGAAGGTGTAATCAGGGTTAGAGGAAGGGAAGGTGTAATCAGGGTTAGGGGAAGGGAAGGTGTAATCAGGGTTAGAGGAAGGGAAGGTGTAATCAGGGTTAGAGGAAGGGAAGGTGTAATCAGGGTTAGAGGAAGGGAAGGTGTAATCAGGGTTAGAGGAAGGGAAGGTGTAATCAGGGTTAGGGGAAGGGAAGGTGTAATCAGAGTTAGAGGAAGGGAAGGTGTAATCAGGGTTAGAAGAAGGGAAGGTGTAATCAGGGTGAGGGGAAGGGAAGGTGTAATCAGGGTTAGAGGAAGGGAAGGTGTAATCAGAGTTAGAGGAAGGGAAGGTGTAATCAGAGTGAGGGGAAGGGAAGGTGTAATCAGAGTGAGGGGAAGGGAAGGTGTAATCAGGGTGAGGGGAAGGGAAGGTGTAATCAGGGTGAAGGGAAGGGAAGGTGTAATCAGGGTGAGGGGAAGGGAAGGTGTAATCAGGGTTAGAGGAAGGGAAGGTGTAATCAGGGTGAGGGGAAGGGAAGGTGTAATCAGGGTTAGAGGAAGGGAAGGTGTAATCAGGATGAGGGGAAGGGAAGGTGTAATCAGGGTGAGGGGAAGGGAAGGTGTAATCAGGGTGAGGGGAAGGGAAGGTGTAATCAGGGTGAGGGGAAGGGAAGGTGTAATCAGGGTTAGAGGAAGGGAAGGTGTAATCAGGGTTAGAGGAAGGGAAGGTGTAATCAGGGTTAGAGGAAGGGAAGGTGTAATCAGGGTTAGAGGAAGGGAAGGTGTAATCAGAGTTAGGGGAAGGGAAGGTGTAATCAGGGTTAGAGGAAGGGAAGGTGTAATCAGGGTTAGAGGAAGGGAAGGTGTAATCAGAGTTAGAGGAAGGGAAGGTGTAATCAGGGTTAGAGGAAGGGAAGGTGTAATCAGAGTTAGAGGAAGGGAAGGTGTAATCAGAGTTAGAGGAAGGGAAGGTGTAATCAGAGTTAGGGGAAGGGAAGGTGTAATCAGGGTGAGGGGAAGGGAAGGTGTAATCAGGGTGAGGGGAAGGGAAGGTGTAATCAGGGTGAGGGGAAGGGAAGGTGTAATCAGGGTTAGAGGAAGGGAAGGTGTAATCAGGGTTAGAGGAAGGGAAGGTGTAATCAGGGTTAGAGGAAGGGAAGGTGTAATCAGGGTTAGAGGAAGGGAAGGTGTAATCAGAGTTAGGGGAAGGGAAGGTGTAATCAGGGTTAGAGGAAGGGAAGGTGTAATCAGGGTTAGAGGAAGGGAAGGTGTAATCAGAGTTAGAGGAAGGGAAGGTGTAATCAGGGTTAGAGGAAGGGAAGGTGTAATCAGAGTTAGAGGAAGGGAAGGTGTAATCAGAGTTAGAGGAAGGGAAGGTGTAATTAGAGTTAGGGGAAGGGAAGGTGTAATCAGGGTTAGAGGAAGGGAAGGTGTAATCAGGGTGAGGGGAAGGGAAGGTGTAATCAGGGTGAAGGGAAGGGAAGGTGTAATCAGGGTTAGGGGAAGGGAAGGTGTAATCAGGGTGAGGGGAAGGGAAGGTGTAATCAGGGTTAGGGGAAGGGAAGGTGTAATCAGGGTTAGAGGAAGGGAAGGTGTAATCAGAGTGAAGGGAAGGGAAGGTGTAATCAGGGTTAGAGGAAGGGAAGGTGTAATCAGGGTTAGAGGAAGGGAAGGTGTAATCAGAGTGAGGGGAAGGGAAGGTGTATTCAGAGTGAGGGGAAGGGATGGTGTTTTATAATCAGAGTGAGGGGAAGGGAAGGTGTAATCAGGGTTAGGGGAAGGGAAGGTGTAATCAGGGTTAGAGGAAGGGAAGGTGTAATCAGGGTTAGAGGAAGGAAAGGTGTAATCAGGGTTAGAGGAAGGGAAGGTGTAATCAGAGTGAGGGGAAGGGAAGGTGTATTCAGAGTGAGGGGAAGGGATGGTGTTTTATAATCAGAGTGAGGGGAAGGGAAGGTGTAATCAGGGTTAGGGGAAGGGAAGGTGTAATCAGGGTTAGAGGAAGGGAAGGTGTAATCAGGGTTAGAGGAAGGGAAGGTGTATTCAGGGTTAGAGGAAGGGAAGGTGTAATCAGGGTTAGAGGAAGGGAAGGTGTAATCAGGATTAGAGGAAGGGAAGGTGTAATCAGGGTTAGAGGAAGGGAAGGTGTAATCAGAGTTAGAAGAAGGGAAGGTGTAATCAGGGTTAGAGGAAGGGAAGGTGTAATCAGGGTGAGGGGAAGGGAAGGTGTAATCAGGGTTAGAGAAAGGGAAGGTGTAATCAGGGTTAGGGGAAGGGAAGGTGTAATCAGGGTTAGGGGAAGGGAAGGTGTAATCAGGATGAGGGGAAGGGAAGGTGTAATCAGGGTGAGGGGAAGGGAAGGTGTAATCAGAGTTAGAGGAAGGGAAGGTGTAATCAGGGTTAGGGGAAGGGAAGGTGTAATCAGAGTTAGGGGAAGGGAAGGTGTAATCAGGGTTAGGGGAAGGGAAGGTGTAATCAGGGTTAGGGGAAGGGAAGGTGTAATCAGACTGAGGGGAAGGGAAGGTGTAATTAGGGTTAGAGGAAGGGAAGGTGTAATCAGGGTTAGGGGAAGGGAAGGTGTAATCAGGGTTAGAGGAAGGGAAGGTGTATTCAGAGTTAGGGGAAGGGAAGGTGTAATCAGGGTTAGGGGAAGGGAAGGTGTAATCAGAGTTAGGGGAAGGGAAGGTGTAATCTGGGTTAGGGGAAGGGAAGGTGTAATCAGAGTGAGGGGAAGGGAAGGTGTAATCAGGGTGAGGGGAAGGGTAGGTGTAATCAGGGTTAGAGGAAGGGAAGGTGTAATCAGAGTTAGAGGAAGGGAAGGTGTAATCAGGGTTAGGGGAAGGGAAGGTGTAATCAGAGTTAGAGGAAGGGAAGGTGTAATCAGAGTGAGGGGAAGGGAAGGTGTAATCAGGGTGAGGGGAAGGGAAGGTGTAATCAGGGTGAGGGGAAGGGAAGGTGTAATCAGAGTGAAGGGAAGGGAAGGTGTAATCAGGGTTAGAGGAAGGGAAGGTATAATCAGGGTTAGAGGAAGGGAAGGTGTAATCAGAGTGAGGGGAAGGGAAGGTGTATTCAGAGTGAGGGGAAGGGATGGTGTTTTATAATCAGAGTGAGGGGAAGGGAAGGTGTAATCAGGGTAAGGGGAAGGGAAGGTGTAATCAGGGTTAGAGGAAGGGAAGGTGTAATCAGGGTTAGAGGAAGGGAAGGTGTAATCAGGGTTAGGGGAAGGGAAGGTGTAATCAGGGTGAGGGGAAGGGAAGGTGTAATCAGGGTTAGAGGAAGGGAAGGTGTAATCAGGGTTAGAGGAAGGGAAGGTGTAATCAGGGTTAGAGGAAGGGAAGGTGTATTCAGGGTTAGAGGAAGGGAAGGTGTAATCAGGGTTAGAGGAAGGGAAGGTGTAATCAGGGTTAGAGGAAGGGAAGGTGTAATCAGGGTTAGAGGAAGGGAAGGTGTAATCAGAGTTAGAAGAAGGGAAGGTGTAATCAGGGTTAGAGGAAGGGAAGGTGTAATCAGGGTGAGGGGAAGGGAAGGTGTAATCAGGGTTAGAGAAAGGGAAGGTGTAATCAGGGTTAGGGGAAGGGAAGGTGTAATCAGGGTTAGGGGAAGGGAAGGTGTAATCAGGATGAGGGGAAGGGAAGGTGTAATCAGGGTGAGGGGAAGGGAAGGTGTAATCAGAGTTAGAGGAAGGGAAGGTGTAATCAGGGTTAGGGGAAGGGAAGGTGTAATCAGAGTTAGGGGAAGGGAAGGTGTAATCAGGGTTAGGGGAAGGGAAGGTGTAATCAGGGTTAGGGGAAGGGAAGGTGTAATCAGACTGAGGGGAAGGGAAGGTGTAATTAGGGTTAGAGGAAGGGAAGGTGTAATCAGGGTTAGGGGAAGGGAAGGTGTAATCAGGGTTAGAGGAAGGGAAGGTGTATTCAGAGTTAGGGGAAGGGAAGGTGTAATCAGGGTTAGGGGAAGGGAAGGTGTAATCAGAGTTAGGGGAAGGGAAGGTGTAATCTGGGTTAGGGGAAGGGAAGGTGTAATCAGAGTGAGGGGAAGGGAAGGTGTAATCAGGGTGAGGGGAAGGGAAGGTGTAATCAGGGTTAGAGGAAGGGAAGGTGTAATCAGAGTTAGAGGAAGGGAAGGTGTAATCAGGGTTAGGGGAAGGGAAGGTGTAATAAGAGTTAGAGGAAGGGAAGGTGTAATCAGAGTGAGGGGAAGGGAAGGTGTAATCAGGGTGAGGGGAAGGGAAGGTGTAATCAGGGTGAGGGGAAGGGAAGGTGTAATCAGAGTTAGAGGAAGGGAAGGTGTAATCAGGGTTAGAGGAAGGGAAGGTGTAATCAGAGTTAGAGGAAGGGAAGGTGTAATCAGAGTTAGAGGAAGGGAAGGTGTAATCAGAGTTAGAGGAAGGGAAGGTGTAATCAGGGTTAGGGGAAGGGAAGGTGTAATCAGAGTTAGAGGAAGGGAAGGTGTAATCAGGGTTAGGGGAAGGGAAGTCGTAATCAGGGTTAGGGGAAGGGAAGGTGTAATCAGGGTGAGGGGAAGGGATGGTGTAATCAGGGTGAGGGGAAGGGAAGGTGTAATCAGGGTTAGAGGAAGGGAAGGTGTAATCAGGGTTAGAGGAAGGGAAGGTGTAATCAGAGTTAGAGGAAGGGAAGGTGTAATCAGGGTTAGAGGAAGGGAAGGTGTAATCAGAGTTAGAGGAAGGGAAGGTGTAATCAGAGTTAGAGGAAGGGAAGGTGTAATCAGGATGAGGGGAAGGGAAGGTGTAATCAGGGTGAGGAGAAGGGAAGGTGTAATCAGGGTGAGGGGAAGGGAAGGTGTAATCAGGGTGAGGGGAAGGGAAGGTGTAATCAGGGTGAGGGGAAGGGAAGGTGTAATCAGGGTTAGAGGAAGGGAAGGTGTAATCAGGGTTAGAGGAAGGGAAGGTGTAATCAGGGTTAGAGGAAGGGAAGGTGTAATCAGGGTTAGAGGAAGGGAAGGTGTAATCAGAGTTAGGGGAAGGGAAGGTGTAATCAGGGTTAGAGGAAGGGAAGGTGTAATCAGGGTTAGAGGAAGGGAAGGTGTAATCAGAGTTAGAGGAAGGGAAGGTGTAATCAGGGTTAGAGGAAGGGAAGGTGTAATCAGAGTTAGAGGAAGGGAAGGTGTAATCAGAGTTAGAGGAAGGGAAGGTGTAATTAGAGTTAGGGGAAGGGAAGGTGTAATCAGGGTTAGAGGAAGGGAAGGTGTAATCAGAGTTAGAGGAAGGGAAGGTGTAATTAGAGTTAGGGGAAGGGAAGGTGTAATCAGGGTGAGGGGAAGGGAAGGTGTAATCAGAGTGAAGGGAAGGGAAGGTGTAATCAGGGTTAGAGGAAGGGAAGGTGTAATCAGGGTAAGAGGAAGGGAAGGTGTAATCAGAGTGAGGGGAAGGGAAGGTGTATTCAGAGTGAGGGGAAGGGATGGTGTTTTATAATCAGAGTGAGGGGAAGGGAAGGTGTAATCAGGGTTAGGGGAAGGGAAGGTGTAATCAGGGTTAGAGGAAGGGAAGGTGTAATCAGGGTTAGAGGAAGGGAAGGTGTAATCAGGGTTAGAGGAAGGGAAGGTGTAATCAGGGTTAGGGGAAGGGAAGGTGTAATCAGGGTTAGAGGAAGGGAAGGTGTAATCAGGGTTAGGGGAAGGGAAGGTGTAATCAGGGTTAGGGGAAGGGAAGGTGTAATCAGACTGAGGGGAAGGGAAGGTGTAATTAGGGTTAGAGGAAGGGAAGGTGTAATCAGGGTTAGGGGAAGGGAAGGTGTAATCAGGGTTAGAGGAAGGGAAGGTGTATTCAGAGTTAGGGGAAGGGAAGGTGTAATCAGGGTTAGGGGAAGGGAAGGTGTAATCAGAGTTAGGGGAAGGGAAGGTGTAATCTGGGTTAGGGGAAGGGAAGGTGTAATCAGAGTGAGGGGAAGGGAAGGTGTAATCAGGGTGAGGGGAAGGGAAGGTGTAATCAGGGTTAGAGGAAGGGAAGGTGTAATCAGGGTTAGAGGAAGGGAAGGTGTAATCAGGGTTAGAGGAAGGGAAGGTGTAATCAGAGTTAGAGGAAGGGAAGGTGTAATCAGGGTTAGAGGAAGGGAAGGTGTAATTAGAGTTAGGGGAAGGGAAGGTGTAATCAGAGTTAGAGGAAGGGAAGGTGTAATCAGGGTTAGAGGAAGGGAAGGTGTAATCAGGGTTAGGGGAAGGGAAGGTGTAATCAGGGTTAGAGGAAGGGAAGGTGTAATCAGGGTTAGAGGAAGGGAAGGTGTAATCAGGGTTAGAGGAAGGGAAGGTGTAATCAGGGTGAGGGGAAGGGAAGGTGTAATCAGAGTGAGGGGAAGGGATGGAGTGTAGGGAGGTGTGTGAAGGGAGGTGTATTATAATCAGGGTTAGAGGAAGGGAAGGTGTAATCAGGGTTAGAGGAAGGGATGGTGTGTAGGGAGGTGTGTGAAGGGAGGTGTATTATAATCAGAGTTAGGGGAAGGGATGGTGTTTCATAATCAGGGTTAGAGGAAGGGAAGGTGTAATCAGGGTTAGGGGAAGGGATGGTGTTTTATAATCAGAGTCAGGGGAAGGGATGGAGTGTAGGGAGGTGTGTGAAGGGAGGTGTATTATAATCAGAGTCAGGGGAAGGGATGGTGTTTTATAATCAGAGTTAGAGTTAGGGATGGAGTGTAGGGAGGTGTGTGAAGGGATGGAGTGTAGGGGTGTTTATAATCAGAGTTATAATCTGATTATAAACACCCCCTACACTCCATCCCTAACTCTGATTATAAAACACCCCCTACACTCCATCCCTAACTCTGATTATAAATACCCCCTACACTCCATATCTAACTCTGATTATAAACACCCCCTACACTCCATCCCTAACTCTGATTATTAAACACCTCCTACACTTTATCCCTAACTCTGATTATAAAACACCCCCTACACTCCATCCCTAACTCTGATTATAAAACACCTCCTACACTCCATCCCTAACTCTGATTATAAAACACCTCCTACACTCCATCCCTAACTCTGATTATGAAACGTGAAGAGGGCGTATGAATACAGCCAGCTGTGAGGCGCCGCACGCTAGGCCCACTCACTCACTCACTCACATAAAAGAGTCTGCATAGAAAGGCAGTGCGCATGCACGGAAAGGAACCATGGTAGGTAGAGGTTAAATGGAGCCAGTCATACGGGGCGTACAGGTTAGAGCCAGTCATACGGGGCATACAGGTTAGAGCCAGTCATACGGGGCATACAGGTTAGAGCCAGTCATACCGGGTGTACAGATTAGAGCCAGTCATATGGGGTGTACAGGTTAGAGCCAGTCATACGGGGTGTACAGGTTAGAGCCAGTCATACGGGGTGTACAGGTTAGAGCCAGTCATACGGGGCGTACAGGTTAGAGCCAGTCATACGGAGTGTACAGGTTAGAGCCAGTCATACAGGGTGTACAGGTTAGAGCCAGTCATACGGGGCGTACAGGTAAGAGCCAGTCATACCGGGTGTACAGGTTGGAGCCAGTCATACGGGGCATACAGGTTAGAGCCAGTCATACGGGGCGTACAGGTTAGAGCCAGTCATACAGGGTGTACAGATTAGAGCCAGTCATACGGGGCGTAACGGTTAGAGCCAGTCATACGGGGCGACAGGTAAGAGCCAGTCATACAGGGTGTACAGGTTAGAGCCAGTCATACCGGGTGTACAGATTAGATGGAGCCAGTCATACGGGGTGTACAGGTTAGAGCCAGTCATACGGGGCATACAGGTTAGAGCCAGTCATACGGGGTGTACAGGTTAGATGGAGCCAGTCATACGGGGCATACAGGTACGAGCCAGTCATACCGGGTGTACAGGTTAGAGCCAGTCATACCGGGCGTACAGGTTAGAGTCAGTCATACGGGGTGTACAGGTTAGAGCCAGTCATACGGGGCATACGGGTACGAGCCAGTCATACCGGGTGTACAGGTTGGAGCCAGTCATACGGGGTGTACAGGTTACAGCCAGTCATACCGGGTGTACAGGTTAGATGGAGCCAGTCTTACGGGGCATACAGGTACGAGCCAGTCATACGGGGCGTACAGGTAAGAGCCAGTCATACCGGGTGTACAGGTTAGAGCCAGTCATACGGGGTGTACAGGTTAGAGCCAGTCATACCGGGTGTACAGGTTAGATGGAGCCAGTCTTACGGGGCATACAGGTACGAGCCAGTCATATAAGGCATACAGGTTAGATGGAGCCAGTCATACGGGGCATACAGGTACGAGCCAGTCATACGGGGCGTACAGGTAAGAGCCATTTATACAGGGCATACAGGTTAGAGCCAGTCATACTGGGTGTACAGGTTAGAGCCAGTCATACGGGGTGTACAGGTTAGAGCCAGTCATACGGGGCATACAGGTAAGAGCCAGTCATACCGGGTGTACAGGTCGGAGCCAGTCATACCGGGTGTACAGGTCGGAGCCAGTCATACGGGGCGTACAGGTTAGAGCCAGTCATACGGGGCGTACAGGTTAGAGCCAGTCATACGGAGTGTACAGGTTAGAGCCAGTCATACAGGGTGTACAGGTTAGAGCCAGTCATACCGGGTGTACAGGCTAGAGCCAGTCATACGGGGCGTACAGGTAAGAGCCAGTCATACCGGGTGTACAGGTTGGAGCCAGTCATACGTGGCATACAGGTTAGAGCCAGTCATACGGGGCGTACAGGTTAGAGCCAGTCATACAGGGTGTACAGATTAGAGCCAGTCATACGGGGCGTAACGGTTAGAGCCAGTCATACGGGGCGTACAGGTAAGAGCCAGTCATACAGGGTGTACAGGTTAGAGCCAGTCATACCGGGTGTACAGATTAGATGGAGCCAGTCATACGGGGTGTACAGGTTAGATGGAGCCAGTCATACGGGGCATACAGGTACGAGCCAGTCATACCGGGTGTACAGGTTAGAGCCAGTCATACCGGGCGTACAGGTTAGAGTCAGTCATACGGGGTGTACAGGTTAGAGCCAGTCATACGGGGCATACGGGTACGAGCCAGTCATACTGGGTGTACAGGTTGGAGCCAGTCATACGGGGTGTACAGGTTACAGCCAGTCATACCGGGTGTACAGGTTAGATGGAGCCAGTCTTACGGGGCATACAGGTACGAGCCAGTCATACGGGGCGTACAGGTAAGAGCCAGTCATACCGGGTGTACAGGTTAGAGCCAGTCATACCGGGTGTACAGGTTAGAGCCAGTCATACCGGGTGTACAGGTTAGATGGAGCCAGTCTTACGGGGCATACAGGTACGAGCCAGTCATATGAGGCATACAGGTTAGATGGAGCCAGTCATACGGGGCATACAGGTACGAGCCAGTCATACGGGGCGTACAGGTAAGAGCCATTTATACAGGGCATACAGGTTAGAGCCAGTCATACTGGGTGTACAGGTTAGAGCCAGTCATACGGGGTGTACAGGTTAGAGCCAGTCATACGGGGCATACAGGTAAGAGCCAGTCATACCGGGTGTACAGGTTATATGGAGCCAGTCATACCGGGTGTACAGGTCGGAACCAGTCATACGGGGCGTACAGGTTAGAGCCAGTCATACCGGGTGTACAGGTTAGAGCCAGTCATACAGGGCGTACAGGTTAGAGCCAGTCATACCGGGTGTACAGGTTGGAGCCAGTCATACGGGGCGTACAGGTTAGAGCCAGTCATACCGGGTGTACAGGTTAGAGCCAGTCATACGGGGTGTACAGATTAGATGGAGCCAGTCATACGGGGCGTACAGGTTAGAGCCAGTCATACGGGGCATACAGGTTAGAGCCAGTCATACAGGGCGTACAGGTAAGAGCCAGTCATACGGGGCGTACAGGTTAGAGCCAGTCATACTGGTGTACAGGTAAGAGCCAGTCATACAGGGCGTACAGGTAAGAGCCAGTCATACGGGGTGTACAGGTTAGAGCCAGTCATACAGGGCGTACAGGTAAGAGCCAGTCATACAGGGCGTACAGGTAAGAGCCAGTCATACGGGGCATACAGGTTAGAGCCAGTCATACGGGGCATACAGGTTAGAGCCAGTCATACCGGGTGTACAGATAAGAGCCAGTCATACGGGGTGTACAGGTTAGAGCCAGTCATACGGGGTGTACAGGTTAGATGGAGCCAGTCATACAGGGCGTAACGGTTAGAGCCAGTCATACGGGGCATACAGGTAAGAGCCAGTCATACCGGTAGTACAGGTTAGAGCCAGTCATACGGGGTGTACAGGTTAGAGCCAGTCATACGGGGTGTACAGGTTAGAGCCAGTCATACGGGGTGTACAGGTTAGAGCCAGTCATACCGGGTGTACAGGTTAGAGCCAGTCATACCGGATGTACAGGCTAGAGCCAGTCATACGGGGCGTACAGGTAAGAGCCAGTCATACCGGGTGTACAGGTTGGAGCCAGTCATACGGGGCATACGGGTTAGAGCCAGTCATACGGGGCATACAGGTTAGAGCCAGTCATACCGGGTGTACAGGTTAGAGCCAGTCATACCGGGTGTACAGGCTAGAGCCAGTCATACGGGGCGTACAGGTAAGAGCCAGTCATACGGGGTGTACAGGTTAGAGCCAGTCATACCGGGTGTACAGATTAGATGGAGCCAGTCATAGGGGGTGTACAGGTTAGAGCCAGTCATACGAGGTGTACAGATTAGATGGAGCCAGTCATACGGGGCATACAGGTAAGAGCCAGTCATACCGGGTGTACAGGTTGGAGCCAGTCATACGGGGCATACAGGTTAGAGCCAGTCATACGGGGCATACAGGTTAGAGCCAGTCATACCGGGTGTACAGGTAAGAGCCAGTCATACCGGGTGTACAGGTAAGAGCCAGTCATACCGGTAGTACAGGTTAGAGCCAGTCATACGGGGTGTACAAGTTAGAGCCAGTCATACGAGGTGTACAGATTAGATGGAGCCAGTCAGTTAGGGATGGAGTGTAGGGAGGTGTGAAACAACAAGACACTCGTACACCAATACCCGTAAATAAACCCCAACACAGTATTGATGTATAGTTTATAGAGACACAACAAGACGATAATCATACACCAATACCCGTAAATAAACCCCAACACAGTATTGATGTATAGTTTATAGAGACACAACAAGACGATAATCATACACCAATACCCGTAAATAAACCGCAACACAGTATTGATGTATAGTTTATAGAGACACAACAAGACGATAATCATACACCAATACCCGTAAATAAACCCCAACACAGTATTGATGTATAGTTTATAGAGACACAACAAGAGAATCATACACCAATACGTGTAAATAAACCCCAACACAGTATTGATGTATAGTTTATAGAGACACAACAAGACGATAATCATACACCAATACCCGTAAATAAACCCCAACACAGTATTAATGTATAGTTTATAGACACAACAAGACGATAATCATACACCAATACCCGTAAATAAACCCCAACACAGTATTGATGTATAGTTTATAGAGACACAACAAGAAGATAATCATACACCAATACCCGTAAATAAACCCCAACACAGTATTGATGTATAGTTTATAGAGACACAACAAGACGATAATCATACACCAATACCCGTAAATAAACCCCAACACAGTATTGATGTATAGTTTATAGAGACACAACAAGACGATAATCATACACCAATACCCGTAAATAAACCCCAACACAGTATTGATGTATAGTTTATAGAGACACAACAAGAGAATCATACACCAATACGTGTAAATAAACCCCAACACAGTATTGATGTATAGTTTATAGAGACACAACAAGACGATAATCATACACCAATACCCGTAAATAAACCCCAACACAGTATTAATGTATAGTTTATAGAGACACAACAAGACAATAATCATACACCAATACCCGTAAATAAACCCCAACACAGTATTGATGTATAGTTTATAGAGACACAACAAGAAGATAATCATACACCAATACCCGTAAATAAACCCCAACACAGTATTGATGTATAGTTTATAGAGACACAACAAGACGATAATCATACTCCAATACCCGTAAATAAACCCCAACACAGTATTAATGTATAGTTTATAGAGACACAACAAGACACTCGTACACCAATACCCGTAAATAAACCCCAACACAGTATTGATGTATAGTTTATAGAGACACAACAAGACGATAATCATACACCAATACCTGTAAATAAACCCCAACACAGTATTGATGTATAGTTTATAGAGACACAACAAGACGATAATCATACTCCAATACCCGTAAATAAACCCCAACACAGTATTAATGTATAGTTTATAGAGACACAACAAGACGATAATCATACACCAATACCCGTAAATAAACCCCAACACAGTATTGATGTAAAGTTTATAGAGACAACAACAAGACGATAATCATACACCAATACCCGTAAATAAACCCCAACACAGTATTGATGTAAAGTTTATAGAGACAACAAGACCATAATCATACACCAATACCCGTAAATAAACCCCAACACAGTATTAATGTATAGTTTATAGAGACACAACAAGACGATAATCATACTCCAATACCCGTAAATAAACCCCAACACAGTATTGATGTATAGTTTATAGAGACACAACAAGACGATAATCATACACCAATACCTGTAAATAAACCCCAACACAGTATTAATGTAAAGTTTATAGAGACACAACAAGACACTCGTACACCAATACCCGTAAATAAACCCCAACACAGTATTGATGTATAGTTTATAGAGACACAACAAGACGATAATCATACTCCAATACCCGTAAATAAACCCCAACACAGTATTGATGTATAGTTTATAGAGACACAACAAGACGATAATCATACACCAATACCCGTAAATAAACCCCAACACAGTATTGATGTATAGTTTATAGAGACACAACAAGACGATAATCATACACCAATACCCGTAAATAAACCCCAACACAGTATTGATGTAAAGTTTATAGAGTCACAACAAGACGATAATCATACACCAATACCCGTAAATAAACCCCAAGTGAGAGCAAGTTTCCCTGGGATGGGCAAATACTGTCATTTTCTCACAAACGTTTTCCAGTTTTTGGACGAGTTCGAATGTAAGGATGATAAGGCTAAATTGATAGCAATTTCACACCTGACAAATGATTAGTTTGTATGAAATGCAGAAGGAAAGGAGGTTTAAACTGGGACATAGAAATACTCGCAGTTTACATAGCAAGTTGAACCTTTTTAAAGCCGAATTGTCCACTCAATTTAATGCTTTATGTATATCTGAGTCATGGCTGACCGATCAGATGCCCAATAGTCTAATTAATCTAAATAACTACAGTATTGTACGCAAAGACAGGACCTGGATTGATCCTCGCACAGGTAAAATTAAAAAAGGAGGAGGTGTGGCCATTTATATTAAAGACAGTATAAACTATATTCCCAATGAGGATGAAAATATGCACATTTCCACTATCGATATTGAAATGACAAGTATTAGAATTAAAAGATTTAATCAAAAGGAATTAATTGTTATGCGCAACTTCAGTTCCCGTAAGAATTAAGCAATGAAATTTTAACAACAGTAAAGGATACATGTGGCCTATAATCGTACCAAATATGAAGAAGATCGGCCACACCGTTCCACCGTTATTCGCGTTTGAATTTCATCATAGCAAACGTCTGCTCTGGGCCCTGTTTTTCAGTAACGACATCGTCGGGCATCGATACCCTACGATCGTCCAGCGATTCCACGACATTCTGGAAGACACAAAATGGCCGCTGTTCTATAGACACGATCGTAGTGCGCCACTCACGATCGCCGCGAAAAATGTCGGCCGCTACGACAAATATAGAACTGTCTTAGGTTCTATAACACATCACTGTGCGTATATTGAGGATTTCTCCACTTCCCGACGGAATTAAGCAATGAAATTTTAACACAAGTAAGGGCTACATATAGACTATAATCGTTTTAAATATGAAGATGATCAGACGTAGCGCTATGAAGTTATCGGCGTTTGAATTTCGTCATAGCAATCGTCTGCTCTGGTGGCCAGTCACCCTCCCACCTCCCGTACGCAGTCAATAATGCATAAATAGCGGAGGCGTCAGGAAAATACACTGGCCACCAGAGCAGACGATTGCTATTACGAAATTAAAACGCCGATATCTTCGGAACGCTGCGATCGATTTTCTTCATATTTGGTACGATTATTTGTTATATGTATGCCTTCCTCGTGTTAAAATTCATTGCTTAATTCGTACGGGAAGTGAAGTTGCGCATTCGGTACGACACGTCCATAGGTGTCATGAATGGACGACACTTTGGGCGACATTTTCAATCACGTGACCCCACAATTGTCGTGACTGAAAAACACGTCTGGACGCCCTGTGACTCTTACAGTCACGACATGTCGCCTATTCACTATAGTGTAGTGTCTATCGAACACTGACGGCAAAAACACGTCGCCCATAACGATTGTCGTGACTGAAAAACAAGGCCCTGGTGTCCAGTGTCTATCTCCCATATCCACGACCATCAGGGCACGCCTCCCCTAATTTATGCGGCGACCTTGACACAAGAGTACACTGGCCACCAGAGTAGACGTTTGCTTTTGACGAAATTCAAACGCGAATAACGGCAGAACCGTCTGACCGATCTTCTTCATATGTAGAACAATTATAGGCTATATGTATCCCTTACGGGAAACCCTCTATATATACGCACAGAGAGGTTTCATAGAACCTGAGACAGTTCTATACTTGAGACACTTTTAGCGGCGATCGAGCGCGCCGCACTGAGACCGTGGCCCTGTTTTTCAGTCACGACAATCGTTATGGGCGACGTGTTTTTGCCATCAGTGTTCGATAGACACGACACTTTAGTGAATAGGCGATATGTCGTGAGTCTAAGAGGCGTAGGGCAGCCAAACGTGTTTTTCAGTCACGACAATCGTGGGTCACGTGATTGAAAATGTCGCCCAAATTGTCCGTTGGTTCATGACAGCTATGGACATGTCGTACAGAATGAACAACTTCACTTCCCCTAGGAATTAAGCAATGAAATTTTAGCACGAGTAAGGTATACATATAATCGATAAATGTTCCAAATATGGAGAAAATCGGCGACACCGTTCCGAAGTTATAGGCGTTTCAATTTCGTCATAGC